>OY821520.1:170439385-170839385 GCA_963682025.1 Cordilura impudica | reverse complement strand
ATTATGTCCGTGACTGTGCGTGACTATGCGTGACTGCGCATGACTATGTCGGAATTTAGAGCAAGTATATCGACCAAGTTTCAGATTAATTGGATGAGGGGAAATGACATTTAGAGTACCCAAAATTAATCACAACAAAACTATGGGCCAAGTTACAGATCAATTGTATAAGGGGGAATGGGTTTTCCCCACGACAGACAGATACACAGGCAGACAGACAGACAGAGAGTATGAGTTAAAAGAAAGAGTTTAAAAAAAGGACCTTTAAGATAAAATTGCTATTTAAAACAGGTAATTTTTTAAGAAAAGTCATCGCTTTAAGAAAGGTATATTTTTAGGAAAAGGTCCCTTTTCAAAAAAAGGTTCCTTTAAGGAAATGTATTTTATAAAGAAGAAGTACTTCTCTTTAAGGAAATGTACTTTGAAGAAAAAGTACTTTTTAAGAAAATCCAATTTCTTAGGAAAATTTGTTTTTCAAGAATATTTTAATATAGGAAAATTTATTTTTAAGAAAATTTATTTTTCTAGGAAAATAAAAATTTACGCGACGCTACTTATTAAACTAACGGCGTTTTCTTTTCTGACAAAAAATGTTGCATGTTTTTCCCATTTCGCACTTTTTTCTATTATTGTGTTCGTTTCTAAAAAAGTGTCAAACTTTCGAAAGGGTAGCGTGTTCTTTTCTAAAAATGTCGTACTATAAATATGTGAAAATGTTGCATCTTTCGCACTTTCAAAATACAGAGGGTGAGAATCGCACGTTAAAACAGCTGACATTTGTTTTGTTTGTTAATGTGTATTTGTGTGAAGAAATGAAAAAAAGTTAAATTTTTATTTTGTTTAAAATAAATTAACTTGGAAAATATCACTACGCTTTTATCTGCTAAAAAAAATTTTTAGATGAGTTGTTAGATTCCTCTCTATGATTCATCTCTCTGATGATGAAATATATGATGTGATCATGGGAAGAAATCCACAACCGCGAGTGAAATGATTTGTGGAGAACGTAATTAATGAATGCTCTGAAGTTGATGTATGTTTAATTTCATAGGACAATGAACCTTTTCGACATTTCATTGTCAAACCTTCAGAGTTCCTTCAACAGAGTTTTACAATTCATTATGGAAGATGTAGCGCCGGAAGCAATAAAGTGTCCTCAATCAGACGATGAAAAAGAAGCTGACACGAAAGAGCTTGAAAAATTATGATAATCTCAATTGCTACGAAAAAAAATTATTAAAACAGTTTCAATAACTGTTTCACATTTATATTTACATTTCAGTAAGGGCACCAAAAGATAAAATTCGCTCAACATATGCGAACAGGCATGATGGTGTTTCAATAACCATGCAGGGTATTTGTGATTCGAAGTTCCGATTCCTAGACGTATACATTGGAATCGCCAGCAAAATCCACGACTCTAGGATATTAAATTTGTCGTTTATAGGAAAAGATTTGCAGCGTTTATGCTTTCCTGATTATCATTTACTGGGAGATTCTGCATTACCCTTAATGGAATATCTTTTGACACCATTGCGTAATTATGGCAACATGAGCGATTTGAATAAAAATTATAATTTAAGATTTTTCAGAACACGTCTCGAGATTGTATTCGGTGTATTAAAATGTTGTGTTCTTCATAACATGTGTATCGATAGGGATGAAAATTTTCCTGAAGAAATTGGTGAAATGCAGCAATGAAGAAATCAAATTAAATTTTTTTTTAATTCAGCAACAAATTAATGTATATAACTATTTATAAAAAAATTAATATAATAATGGCTTCAATTCATAAAAATAATTATATATTTAAAAAAGTTTTCAATAAATTTTGATATAAAATGTACTGCATTGAAATAGAAACAAATTATTTTCATAAATAACATCTTTCAAAATGTGTAATTTTGTTCATCGAAGAGCGGGTTACTGTCGTAGTTAAATATTGATATGATGTTATTTCTTATTCAGATTCATTATGTTAGATTTTATTTTTTTTAAATCGATAAAAATTTAGAATTAATGCCTGTCGATGAATTTTTATTAAGAAATTAATTAGCAATATTTAACTTCGACAGTAATTTTAAACCCGCAAATCGATTAACAAAATTACAGATTTTGAAAGATGTTCCATAAAATATCCCTATTCTCATTTTCTGTTTTTTCATTGGCCCAATTGCTGCAAATAGTTTCCGTATAGTTCCAGTAATAGCCGGATGTCTTCATCCGTCCAAACTAAAGAAAAATAGTTATATTTATATGTACATTATTATAATTTTTATATGATTTTCTTCATATACTCACACTGCACTGTTTTACTATTACTTGGGCTCTCATCACTTTCAGTGTTAAACATTAAATATTCGAAATTTTCCATTTCTATTTCCATTTTAATTGTTATTATTTATATTTTTACTTTTGGTTTTAGCTTCTTGTGTTATTTGTTGAAATATATTCAAGAAAAATGTCAACAAAAAACAGCTGTTCATTGAAAAAAGTTTTACAAAGTTGTGATTTTATGTTCTATTTTGACCATTTAAAATGTGACATCTTAAAAGTGTGGGGTAAACATTAAAAAAAAGTACATAATAAAGGTGTAACATTTTATTTTCAGAAAAGAAAACACCATAAAATAATACTTAGACGTATCAGTGATAAACGACATTAAATTAATTATACGTTGATGCGGAGTTAGTGACCCAGTTTTGAGCGTAACTATGTATATATTACCATAGGGCACTATTACAATTTCCATATATATTTTGATATATGTGATATTTGTCAATGTATATTGAACGTGTAACAGAGCCCGTAGAGTGATACGAAACAATTTGAAAAGTTATTTATTCCAAGAATTTTATGAATATCACATGAATTATGCTTTCAGTGATGAAGTGTTCAATATAAAAATTTAAATTGTTAACATTCTGAGAAATTTTGCTTATATGGAAACGAAACATTTATTGGAATAAGTGATATAAGATTTTTTTTACAAAACTTTTACATTTGCGAGTATGATAATTTTGTTTTACTTTTTATTCGAACGCAATTTAAAAAAAGTTTTTTTTTTTGTTGTAGCTCAAAATACTCATGTTTGCATACATGAAAAGAGTTGTCAAGACTATGAAAATATAAAATGAAATTAATATTAAAAGACGAACACCAAAGTGTTAAATTAAAATATTTAATTAACTTTATTTATTTTTATGTGCGTATGCTCATGCTTCTAGTACGTTGTTTGAATTCATCATATGAACATGAAGATGTTAATGATAATGTTGAATTTAATTATGAAATGTAGAAGTTTCAGGTTCCTAGCATTGCGAAACAACAAAATTTTTTTCTGCAACATTTCTGAGAATTTGCAACTCATAAATTTTAGTTATTAATTAAAACTATATATATAATTTCTAATTTTTTTTTCTTTAAGAAATAAGTAAATATATACATATATGCATAACAACAAAGCTACATTCAGCTACAGTTTTTATAAAGTGCTGAAGGAAATAATAATCATAATTACTCGTACACAATCTTGGCGATTATTACAAAAGTTACTTAAGAATAACATAAATCATCTGGTCAGCAATTTTTTGGTATTAGTTAACTAAAGACATTTACAAATGGTTAATAGAACAGTGTTCAATATAAAGGCACACGATGTGAAAATCATTAATATATTTCAACCACCGACGGCGTAGACGACAGAAAGTGTATTATAATAATTGTATATAGACAGCTCCGCAATTAATATACAAGCATATGTCTCACTTGTTGAAAACTCAATACCAGATACGTTTTTTTTTTATTATTTCTACCCAACGCTGCAATTATAATTATATTTTAATTAGTTAAACCTAATTTTATAGTATTTCACACTAAACGAATTACAGAGCATTGGCTAATATGGACAGATAAAGCAAGAATAAAGACGTTAACATCATCAGCTATCGTTATCAAAACTGAGAAGGCAGCTAGTTGATAGCAGAGAAACGCAAAGTTCTTAAGAGTAAAATTTTATTTGAAAATTTAATTTTATATAAATTCTCATCGAGTTTTAATGTAAGGCTTAGTCCTGCAATTTTGAATTCCGACATACTTCTTTTAAGAATTATTAGGGCTATGCCGATGCATCAAGGTCAAAAGTGAAATCTAAGTTGTATATTAACCAGTTATCAGTATTGCAGAAAGGCGGTATTGAAGGTTGGCTGTAGCCAACTAACCATTACAAATTTTCTGAAAAATAACCAGAACAATCGTTTAGAGAGCAGCAGCAAGAGAAAAATATCTGACCGAACAGATACCATTATACAATGAATGTGCACTAAGAATCGAAAGTTCCATCGAAATAAGTAGACAATCGAACAAGAGCACCAAGTTAGCATTAGTTTGGCTACGGTTCGCAAACGACTCCAGAGTTTTGGACTATACAGCAGTAAACCAATAAATAATCTAACCCATAAAAACAAAGTTTTTATTAAAACTCTTTCTTTCCTTATGCATATGAGTTTTTAATATCTTTGTGACTGTGCGTGACTTTGTATGGCTACCTTAAAATTAGTCACTGGCCACAACAAGTCTATGGGCAAAGATTCAGATCCATCAGATGAGGGAAATTGGGGATTTAATCTCTCCGTGACTGCGCGTGACTATGTCAAAGTTAACATTTTTTCCCACCAAGTATAGCGACCAAGTTTCAGATCGATTGCATGAAGGAAAATTACGTTAAGATCACTCCGTGACTATGCATGACTATGTCAAACTTAATCTTTTCTCACAGCACGTCTATCGACCAAGTTTCAGATCGATCGGATAAGGGGAAATGGGTTTTAGATCACTACGTGACTGTGCGTGACCATGCGTGGCTGTGCGTGACTAAGTCAGGGTTAATCTTTTTTCACAGCAAGTGTGTGGACCAAGTTTGAGATTGATCGGACGAGGAGAAATGACGTTTAGATCACTACGTGTATGTGCGTGACCACGCGTGACTGTGCATGATTACACCAAAATTAATCTATAGTCACGACAAGACTATGGGCCAAGTTTCAGATCCGTTGGATAAGGGGGAATGGGGTACACCCATGACAGACATACAGACAGACAGGCAGAGAGTATGAGTTAAAAGAAAGAGTTTAAAAAACCACCTCCTATCACAGAAAATGATAGCTAAACGGTTAGAGTGGGCCAGAGTGCACAGCCATTTGATTCTTCACCAATGGAGAAATGTTATGTGATCTGGTGAGAGCATGTTCAAGTACTGTGCCGACTATTTTCCGTACGTGTGACGTTTTCCAGGAGAAAGATTTAAGGACATGTGTGTAATTAGAACGATCAAAACCCCTCATAATGAAATGATCTGGGATGTTATTCTTATTATGTACGGAGTCTCTGTTCTTTGCGGATGAAATTAGGAATGAAGAAATATATGGCAAATTCATAACGGGGTTTGTCGTGATTATTGTAGAGGACCAATAGAGACATTTTAGTGCGGTTATATTTAGGATGACTTTCCTCCATGTTATTGTGCAAAATCGGTAAATTTTGATAATAAACTAATATAATATCTGCAACTTTCCAGTTAAAGTTATAAAAAAAATCTAATTAATCTTTTTACGAATGTAAAATATATTCAAGGATCTCAGTCTTTTACAAATAGATTAGGCTCGAAACTTTCCGAAATTAACTCCATTGGAACAATTATGGAATTGGTGAAACATAAAGTAGCTCAGCATAATGCGCAGAGGAAACTGGAGCAAAAAAGAATAAAATTTTTAGAGTTACTGCCTGACAATAAAGCGGGGTAGACATCTTTTTAAACTTAATATATTAATAAAACTAGTATGCCCCGTTGTACTCCGCTACACTTACGGAAACTTATTGACATGTATGTCTTCATAATCGATTTTTCCAATGAAATATGTATTGTACAATTAAAACAATTCATTTTATTTAGTTTATATTTTTTTATTTCAATGCTTGGTGATATACAATATTTTTGTTTTATCATTCGGTGCAGGATCTAAAAAATTTTTCGGCGTTTCTTCTATGCACCAAGCTACATATAGCTGCCCTTGAGAAAAATTTGGATTTTCCAAATTGAATGCGGCAACACTTAACAATTGGCCTTGAATTTAGAACATCATTTGTCCATTTTTTATCTTAGCGATTTTTGATTTTGGCGGTTTTTGATTTGGGCGATATTTGATTTGGGCGATATTTGATTTTGCCGATTTTTGGTTTTGGGGATTTTTGTTTTTGCCGATTCTTTATTTTGAAGATTTTTGTTTTTCGCGATTTTCGTTTTTGGCGAGTTTTGAAATTGGCGATTCCGCCTTTACTTTCCACGACTACTCACATTGGTAATTATTGTACTTGCTAAAAGATTCGAGACTGTGTCTTATATAGCACTTTATATTTTTTGTATAGGAGTTGCCACGCCTACTATTCCTATCCCACCCATTTTTTATCTGACTACTCAGATTAATATCTGATGGACTCATACAATTGTCAAGGCTTTCCCTTTTATATATGTTCACATTCTATGGGCGGTGTCACGCCCACTGCTTCGATCAGGGCCATTTTTTGTTCGACTTATCACATGTACAGCTTATGGGATCCGGCAAGTTATTCAGTCTTCCAGATATATGACGTTATATCAGGGACGTAACAGTTATAAGAGAAATGACGAAAAAGTCGTATTTAACCATTAAGATTGATGAATTCAAATAATGGTTATAATTAACAACTATTGTAAGATATATAATATTTTGGTTATCGCAACCAATTGAAGTGAGAAATATTATTTTTTTTGGTTATATTATAGCGACCAAAAAATTTTTGAAGTTACCAATAACCATTATCGATATTAATTTTATTTTATTTTATTTTTTCCTACCCGGATACATATCGTATTTTTGATTTAATGGATGCATTTCTTAGAGATTTTCAATTATGCAACTTAAAGTTTAATTATTAATCCACTTTTCCATTGAATTATATTTTGTGATTAAAACTAAAAAACAATTCTTACAAGACTGCCCGTTATGTTAACTTTACCACAGATATTTTAATTCCTTGCCCTAGAAGCCCCTTAGAAATACGTACATTACACCAAAATACGATATGTATCCGGATAGGAATAACAAAAAAAATCCGTTCGATAATGGTTATTGGTAACCGAAAAAAATTTTTGGTTCCTATAATGGTGTATATATACATATATATATATATATATATATATATTTTTCACTTCAATTGGTACGGAAACCAAAAAACACTATACCTTACGATAATTGTTAAAATTTTCCTAAAACAAATAAATTGATTTTTAGCATAACCTTTTCTTAAAAAAATACCAATTATTTTCCATCACTGCATTATATCCATTATTTGTCGGACTACTCACACTAATAATAGATAACGGCAGCCTTTTTGAAACCATCAATAATAGATGCACAGACGATGAATTGTGAATTTTATTTTATTATATTTAATTTAATTTGATATATTTCTAACACATATTATACATAAATTTTATCATTTGGCCCTTCTCTTCAATTTGATCCATAACTATGCCAAATATCACACTCCTCCGTGAGTGCATTTTGCTTAAAACTTCGTCGAAATATTTACCTTTACGTATTAATATATAGATAAGGAATAATTTGGTGGTAATTATGATAAATTTGTAACTTTAGTGAAATTATCGTTTTAAATACTCGCACAAGTCACAAAACAATAAATAAGTAAATAATAAGTAAATTTATCAAACAGACAGGCTCGGCCAAATTTATTCTCATTTGGAAACACTTTCAGTGCATACGTGACATTTTCTTTAAAAGATATACACTATAAGGGAACGGTAACCATGGCTGTGAAAATGCTATGTTTCTATCTATTTACACTAATAATATAGTAAGGAGGTAATGTATGTTTGTTTGTTTGTAGGAGGTAAACTCCTTAACTATTCATCTGATTTTAAAAATGTTGGTTCCTGTATTTAGAATGGTCCTTAAGGATGAACATAGGCTATACATTTTTTGATATTTTTAGTGGGCATGGCACATCACATATAAAGTGAACCTTTAATATCATATATATTCAGTACTAAGACAAAGAGAGCTTTGCAATTTGTGCGATATCACCTATTATTTATGTTAGTAGCCATGCCAAAAATGGGCGGGACAGAATGAGTGGGCGTTCTATCTCCCATACAAAGTAATAATCTTATATTATATATCTCGACAGATATCTCGACAGATATATAATATTGATATTTTTCTGATGTCATCTATTATTAACATGAGTAGTCGGACAAAAATTGGGCGATATCGGAGCAATGGACGTGGCACCTCCCATACAAAGTAAAATGTCATATATCTGGAGTACTGTAATAGTGAGAGCCTGGGGACTTTGAGTGACCGCATAAGTTATTCGTGTGATTAGTCAAATAAAAATTTTTCTTCATTGGAGCAGTGGGCGTGGCACCGCCCATACAAAGTAAATATATTATATCAATTAACTAGTGTACTACAAAAGGGAAAGCCTCCTTTACAAAAAAAAAATATGAAGTACTCCGAATGCTACAGTCTTGAAATTTTTACAAGTATATTAATTATCAATTGTGAGTAGTCGTTGGAAAAATGGGTGGAATCGCTAAATTCAAAATTCGTCAAAATCAAAAATCGCGAAACCTAAAAATGTTCAAAATCAAAAATCGCTTAAAATTAAAAATTGTCAAATGATATTCAAATTCAAGGCCAATAGTTAAATGTTGCCACATTTAAATCATGTTCTCCTCATGGGCAGCTATATGTACCTTGCTCCAGGCTAGGAACGCCGTAAAATTTGATAATTGTTGCACCCAGCAAGCATTGCTATAAACATATCGCACCTGTATCTCTAAAGTGAGTCAACTCAAAACTTACAAATTTTCAATAGAGGCAAAAAATGTTTTTTTTTAATAAAGAATTAAAAGAATTGCGAATAATAAGTATACAACAGTAGTTGTTTTTGCGATTTTTTCAGTGATCAGCAAAAATAACAAGTTTTTTGGGTGCAACTCAAAATATGTCTTTTTAGTGCATTCTGAAGAAGTTAATCTTATTACAGTAAAGAGTATTACAACTGTATTTTTTTTTTTTTTGTGAAAGACTAGAAAAACCGATGCTAGATTTTTACAGTGGATAGATATGACCACTGCGTATCGTTTTCTTGCAAAAAATTAAAATTAAAAATTTTGAGTTGACTCACTTTAGAGGTACATGTGCGATATATAAAATAAATTAACTAAAATATTTTAATTCCACAATACAAATTTCGTAGAAAAAAATTATGAAAAAACGTATCAACAAGTCTCGGAGTATCGAAGCGCCATAGAGTAATAAAACAATTTGTGCGTAATGTTCAGAATTCATTTATATTTAAAAATTATAAAACAAACTTTCGCAGAACTCACTATTTCAAAATGAATCGGATTCTGTATTGCTAAGCTCTTTAATTTGGTTTAAAAATAACGGTAAGACCGGTTTGAAATAATGAAATAATAAAGATAATATTTAGATAAATTACAACAACAATAATAATTAAAAAGAAAATAATGGATAATTTTGAATGAAAGGTATAAAATGGTAAACAATAAATAAAACTTTAAACTAAATAAAATATGGAATATGATAATAATGAATAAGCGATAACAATGTAGGAATAAAGGGAGCATTATTAGGTACATTCAATTATATATAACTATAGGGGATACGAGTAACATGTAAGTTATATACAATGGGAGTATCATATAAGTTTGTTAAATTGATAAAACACTTATATGGGCACACCCAGGCAGCAATGTGGATGGAAGTGGATCTGTTTACATACTTTGATACAATTGCTGGTGTAAAACAAGGTTGTCAGCCTTCGCCACTAGTTGTTCTTTCTTCACATCTATGATCTGCATGAATACTTAGGTAGTGCTTTAGATATTGAAGGGAAAAACATAAGACTCTTACTATACTGAGACAAGACTGCAATAATGGTTGAGAAAATACGATACAGAACCAAGAAAATTATTGTTATATATGGAATTTAGAAGTGAACTTACACAAGTCAAAAATTATGGATTTTAGAAATGGGGGACGATGAATTGAAAGAGAAAGATGGAGTATCGGAAGAGTAGAAATAGATATAGTCTCAGAATATACATAATATATACCTTGTTGTAGCTGTAAAACAGAAATACTCAGGCAAAAAAAAAAAACAGTAAAAGTCATATTCTTAAAAATAATAATATATCGCTTCAAATGAAAGTGCAACTTTTTATGGTAGTATGTGGATATGTTCAGGAATATGCAGCACAAATATGGGGTTACTGTCTTGTTGACAACGTAGATAAATTACAACGTTTCTTTCAGAAAAGCGTACAAAAATTTCCATCAAGCACACCAAAGCAAGTACTTGAGATGGAAACTGAGGATGGACACATCTATACCCTACAAAAATAATGTTCTACAATACAGAAGACAGATTAACCCATTAGCTTACAAAAATTATTCTAAGAAAGAAAAGATTTTGGGCAGAAGCTTGCAACATTTTGGCAAATAATCTCGACATACAGTGGATTGAAACAACTACTCCGGAATCCTGATGGAATTGTAAAAACTATATGTTAGTATAGTGTTTTAAATCTTAAAACTTAAGAAATAAGATGAAAAGAGCAATGCAGAGTAGTGTAGGAATATACAAACATCTAGACTATATAGTGGGAACTAAATACTTTTAAGGAACATATAATGTTTAAAGCATGTTGTGATCTTTTTCTTCTTAATATTTCGACCATTTTAAATTTATTATGTGTTTTAGAATTTTTCTAAGTGGGATTTCAAGGTCACTATTTAAAAAAAAAAAAAATAAATAAAAGACTATTTATTTAATTTTCAAACTCCAACGTTTCGCTGGGTATTTTCAAGCATCTTCAGGGATTAATTTTATTTAATCTGGCAACATTATAGAGAGAGTAATACATTAGCTTTAAACCAACAACAATGATAAACAATAATAAATAAATTACAACTCACAAATATTCTTTTGTCAATTTTCACATTAATTTTTTGTTTTCCAAAAACAAAAAGTTTTACACAATAAACATATACGGCATAAAACACAATTTTAATTTTTTAAATTAATATTATAATTGAAAAAATAAATAAAAATGTCACAGTTGTTTTTTCTTTAATATTACATATCACAATAGTAGACCAAAACTAATTTATTGCTATGGTGTACATTGCATTAATATTATCTAAATCCTCTCTTTTGTTGACTACATATTTTGATTTTTGTTGAATTCGTAGACTTTCCAATGTGTAGCGCTTATTTTCAACTCATTCCTTATTTAATATTCTCACATCATCAGTATCTACATATATTATGATCATTCTCTATACAATGGACTTCAAGTGCAGTTGTTTATCTACTCTTTTTAATATCTGCTTCGTGTTCCGCTATCCTCGTCCCTAAGCTTCGTTTTGTAGTTCCAAAATAAAGTTTTCCACACTCTTCGTCTTCCTTTCCTACACACTTGATTTCATAGACAATATCGCTTTGGTGTGTTTTTTCTATTTTAGTTTTTGTTCTTGTAACAAGTGCGTTAATTGTTTTGTTTGGTTTGTGTGCTATTGAAACATTTTCGTTGTTTATTATTTCTTTTAGCTGTGAGTTTTCAGTAAGTTTTGGAATAAACGGCAGGCTGTAAAATTGTTTGGTGTTACCAGATGTGTTATTTTTGTTAATTTCCCCAGTTTGGTTGGTAATTGCTTTTTCAATTAGATTATTAATAATGTTTATTGGATAACTATTTTGGATTAATATTTCCTTAACATTTTTAATATTTTTGGTTATAAATGTGTCATGGCTTAACTGTATGACTTTTGTTATTAGGTTTGAAGCGGTGTTTATTTTTTTGGTTTATTGGTTGTGTAGAGTGTTAGTTTATAATTCGTCCCGAAGCTATCGGTTTTGTGTACCAGTCCGTTATAAGTTTATTATTTTTCTTGTAGATTTTCATGTCCAAGTATGGTATGGATTTATTTTCCTCCTTTTCTATTGTAAACTTAATTTTATTGTGATAGCTGTTAAAAGTTTTTAGTATTACTTCTTCATCTTCTCTTTTTATGATGGCGAATAAGTCGTCTACATATTTCGTCAGTAGCTTGATTTTTATGTTACTATTTTGTATTTAATGGCAATCAGTTCACTACAACGAAAATAATCTAAATGTACATTATGCAACCTTCGAGAAAAGGAAACTCCACAATATTTTTTAGGTATATGCCCAATCTGGAACACCTTCAGATGAAACTTTTTCAGAACTTCTAGACATCTGAAATCCTTTTTAAATTATAGAAAATTAATATTAACAAAATATAGTTAATAATGAACAAAAATAAAAAAAATAAATAAAATAACCCTATGCTAATTTTTATTTGGTATAACCAGCTGACGACACTTTGTGATAGCTGCATAATCTTTATTCCTAATAATTATAGTAACCTATATATGTATAATTTACTTACATAATAATGCATTTCTTCCGCATTAGAAAAAATATCAATAAAAAGTTGATTTATTTTTTTGACCTTTAAAAAAAAGTTATTTCTAAAGACTTTCAAAAGTAAACACCCCTTATTGCATTGTGGAGCATTTTCGCCGCCATTATCTGGGGGGTGAGAAATTTCAAGTCAGAGTGAAAGCACTACGTCACTACATAAGTCTTTGGGGATATCACGTGCATGATGACTAAACCAACGGCCCGTCATAAGATGGTTTACAAACTTGGAGAGATGTTGCTTTCTGGGTCGCAACACGCTGTTAAAACAACTCCATGGTGAGCTGTGCTCTTCCTGCGATATTGAGAAACCACAGCCACCACGGAACTTCCCGAAGGTCCGTTCACAAAAATTCCATTTAAGGATTCCCCACTTTCTTTTCGATCATTGGCAGTACTTGCAAGAACACACATATCTTCTGACAATTCTTGATCACACTCTCGTCTGCTACACTCCTTCTTTTTGATATACTATCCTTATGGCTGCACATGCGAGATAACATCGATGGCTTTCCGAAGTCATTTTTCTACTCATGTACCTCCTTCCGTCTAATACACTGAATCTATATCGTCAATACGGCAGCCGACTTATGCTCCCTTGGATTCGTCTTCAACCCAACACTATTGCCTAATAACTTCTCCGTGATGGTATCTTGTCAGTGGTAGCCATCTCGAACATTCCCGGCCTCGTTTTCAACTCATGTCACACCATTTCATCACTCTCGCCCACTACACCCCTTCTTCTGGCAACGTCTATTATCCGTATGACTGTACATGAACTCGTACATGAAACTCGTTTATGAAATCATGTACTTTCTTCCGTCTGCTACACTCAGTTTTACTGATTGCCTCTATCAGGGGATGAGGCTCATATCGACAAAGTGCTGAAATCGTGTTTCAACTAGTCTCCGACTCGTCATCGTAAAGCCATCTGTATGGTAGCAGGCTCAAGCGCCCTTGGATTCGTCTTCAACACAACACTCTAGCCTCCTTAACTCTCCACAAATGTATCATGTTAGTGGTCTTTGTCTATCATCCCTATGGATGTACATGCAAGATATTACGGATAGCTCTCCGACCTCGTTGGTACACCGTTTGAGTCTTCAACTAATCGGCAGTGATCTTTTCGGTGTGGTAGCTGACGAAAATACCATCGGACTTCTTTATTCAACTTACAACATTCTTGTCTATTACACTAAATTTTTCCTGCTGTTTCTTTTTCCTGTCCTAATCCAGACATCGACAACATTCCAAACTCTTGTTTCAACTCATGTTACCTTGGGACTCCTTGGGATATTGCTACCACCGCACAATTATGGGATGTGACAACCATTTCTCTGGGACGATCATACCTACTGAAGCGATTTTGTGTGTTCTTGTTCGTACTGCCTCCGATGTGAAAAATATTTGAACAATTTGAACATTTGTTTCAAAATTAGAAGTAGAGCTTTGAAAACCCTTAGTTTTCAGATTATGCAAAAAAACCAACTACCTATAAAAGGGTTAATATATTAAAATCCAGCAGCAGTTATTAATTTTCCATTATTCTAAGTAGATGTTTAATTAATCGACTTTGTTTGGCATCAGCCAGTTATCTCTCAGCCCTAGGATAACCCATAATTGAAAAATTCAACAAAATCGCAGAATTGACAACACTAACACTGCTCTCTTAATAACTATTATATACACAATTTCATATCTATATAGTGGCTTTCATAATACACTGCAGTTGTAAGCAGTAAATGAATAGTATCGGTAGTATTGTGTTCTTCTAAAAGCTTTTGTAATGTTGGTAATGATGTTTTGGATGAAAAAAAAAACAAAATATTGCCACTTGAGATCTCATAATGACTTTGTTGTACATTTTTTCTTCCATACCACCAACTATCCGTGAAATTTTTTTCTATATTTTTTTTTCTGCAGCAATCATGCCGAGTTGTGTTTTGTTAATAATTTTTGTTTGTTTCATTGTGCTTTATACAAGATTTTTTTATTAGTAAAACTAATTAGTTTATTAGATTAACTTAGTGGCTGGTTATTGATGCTTGTTTGCTTTGAATGCAGTAACTACAAGTTGTGTATGTTTCCATTTGAAAACATTATTTTTCCTTTTAGTTTTTTTTCACACACATACTCTAGCTAATCTAATTGAAAAGGTAGCGCAGTATAAAAAGCCATTTATTTATAAATGATATGGAGTAAACAAAAACTGCATGCATGACTGGTTTTACTTGTAGATAAATATTAGGAAAGTTAGCATTTGCTGGTATGTTATGTAACATTTTTGAAGATATATCTATTAAAGGCAAAAATTATTAATTAAATGAAAATAACTAATATTAGTTGATTTAAGTGCGGAAACTATTAAAAAATACAATAATGTGATGAGCCATGGCATGAATTTTTTTGTGGAGGATGTTAATTTTACACTATCGTGGCTTTATCTTTAGTACATAAATATACATAGAGTGTGTTCTTATATCAAAATTATGTTTCGTACTATTTTGAATTATGAAATTTTTATAAAGAATCATAAAATAGTGATTCTCATTAAAACATGAAAATCGAATAATGTGCTAATCGAATAGTGTGCCTATTAGCTCATAGACATTCGAAACACTAAGATTTGGAAAAAAAAAAACTTCATCTTTATTCACTCAGAAAATAATTATTCGAGTGATCGAAAAACGTTGGGCAAATAATAACTCGAGTATTTTTAAAACGGGAAATCTATATTAATATAATAGAGAGGTAATATGTGTTTGTTTGTTTGTAGGAGGTAATCCCCGAAACTACACATCTGATTTGAAAAATGTTGATTTTAGTATTTATAAAGATCATTAAGGATTGACATAGGTTATAAATTTTTTTGTTATTTTTGGTGGCCGTGGCACCTCCCATATAATGTGAATTTTTAATATCATATATATTGAGTACAATGACCGAGACAAATTAATGTTATGTCACCTATTATTTATGCTAGTAGCTATGTGGAAAATGTGCAGGTTCGGATAAGTGGACGTGGCACCTCCCATACAAAGTAATAATTCAATATAATATATATATCGAGTACTATGACAGGAACAGCTGTGCAAATTTCTTACACAAGGAACAAAATTGAACTTTTTTGTGCTGATTGGAAGCTTGTATAAATTTTTTACTAACTTGAGGTCGCTGATTTCAAATCTGCACTTGGTTTTTTTCTATCAGCTCGACTTTTCGCGAAAAATTAAGGCACTTCCGCTACATATATTGGAATAACTTGAAAACGGTTCACCATATACAGTTAAAAAAATTTACTTGTTAATATGTACGGGACGTACTTTTCAAAATTGTTTTTCTAAAGATGTACTTAACAAGTACGTTCTCAAGTTATTCTAATATATCTATGTAGTGGAAGTGCCTTAGTTTTGAACATAACGGTATATCGCGAAAATTCGAGCCGATAGAAAAAAACCAAGTGCAGATTTTGATTCAGCGTCCCAAATAACCTTAAAAACAATAGTCGGTTCTTAATCAACAAAAACCTTGTTCTCTTGTGCTATTAGTGTGAGTAGTCGGAGAGAAAATGGACGGTATCGGAGGTGGGCGTGGCACCTCCCATACAATGTAAATATATAATATATATAATATATAATTAACTGGTGTACTATGAAAGGGAAAGCTTTAGTCCGATAATAATAATTAGGCGGCATGGGATTAATGGGCATGCCACCTTCTATACAAAAAATATGAAGTACTACGAAAATGACAGTCTTGAAACTTTTGACAAGTACATTTATTGTCAATTTGAGTAGTCGTGGACAAAATAGTCAGAATCGCAAAATTCAAAAATATACAAATTCAAAAATTGCCAAAATCAAAAATCGCCAAAAACAAAAAATTTCATAATCAAAAATGGACAAAATTAAACACAACTAACATCAAAAATCGCCAAAATCAAAAATCGCTAAGATCAAAAATTGACAAATGATATTTTAAATTCGAGGCCAAGAGTTAAGTGTTGCCAGATTTAATTTGGAAAATCCCTGCTCTTCTCATGGGCAGCCATATGCACCTTATTCCGGTGTATGAACGCTGAAAAATGGGATAATTGTTGTACCGATTAAAAACCAAAATGTTGTAAATATATTTAAATATCGTAGTCTCTCAAAAGTAAAAACAGGATTTATATTTGGAATTCAATCAATATATTTAATTCAATTAAATGTATAAAAATATTAAAGATATTACAAAGATGTGTGCTTCTTATGTGACAGCCAAAAAACAAGAGAGTTTAGAAAAACGGAAATGCAATTATTACAAATACAAAATTATTAAAAATGACATTTGCTGTTTTATAGATAATGTCAAAATATTTGTTAACTACTTTACCATATTTATATATTAATTAGAAAACGCTAAATTCAACACTCCCTCTCGTTTTCTTTAATTAATATTAATTTTCAAAACCAAAATATTTAATTAAATTATTAAATTTTTCTTTTGTAAGAGATTTTGTTAAAACATCAGCGAGTTGTTTAGATGTCTCCTTCTCGTTGAATATCGCATGTATAAAAGTATTGAATATCAATATGCTTTGTTCGCTTTGAAGATTCTGGCGTCTTCACTAGAGTAATTGCTCTTTGATTATCACACATAATTGGTGTAAAAGATGTTTGTTTTATGTTGATATCAGCTGCCAACTTTCTTAACAGCTGTACTGCTTTTGTTGCTGCACACAAAGCTATAAATTCAGCTTCCGTAGTAGATGTTGCTGTTACGCTTTGTTTTCTGGAACTCCAGGCAACTGGACCTCCATTCATAAAACAAATCCAACCAGTGGTACTACGCCTTGTATTTACATCGCCAGCCCAATCAGAATCACAATACATCATAAGCTGTTTTGAATCAGAGCCTATTTTAAAAGAAATACCACGATTTTCAGTACCTTTTAAATACTTAAAAACTCGTTTGACACCTCGCCAATGGATATTAGACGGATTTTCTACAAATCTACTTAAGACTCCAACAATATATGCAATGTCAGGGCGTGTACATACCATTAAATACATCAACGAACCGATTGCTTCACGATACGGGAAGTTTGGCTGTGTTGTTACTTTTTCTTGTACAAATTGTATACCAGGCTCAGCAGGTGTAGCTACAGAAGAACAATTAATGTGATTAAAACGTTGTAAAATTTTCTGTGTATAAATATTTTGAAAAATTTTTAATATATTTTTCTGACGATCGATTTTTATTTGAAGTCCGACGAAAAATTCAGCTTCTTTGTACGTTATTTCAAACTCGTCATGTAAAGCTTGTAACAATTGATGCATTATGTCGCTGTTGTTTCCACAAATTAATCCGTCATCAACATATAAAGTGAGATATATTGTTGTTGTATCAGTCGTGTAAATGAAAACACACAAATCGGCACTCGACTGTTTGAAACCAAAACTTGTGAGAAAACCAACTATTCTTTTATTCCACTGATGAGAAGCTTGTTTCAAACCATACAAACCCTTTTGTAAATGACAAACATTGTCGTCTTTTTCAAAACCATACGGTTGCTCCATAAAAATGTTTTCTTCAATAAAACCATGTAAAAACGCAGTCTTTACATCAAATTGAATAATCTGCATGTTTTGTGCTGCAGCTATAGCTAAAATAGTTCTTACCGACTCGTATCGTGCAACAGGGGAATAAATTTCATTATAATCGATGCCTCTTTTTTGAAAACAACCACGGACTACTAATCTGGCCTTGTATTTATCAATATCACCATTTGCTGTGTACTTACGTTTAAAAACCCATTGATTTGACAATACGTGCATCTTTGTTGTTCTTGGTACTAAAATCCATGTTTTGTTTTTAATAAGAGAGTCAATTTCATCATGAATCGCTGCTAACCAATTCTTAGAATTCGAATCTTTCAGCGCTTCTTCTAATGATGTTGGTTCCAATTCCGCTACACACAGTTCAGCATCAATTTCATCGTAATTTTCCTTTTTATTTTTAACACCACTTCTTGTATTGTATGGACTGCGAGCAATTGCTTGTTTTGTATTTTTATTAATTTGCTCACTTTTGTCTTCATTAGAATCAGCTGTTTCTTCTTCTTGTTCATTTATTGTTTTGTTTTGAATTTCCACTATTTCATGAACTTTTTCTTCTTTTTCATTAAATTGCACATCTCTTCTTATAAATATTCTCTTACCAACTGGATCATATATACGATATGCTTTGCTGTCATCATTGTAGCCAATCATTATTCCTTTGGTTGAATTTTTCTCCCACTTTGTACGTTGTTCTTTTGGAATGTGTACATAAGCGTCGCAGCCAAAAACTTTGAGGTGACCAACTGAAGGTTTTTTGTTAAACCATAGTTCATAAGGTGTACGTCCATTTAAAACCTCTGATGCTGTACGATTTTTGACGTATACCGCTGTATTTGTGGCTTCCGCCCAAAGAAAGTATTGAAGCTCACGTTTCTGCAGCATAGCTTTAGCACTTTCTACTATTGTGCGATTTTGCCTCTCTATAAAACCATTTTGTTCCGGAGCTCTTGGCGTAGTTACTTCATGTTAGACATTATGTTTTAATAAAAATGTTCTTACTTCTTCGTTGCAAAATTCCAGACCACCGTCAGTTCTGAGCCTTTTAGTTGTATGACCATCCGATTGAACTTCTGCAAAAAATTCCATTAAACTTTTTAAAACATCTGATTTATTTTTAAGAAAATAAACAAAACAATATCTAGAATAATCATCTTTCAACAATAAAAAATAGTTTGCCTTTCCAATAGATGACACACTCATCTTACCACAGAGGTCTGCATGAAACGTTTCACCTGGTTTGTTGGCTCATTTTGCACCTGTTTTTGGAAAACTATGACGATGCTGCTTACCGTACGCACATCCTTCACAAAATGGGGTTTCTGCTGGAATATTTTCAATTTTTAAATCTTCAACCACATTTTTGTTGTTCATTTCTATTAACGTTTTAAAATTTACATGACCCAGACGCTCGTGCCAAAGCATTATACTTTCTGTGGTCGCTGTATTTAGTTCTGCACTTGCTACTGGAACTAAATTCATTTTGTACAACCTATTATCGCGAATACCATCAACAATAATTTCACCGCCTTTCATAAAGCAAACACGTTCTGCACCCTCCTCAAACACCACCTTCATACCCTTTTCTGTTGATTTTGAAACTGACAAAAAATTTCTATCCAAATCTGGAACAAGCAAAACTTCTTTAATTGTATGTATGCAACCACCTTTACCGCTGCCATTCACCACCTGCACCTCAATATCACCAACACCAACAACGTTTAATTTGCGACCATCACCAACTCTTACTTGACACGTACCATGTTGAAATTCAGAAAAGTTTGTATATAGCTCCCTCTGGAAACACATATGGTCTGTTGCACCCGAATCTGCATAAAAAATATTTTTAAATTTATTTTGTGTGTTGTTAGAATGTAGAACAAATAAATGTGATTTTCTGTTTGACATTTCTTCATTCGGTTTTGTTTTTAAATCTCTTGTTACTATTAAAGAGTTACGTTCATTTTGTGTTTTGTTTTGCTGATCTCTTTGTCTCTTAAAACATTCTCTTGCCCAATGACCTTGTTTATGACAATAATTGCATTTGCCATTTCTCTTATTTGTATTAAAATTTTTTGTTTTTATTTTTACTTACAGAATATGCGGTTTTGTGTGTGTTGGGTTCCGCAACTTCATTTGTACGCAGATTTAGTAAAGATTCTTCATTTACAAGGTGGTCAGTTAATCTTTCAATGTTTTGTTCTTTACGGGGGACGGCATACCATGAAGTTCTTACATTGTCAAACTTTGATGGCAAACTGCTTAAAATTTTTGCCATTATCATTGGTTCCTTTTGTTCTAAATTCATATCTTTCAACCGTTGTGCCAATGAAGTAACATTTGCTATAAAATTTACCATGCTGTCATCCTCATCCATTTTACAGTTTATGAATTTTTCTAATAAAACTTGTAGCGATTGTTCACTCTTTTCTGCATGTACTGTTTTTAGTTTTGACCACATCTGTTCTGCTGTCTCACAACTTGTTAAATATTTTAACTGATCTAATTCAATACCTCTCATTATAAAAGCTTGCGCCTCAGCATCCTTTTCATCCCATGCTTGGCTATTAGTTAATGGCCTCGGTATTGTTCCAAATATATATGGCTTCAATTTGTTTTCCGTCATATAGATTTCCATTTGACGCTTCCACAACTGATAGTTCTGTCCGTTAAAACGATGTAATTGATACGATTTAGTTTCAGACATTTTATTTTCTGAATGGTTGATTAAGTTTTCTAAATCAATGTCTGTTGCAGAATCTTCTTTAGGTTTCAATGCGTTGTCGATCAAGCCCAAATTAGTTGTATAAGTTTCAGGTTCTTTTTTAGTCTTTAAACGAGTTTGTTAATCCATATAAACTTCAATGTTTTACCAATGAGGGACTGGGCCCATAACCTGTTGTAAATATATTTAAATATCGTAGTCTCTCAAAAGTAAAAACAGGATTTATATTTGGAATTCAATCAATATATTTAATTCAATTAAATGTATAAAAATATTAAAGATATTACAAAGATGTGTGCTTCTTATGTGACAGCCAAAAAACAAGAGAGTTTAGAAAAACGGAAATGCAATTATTACAAATACAAAATTATTAAAAATGACATTTGCTGTTTTATAGATAATGTCAAAATATTTGTTAACTACTTTACCATATTTATATATTAATTAGAAAACGCTAAATTCAACACAAAAAATATTGTATATCAGCAAGCATTCAAATAAAAAAATAAATAATACAAAATAAACAAAATAAAATATTTTAATTCACAATACAAACTTCGCAGGAAAAATTGATTATAAAATAAAGCATGACAATAAGTCTCGGTAGGTCGTAGTGAAGCGTAACAGGGCATACTAGTATCAAATAAAGAATAATTGAAATAAATGTAATCGATTAACTTATATTTTTAAGAAATGCTTTTTTTAATTAAAAGAATGATCATGATAAACAATAATAAAATAAAACAACAATTTTGTCCATATTGAGAAATCTGACAAGGGTTATCATGGATTTTGAGGCCTTGTCTTCCCTTAAATTATCAGCCAATTTAGCTCCGGTGACTTCAAATTTCAAAATTTAATCTGGCGCCAAAGTTGTTTTATGTTCGATTACAAATACATTAGATATGCCATCGATATTTTCTACTTTGTTTTGCTCTCAGTATTCGCACAGCCATAGAGCTTCAACCACATCATATGTTGCCCCAGCTCCAGATAAAGGATCCGGCATTTTTTAATAACCAGCTGAAATTTTCGATATAATTTGTTGGAGCGACAGTAAAACTCTATTGAGCTTTTATTACTAAAATTAAAGTTACGTACTAATTGAAAAAAAAAATGTGATTGTGTTTCGTAAGAAATACGATGTATTCATCTGTTGTAGAGTTCGACTTCTGTGATTTCACTGGATGCGGATTAATTTTTATTTATAAGCCTCATGTAGTGTCTAGCGATATGACCCGAGTGTTGTTTTTGGAAGCTGACACTTCTAAAAAATGTTCCGCTGTGGAATGCTTTGTTTATGACAACATCATAGATAAAAGCAAATATTGTGATGATCAGCGCATTGAAATTTTCAAGAGGGTTAAAAATTTCAACTTGAAAATTATGAAGTTCATCAACAGTTTCATATGGGAATGTATTAAGTGTTGAGGAGTTTGTGATGTATAACCAAAAAAATATGAACAACCTAATAATATGGAAAAGATTTGCCTTGCAAAGAAATTTATATTAAGGTGGATTACCAACTTTACATGCGTGGATTTGCCTCTTTGAATATATTCTGTATGTCTCCTACAGAAATTTACCCAATGTTGAAAAAGAAAACACTAAAATACAAACCAAACTGAGAAAGGGAATGATTGTACTGGTAGGTATCCAAATTTATTGATCAGGTACAACTAATAACGGCACAGAACCAGCAAATTTTTTCACCACTCAAAATTAGCTACCCAAATAACTGATGTAAGCTATACACTGATTTAACGTTTTAGAGTTATTTTACTCACAATGGCTTCTGGATATGAATCAATACGCGTGCCTTTCAGCTGTATGCATACCGAACAGCAGCTTTTTTTGTTGACTTTTATAAGCCCTCGTGTGTCGATAAAATTTTAATAAGTGTTGCAAACATATTTCGCTATCAATAGTTATGATATCAGATGAAGCTCTCCTGGCTAGAAGTTAAGAACTTAAAAAAATTCCCTTACATCACGCTCGGTAAAATTCACAGAAAAAAACAATGGAAGACTTGACACATACACTTTTTATACCCTATACCACTATGTAGTTTCGGTATAATGACTTTGTGCTGCTGTTTGTAACTAACAAAAATATTTGACCCAGACCCATCTATTATAACACCGATTGACTGAAAATCAATTTCTGAGTCGATTTAGCGAAGTCCGTGCGTCTGTCCGTCTGTGTGTCCATGTAAACCTTGTAATCAAACTGCACGTCACAAATATGAATATATTTTGATTAAATTTACTATGTGAGCTCCTATCGGCTATAGGATAAACGCTGTTGAAATTGGTGAAATTCGGTCCATGTTCAGACCTAGTCCCCATACAAGTGACACACTATGAAATCGTCATAAATTGCCATAAGATCCAAATTATCATATAGACCTGTTAATGTTATAGATACAAGCAAAATATCAGCTTTTTTTTAGAAATTATTAGAAAACTAAATTTAATAACAATATATAATCCCAATTCATGTCAAATCTCTGAAGTTATTTTTTTTAAAATCAAGAAATTTCACAATGATAAACTTGTGACTCCAGATTACAAATCGTTTTTACGACAAAATTCCGACCGATATCAATAAAACTATTAGAACTGTCTTTAAAACGAAACTAACAGTTATGAAAGATTCACAAAAAGTTTTATCGATTCGTCTCATAGTATAATTATTTTATTACAAATTATTTTCTAAATAGAATCTGTTCCCGAAGAGATAATTATAACTGAAAATAAAAATCTAGTCGTACTTGCAAAGCTTTCATGATATTTAGAATTTTGTCTTTATTTTTTACTACATATATTAGATCCATTCCTTGGCCCGGAAAGTAACTCCTTATCTTAATATTGCCACCGCCATACTTAACAATTTTATTTGTATATTTTGGGTTTAGTCTTTTTCCCTTTGGTCGACATAGAAACGTTCTTCCATCGTGGAACAGTATTCCACTTTCGTCTTGACCAGAGTGAATCGATTTTCTTTAGAAAAATTCCAAGCCCTCTTACTATCTCTATTGGGAAAAATGCTTTTAAAATAAACTGTGACAAGTTTTTCGAGAGAAAAGAAGAGAAGAGTGCAGAAGCTATAAGAAGTTAGAGAGCCTAGATCTTAATTTTTCGTAATTTTATTAGAAAATATGAGTAGCGAATTAATTGTGTTACAAAGAATATGAAAAAAATTAAAACATACCATTCTGATTTTATATCTTCAGTCTGAACAAATATGGATATTGTTTTATGGAAGCTGCAACCTAAGGGCCCGACAACTTTTTTAACCTCCATTAAAGAATTTTTACTTTGATTATGCTAGTAAAATAATAGAGGCGACATCATTCAGTTTCCCAAAAAGAGAGTCTTCTATAACGAATCCTAATTTTGAGCAATTTGCCCTTGTGGTAAAACGAACAGTTCGTTTATCATAGGTGCTACTGTAAATATATAAATCAAAGAGTCCTGGAAAAACGAACATCCATTTATATGATGGTAAGAAATATTTTCGTTTCTCAGCTTGCCATTGTCTCATGGTGCTATTGTGTAGTATATCTCATAACACTTTACAACAGCAATTCTAGGAATTAGATATTCCAAGTCAGGGTGAAAGTACTACGTAAGTATAGCAAAACCTCGAAAGGATTTGGCGTTCTCAGGCCAAATTTTATGACCTTTTATAAATTTTCCTTACATTAATGTTTGTTTATTAGATTTTCAGCTTTGACTCTATTTCTTATTCCGTTCTTTAGCAAATACCTTCCGGAAATCATGTTGGACTTATTTTATCGAATGAAGTCTTCAAAAATTTTAATTTCCCCTCGTTTTTTTATTAATTTTTTTTAATACCATAACATATGCAGGGCGTATGATTATAATTTAGACGTATGAGTGCTAGTTTAATGTTAAATTAAAAATAGATCAATGCCTACTATTTATTCCATTTTTTAAATGGATATATTAATAAAAATTATTTATTTTAACCTTAGCTACAATTTTGCTGAAAAATGAGATGAGATATTATCAATGGATCCTGACTCCGACTGACCCCGAAAATGTTTCACAATGTAATTGTAAGATCAGTAATTAGTCTATGAATGTATTTTTTTTTTATTATTGGAACATTTATACAATATTTTGCTCTTTTTGTTATATTTTTTACATAATCTACAATTTAGTGCTTCATAACTATAACGTCTCTTTATTTGATTAAAAAGAAACAAATATTACAGCATTTAATTCTGTTTTTTTTTTAAATTAATTGTAATTGTAAATGTAATTGTGTTTGATTTATTTTTCCTAATCCTCCATAATCACTATTCGGCATAAAAAGGATGCCATCAATTTCCTCACACATCTTCCCATAGGATTTAAATTTGTATTTATTGATAAAAAAAAAAAAAATTTTCATAAATGAATTCTAATGGATCACGGTGTTGTCCTCGCCAAAGTTTTTTCTAGTGTTCTTAGCTATGAAGGCATTAAACTCATTTTAAGATTTTCACTCTGCATGAAGCGAATTCAATCTAAAACAATCCATCTGCTCAAAATGCTCCCCAGACCAAAAGCGATCAACCAGCAAAATTTCTTCTTGAGATGTTGAGAGGTAATTTTCTTATATCTCTCCAGTAGCTCCGATATTCAACGGGGTCGTGCAATAGTAAAGTTTTTGCTATTACTGCATTTAAAAAAAAAAAGTTTGTTGATAAAACTTCAGGATATAAAAACAATGACAAGCCAAGTGTGTAATTTGGGTTATATCTCCCCCTGAACATATAATTATAAGGTATTGTATATAGACTAGGAGGTTCCAGCTCTCGAAATTCGAGTGCAATTGCTAGGCAGCTTTATTTTTCAAATTAGCCAATTCACAAACCAACACTTTTATGGTTTACTATTATTGTGAATGAAGATAACAAACTCATTAACAAACACAATAACAACTTAATAATACACACATAGCACATATATATATTTATGTGTGTGTTAGTAGCAACTTTAAATTCAATTTACTCAAAATAAAGGAAAAAATTTTAAAATCTGTAAATCTGCAAAACAAATAAAAGGAAATACCTTTCAAATAATATACACTTGGTCGAAATCGGGATAAAACTAAAGAACAAAACATCGGTCACAAGAAATCGCCTAGCCTATTAATATTATAGATATATGGTTTTTTAGAGGTAAAAAAATGTATATAAATACAAAGGCAAACATACGCATCTTACTGCCCTAAAATCTGAGTCATCGAGAGATACTGGACTTCAGGAAGAAAAGAAAATTCTCCAATATGTTAGCGTCCTTAGCCATAGAGAACCATTCTGAAGTTCGCAAGATTACCTAGTGGAACATTTTTTACGCAACCCGGAATTTCATATTTTCTTTGTTCTAGATATCAGAGATGCCGTTTCTACAGTGCTGGTTACTCATAAAATCTTCCAACATAATTTATTAATATATATTCAATATGATAATTATAAAATCTTTTGTTTGGGAAAATTTATTTTTGACAAAATTATATATATTGGTGCTAACTACCTTCGTTGTTCTCGTGATGAATTTGGTTAGTTAGCTCGTATCGATTTCTGAACTCTCATTCAAATTTTTAAATATAATTACCAAATTTGGTTAAAAAAAAAGCGAATTTGAAACTTAGAACTTTTTCACAAAACTTCTACATAACTGAGACCGAGTTATAATCAAATGCAACCACATTCTGAAGTTAAATGAAATTATCTTAGATCACTTCACTGGGTTTTTTTTTAAGATTCATTGACACTTCACGGCGCCATGTTTTAGGAACGGTCTACCAGAATAATAAAATGTTTCTTAGTTTAGTAAGATAGAATAAGCATACCAAATTTTATCAAATTAAAATAGTGAGGGTCCTAAAAAGCTTACTTTCTTCAATTTATAGTAATAAATTGTTTCGAAGAATACAAAGGCCCAATGATTTCTATACATCAGTATTAGTATTACGAACCTGTAAGCTTTGATATATAAATTGACACAATTCTAGCTAGAAAATAGAAACGAGCTATATTTCCAACCGATTATCATGGATAATGCCAAACTATATCGATCTGACTGAAAGGTGTACCCAAAATTGTGAACAAAATGACAAACGTGCTCATAAAAGCGCTATTGAATTTAAAAAGCACATTATAACTATTTGTCGTTGTTTCTGTAAAACTAAACACGAAATTGCCATTTATTTTTTACACTTAAATATTTAATAACAGTAATGAAAAGACCCCGACAAAATAGACAAAAAGATATTTTTTGTAGATAAGACAAAAAAATAAAAATTAACATCCGTTTTGCATTTAAAATAATAAAGTCAAAGTTTTAGCAACAAAAAAAGTCAACTGCGATCGCACAATCGCACAAACGACTGCCTTTGTCAACAAACAACTAATTTGGTGTAAATTAAGAAAAAAATAGATAAAAAACAAGTAAGAAAATTATAGTCGGTCTAGACCAACTATACGATACCCTATACCAGGCGTTTATATACCTTATCTCTCAGACCCAACTAACTGGATATAGAAAATAAGCATAAACCAAATTTGAGTGAGATTTTTATTAATTTTTTTGGCTGCAGATATGAAAAAGTTCATATCGGATGCTATATCTATATGAGGACTAGGCCCAAAAATGTACCGATCCTGACCATGTTTGGTAAAGTCTCTTGTATTTTCTAAAAATATATACAAACAAAATTTGAGAAGAATCAGTGCAATATTTTTGTTTTTTGATAGATTTAAGTGAAGATCGGGAAACAGCTGTATATGGGGCCTGTGACTAAGAGTTGACCAATAGGGATCATTTCTTGACTACTGATTAATGGATGTAATGTATACATACAAACCCAATTTGACTAAGATTTGTATGATAACTTGGATCTTATGGCAATATATGTTGATTTCATAGGGGTCATTTGTATGGGGGCTAGGTCTGAACATGGACCGATTCTCACCAATTTCAATAGCGTTCATCCCATGGCCGATAAAAGATCAAATACCAAATTTCATCAAAATAAATTCATATTTGCGACCTGCAGTTTGATTACAAGCTTTACATGGACACACAGACGGACGGACGGACGGACGGACGGACGGACGGACGGACGGACATCGTTAAATCGAATCAGATAGTGATTCTGATTCGATCGGTATAATTAAAGATGGGTGTAGGTCAAATATTTTTGGTTGTTACAAACAGCAGCACAAAGTCATTATACCCAAACCACATAGTGGTATAGGGTATAATTATATTCGGTCTACACTGACTACATCATGCCTTATACCAGCCGTTTTGAGACTCTATTTCTTAGGTCCAACAAATTTAATATAGAAAATAAGCATAATCAAGATTTGAGTAGCATTGTTATTAATTTTTTTGCTTTCGGTTATGAAAAAGTTCAAATCGAGTGCTATATTTATATAGGGACTAAGTCGAAAAATGGACCGATCCAGACAATATTTGGTAAGGTCACATAGGTTTTGAAAAAAAATGTCCAAACCAAATTTGAGAAAAATCGGTGCAATATTTTTGCTTATTTGACAAGTTTAACTGAATATCGGGAATCAGTTTGAATTGTTCTATAGGGTTTGTTTTTGAACTATTGATTTATGGATGTAATAAACCCAACTTGACTGAGAACTATATGATAGGGGTCATTTGTATGGGTACTAGGTCTGAACATGCAATGATTTTCACCAATTTCAATTGCGTTTGTCCTATGGCATCGACTTATAAAGTGATTCTGGGTCAATCGGAATAATAAAAGATGGGTCTAGGTCAAATATTTTTTGTAGTTACAAACATCAGCACAAAGTCATTACAACCTGACCACATAGTGATATAAAGTATAAAAATATATAATATCTATAACCATAACACAGCAAAAAACAAGTAAGAAAATTAAAGTCGGTCTAGACCGACTATACGATACCCTATACCATGGTTTAGAAACCCTATCTCTTCGGTCCAACTAATTGGATATAGAAAAAAAGCAAAAACCAAATTTGAGTGGCATTGTTATAAATTTTTTTGGCTGCGGATATGAAAAATTTCATATCGGGTGCTATATTTATATGCGGACTAGGCCAAAAAATAGACCGATCCTGACCATATTTGGTAAAGTCACTTATATTTTGAAAAAATATACACAAACCAAATTTGAGAAAAATCTGTGAAAAATTTTTGTTTTTTTGATAGATTTAAGTGAGCGTCGGGAAGCAACTCTATATGGGGCCTATGACTAAGAATTATCCATTAGGTATTATTTTTTGACTACTGATTAATGGATATAATAAATACATACAAACCCAATTTTACTAAGATCTATATGATAATTTGGATCTTAAGGCAATTTATGTCGATTGCATAGGGGTCATTTGTATGGGGACTAGGTCTGAACATGGACCGATTTTCACCAATTTCAGTAGCAGATTGCCCAATTTCCCATGGCAGATAAAAGCTTATGTACAAAATTTCATCAAAATACATTCATATTTGCGGCCTGTAGTTTGATTACAAAGTTTCGTGGACACACAAACGGACGGACGGACAAAGCACAAAGTCATTATACACAAACCACATAGTGGTATAGGTTATAAAAAAAAAGGAACCAGAGAAAAGAAATGCTATTCATCGGACTCAAATTGGTATTGCTTAAAGTATACGGCTTTGGAAGTTCTTCAAAACCATATCCAAAGAAATTATTTATTTGGCAGCGATGAAAATGTGACCCTTGTAGAATGACTTCTCCTTGTTTTTAGTTTTTTAGTAATAAAATGTACCTATTAATAGATATTTTGAAACTTGTTCATAATTATACCCTATACCACTATGTGGTTTGGCTACAATGACTTTATGCTGCTGTTTGTAACTACCAAAAATATTTGACCCAGACCCATTTTTTATTATACCGATCGGCTCAGACTCACTTTCTGGGTCGATTTAGCGATGTGTGTCCATGTAAACCTTGTAATCAAACTACAGGTCGCAAATATCAATATATTTGAATGAAATTTAGTATATAAACTTTCATCGGCCATAGGGTGAAAGCTGTTGACATTGGTGAAATTCGGTCTATGTTCAGACCTAGTCCCCGTACAAATGACCCCTATGAAATCGACTTAAATTGCCATAAGATCCAAATTATCATATAGATCTCGGTCAAATTGAGTTTGTGTGTGTGTGTTAATTACATTCATTTATCAGTTGTCCAAAAATAAACCCCACGTGGCAATTCTTTGTCATAGCCCCCATATAACGCCGCTTCCCGATTTTCACTTAAATCTATCAAAAAACAAAAATATTGCACTGATTTTTCTCAAATTTGGTTTGTATATATTTTTGTAAAATATAAGTGACTTTACCAAATATGGTCAGGATCGGTACATTTTTCACCCATATAAATATAGCAGCCGATATGAACTTTTTCATATCTGCAGCCAAAAATATTAATAAAAATGCCTCTCAAATTTGGTTTATGCTTATTTTCTATATCGAATTAGTTGTACCGAAGAGTTAAGGTTTCTAAACCATGGTATAGGGTATCGTATACTCGGTACGAACCGCCTATAATTTTCTTACTTGTTTTTAGATTCACATTTATTTTAAGCATTGCGGTTTAAAATATAATTAAACGTATTCGGAAATAACAAAATGCGGTCAATGTAGTACGATTATATTATACTTACATTAAAAAATTTGGTTTAGTTGCTCTAATAAAACGTACTGCAAAATTTTTTAATGAACTGATAATATTAATTTTGTGGTTTTATTAATACTCGCAGTCAAAGATCTATCGAACAAAAAACAAATACAGAGGATTATAAAATGAGTGTAGGAGAATCAGTTCTGTACCCTATTCCACTCTGTAATCAGGGTATAATGTTTCTGACTACCGAAAATACCTGAACTAGATACAGCTTCTGCTACGTCGATCGACTCAAAAATTATTTCCTAAATCGATTTGGCGAAACCCGCCCTTCCATCTGTCTGTCTGTGTGGCTACTTAAACTTTGTTGTCAAGCTTTAGGTCCAAAAGTTGGAAATGTTTTGATAAAATATTATATATAAGTTTTCATCGACAATGGAAGGAATGATATTGATATTAGTGCTATGAACTTTGTCTAACCGAATAACCCCTATGAGAACGACTTAAATTTTCAGATCGAAATTATCATATAGCTCCCGCTGAAATTTGGTGTATGTGTGCTTATTATACCCATTAATCAATAGTCCGCAAATAAACTCTATAGCAGCGATGGCGAACATATGACCCACGGGTCACACACTGACCCACGTAACAATTTTAAGTGACCCACGAGTTTTTTTGTTTTTTCAAACCAATTCTAAGTTTTTTCAAACCATATTTTAAAATTCTAAGTTTTTTCAAACTCAATTAACAAATTGTGGTATTGTAGATGTACGAAGAAAACTGAAAAATTTTGTAGTAGGCTTTGCAAAAATAACACATAAAATGCAAGCAAGAAATTTGTGTGTCTTTTTCTGTGGAAAAAAATGAAAAAAATTATGTGGAATGTAGTGCTGCCCTATTTGCTGATTTTAAAGAAAAATATTTGATAATAAAGCGCATTAATGAGTTGCCTATAAGCCGAAATACAATTAAAGAACGAATATTTACATTAGATGAAAATACTTGTTCTCAAATAAATTACGATTTAAAATGTGCCGAAATGTATTCAATTGCTTTAGATGAGAGCACGGACATAAGTGGTTACGCACAACTTGCAGTTTTTGCTAGGTATAAATCAGGAAATATAATGATGGAAAAACTGGTCAAGTTAATTACATTGACAGGAAGAACTACAGGTCTTGATGTTTTTAATGAATTCACTGATACATTTATGAAAATGAATATTGATTTACAGAAAATTGTTTCTGTAACAACTGATGGTGCATGATTGGCAAAAATATTGGTTTTATTCAGCAACTTAAACAAATTGTCCAACATTCTTTAATTTAATTCCACTGCCTGCCTCATTCATCAAGAAGTCTTATGTGCAAAACAAAGATTGAAAACATTTTCCAACGTAATGCCAGTTGTAACAAAAATAGTCAATTTTATAAAAATCAAGAGCTATAAATAAGCGAGAATTTGCCAAATTATTAGAGGAAATTGATTCTCAATACTCTGGTCTTTTAATGTACAATAATGTTCGATGGCTCTGCCGTGGTCAAGTTTTAAATAGGTTTGTAGATTTATTAGAATAAATAAAACTATTTTTGACGAATTATCAAATATAGAATGGCTAAATGACCTAATGTTTTGCTGTGATATCACTCAGCATTTTAATGAATTGAATAAAAAACTCCAAGGACCTGGTCAAGTTGTATTAGTCATGTTTGAAAATATTAAAACGTTTATGACAAAACTTGATATATTTAGTAATGATTTGAAAATGAAAATATTGAAATATTTTCCATATCTGCAAAAACATTTGCAAGCAACTGAAAACTTTGAAAATAGTAATATTACACAGGATCATACAATTAAAAAATATTTAACTGTTATTGAGGAAAAAAACAAGCTTTTTTGGATAGATTTAATCAATTTAAGGATTTAGAAAAAACATTACTGTATATATTGTATCCACACAAAATAGAATTGAATAATTTGGAATTAACCGTGTTCACTTGGTTAGGTATTCAAAATTTGGAAATGGAATTAGCAGAATTCCAAAACAGTTTTATGTGGAAAAATAAATTTGAAAATTTAATTACAGATTTGCAAAAACAGGATTTAGAAAATAATTCTGACAATAATGAAATGACAACAAGTTTCGCATTTAATGTGTGTATATGTATAATTTTTTTGATATTAAATATTCTTTGTTTTTTTATTATAAAATAATAATCATACATATAATATGTTCGAATAGTAAATGAAATTATATTTACATGTATTTTTGTTAAATCTTTAATTACTAAAATAATACTTAAGCCGTAGGTTGATATTACAAAAAAATAAATTCAATTTCGACTCACTTGTCAAAAAGGTTCGCCATCGCTGCTCTATAGGAACGCTTTTAGTCATAAGCCCCTTATAAAGCTCTTTCCCGATTTTCCCTTTAATCTTTCAAAAAGCAAAAATGTTGAACATATTTCGCTCATATTTGGTTTGTATATTTTTTCGCTAGTTTTGCGACATAGCTGTGGTAATAGCACCCAATACAAATTTTTCCAAGATCACTAGAAGGCCCGTCAAATTTCGTTATTTTCTGTATCCCATCTTCTGAGCCTAAGATCCTTAATCTTAAGTCATGACATAGTCACTTTCTGAGGCGATTTAGCGATGTCCACCCGACCGTCTGTCTGTATGTCTGCGTAAATATTATGTAAAATTCGTTAAACGTGCAGACCTAGTCCTAATATAAATGACCCTGAATCGATCTCGGTCAAATTTGGTTTACTACTAATAAAAAAATTGAAAAATATTCATTTATCTTTCCAAATCAGTTTAATGCCTTCCAAGTAAGCTCCCTCAATCCTTAAAAAAATTATTTAAGTCGCCATCTGGAATGACGTTCAAAGTACGCAGCAATTTTGCTTTGACCTCGTTAAGTGATTTAAAACGGTCTCCCGGGGTGGTTTTTAGTTTATTAAATAGTCATAAGTCACGTGATGCTTACTAATGTGAATACTGTGGCTGTGGAACGATATTAGCCAATTTTTAGGCGAAATGGTCTCGAAAAATCAATGGAGTGTGAGACAGTGCATTATCGTGGGTCAAAACCCAAGCGTTCTCTGGCCATAATGCTGGACCCATTATGCGAATATTTTCAAGCAAAATAAGCGAAGTTTTGGCCGGCGCACAGTGGACCATTTGACGAGAAGGCGTTCAAAAATCTATAACTTTTGATTGGATTGGAATTTTGATATGCGGTTTTTTTTGTTTGGTAGGTGAGACTTTGGCCTTTAAGTTTTGCTATAAAACGTAATTCTCGACCGAAAATAGTTACGGAGGGTTTAAACTACATTTTCATTTGTAGTTGAATTTTAGTACAAAAGTGAAGTGTTAAAAGGTAAAAAAAGTTTTTTTTAATATAATGTCTTATTTTTTCAGTTAATTTTACAACTAATACTTTTTAACAATTGTTTAAGTTAATTTTTTTCAGAAAATGCCAAACTTTGGCCCCCGTAAACTTTTTAGTCCTAATGTGCACAAATTCCAAAGGTTGTTTTTTTTTTTTTTTTTTTGAAAGATCCCGAGTTAAAATATAATTTATTAAGCAGCGAACGTAAAAGTTACCTTATATTGGTTCAAGATAGAGAAGTTTAAATGAACAACTCGTATGTTTTTGCTTTAGTTAAATTTTTTTTTTATTTTCTTTTTAAATATTTCTATGTCAATTTTTATGGTAAATTTATGAAATATAACAATTTTTATTGTAAATTTACAAAATATATAAATTTTTGAATCAAGAAAATTTTTTAACTTTATAAAAAAAAAAGTGTAACTTATTGTTAGTGTAATGAAAAAGTACTTTAAATCAACCAATTTTAGTAAAAATTTCTTCTAAATAGCCTTGATTTTCATCTTCTAGAAGTTGTTTAGCTTCTTCGTCTAATTCAATAGATGTACTTTTCCATTTTCGACAAATGTTGGACATATATGGATCCGAAGTGCACAACAAAATAGTGATAAGGTCTTCATTAGTACAACATCTGGACATTTTCCTTGCGTTATGCTCGCGAAAGAATCTGTAGTCCTCGTTCCTTTTTTCTTGCGCTTCTTCAGATGGATCTCCTATTGGTAGCATATTGTTTTGAATTATTTGTTCCCCATGGTACAACATTTTATGAACTGTGGATGGCATATATCTCCAAGAGTATTTTTCATTATAAAGTATAGCTGTTTTATTGGCGTACTCTCCAAATTTTTTTGCATTTATCTTTCTGCTGCATGCTAGAACTTGTAATATGATTTTGAATCGTCTTATTAATTCATGATCTACACCTGTGATATTTGCTGCAGTTTCCGGATCGGAAAAAATCTCCTTGCAGTATTTCCATCATTTGTGTTTTCTTCCCCTTGTTTTGGTTGGTCGATTACGAGGCCTAACTGTAGATATTTTTGTTGAATTTGTTTTTTTTTTGCTTTCTTTTTTTCTTCATTTTCTTTGTTTTTTCTCACTGTTTCGCCTAGCGGACTAAATTCAAAATCATAACCCAATTTAAGAATATGCTCCATGAAACGTATTCTAGGCTTCCTTAAAACTATCGTCTTCTGGTGGGGGTTGGCTTAATTGACTTGATGTCTTTTGGCATATAATACAGCTTAACGTTGACTTTGTTCCAGTTAAAGCTTTTGCAACTTTTCCATCAATCATTGTGAGACACATTTTAAAATGTACTTCAATGTCTTGGTCATCAAATTTAAATATTACTGGTTGAAGTTCCTTAATTTGATCTTTTATTTTCTGCACTTCTTCAGTTATGACATCTTTTGTCTCCTTTTTGAATGCAAATTTTATTGGTCTGCAATACTTTGTTGAAGAGGGAACTTCATTTTTCCATATATCAATTTCTGTTGCTCTACTAGTTGACGGCTCTAAGACGCTATACCTTTTTGTTAAGCGCAATGGAACGAAAGATACCATAAATAAATTAGCATCTGATGAATTTTCGGCATTAAATTGCTTGTATTTTTTCTGACCAGAGGATCCACCACATTCCCATTTAGAAATTAAAGTAATGCGGCCATCACCAATTTTTTTTAAATGATCAGTATCAAGCGTATTTAGCTATCGTTCTGCAGTATGTTCAAGGAGATCTTGCAATTTTATTTCTGCTGATGTTGAAGTGACACTAATATCAGATTGTGAAGGTAAGCATTCTTTTTTGGCAGAAACTAAATCTCGATACTCTGGAAAAATCCCACAATTCTTTTCATTGGTTCGCTTCCGCAATTCCTTATATTGAGTTTTGGTCAATTTCAAATCCAAAAATAGGGCGAACGCTTCTTCCGTCGTAAATATCGTATCTTAAATTGGTGTAGGAATGCTTTTCGACATTCTCTTTGTGCGCCTTGGGCTCGCTTCAACTATTTTTTAATTTTTGGTGCAAAAATGAATCCTTATTAATTCTTTGAGAAATTTCTTCATTGATATTCTCCAGCTTGCGCTTTCGAGATCTTTCACTACATCCGTCAATTGGTTTTGCTGGTCGACCCTTTTTTCCACTTTCATTGGCAGTTGTAGATGCACTCTCAAAAAAAAAAAATCATGTGAGTCCGATCACAGGGAAGATGTGTAAACATCTAGTAATTAAAGATTTTTTTAAGTCATTTTTTAAAATCAAACAGAAAGCGTAATCTATGTATCACTTATAGCAAAAACTGTTTCAGCTAATTCAACAACCGTTTGCTGTAAAACGTTAAAAATATGATAATATAAACGAATATAAGTGATACATAGATGACGCTTTTAAAAAAGTGGCATAAAAAAACAATTTGATATCATAATTTTTTCACCAATACAATCATAAGTCACACAGCGTTATCTGCTTCAGCTCACACCGATATGAGTTACGCTGTTTTTGTGATTGTATTGTGAAATAGAAATTTACCCCCCTGCGCGTATAGATGTTTACACATCAATAAGTTCCTTTATTAACCAGTCTTGTTAACGTTTGTACATCTTTGCCTTGCTATGAGAGCATTCAATGTACCGTCTTTTCAAATCCGATGCAAAATTAGTAATTTTTCCTTTGTGCATTTCAATGTCTTCTAGGTCACCATTCTTAAAGAAGTCGTTGCTCACTATGTGCAAAATTACATTGTAGACATCATTTCGTTGAAAATAAATATCTGCCAGATCTCTCTAACAGTACTTAGCCATTGCACAAATTGTAATGAATAATAATTGTGGAAACATTATTATAAATTATGTAAAATAAAAATTTTTATCTTTTATTACCACTTTTAGAAGCATAAAAAACCCACACCCTAACCCCTTTTAAAAGGTCAAGCATACCTGCTCATATCTTAAAGGGCTACGTTGCAATAGTTTTTTTTTACCATTTACAAATTTTTATCTTTTATTACCACTTTTAGAAGCATAAAAAACCAACACCCTAACCCCTTTTAAAAGGTGAAGCAAGCCTGCTCATATCTTAGAGGGCTATGTCGTAATAGTTTTTTTTACCATTTACCTGTTATTTAAATTGTTTCCCATTTCGTCAGGTATTTAAACTATATAACTTTAATTCAGACTATTTATGTTTTTGAAAGATACCTATGTAAATGTACCTGTACCAATTAAGCGCATTATATCTCAACCCTTTTTTATAAGTATATAACAACTCCTGACAACTCTACCGACACGCAAAACAATACACCGCGGTGTACCGGTACGACCAACTTTTGTATTCATAACACTCAGACGGACGGACGGACATCGTTTAATCGACTCAGAAAGTGTTTTTGAGTCGATCTGTATAATAAAAGATGGATAAAGGTCCAATATTTTTGGCAGTTACAAACATTACCTCAAACTTAATATATCCTAACCACATAGTGGACAACTTTTGTATTCATAAATTTTGCAGAAAATATCTAACCTTGGGTCAGAAAAATTGTTCTGGTGCACACGGTTGGAAACTGGCGGGTATATAATGGGATATAGGAGTATAGGGGAGCGTTCGGACTATAGAAGAGTGCAAGATTTTTTCTGACTGCTTTTGACTGGCAGGAGTTATGCTTTATTAAGTAGGAGATTTTCGGAAAATTTGGACCTTTTTGAAAAAATTTTTTTTTTTAATTTCTGAATGACTCAGTGATTCTACATTTTTTACTTTAATAGCATGGAAGCCACAAAATTATACAAAATTTATTCCACTTCAAAATCTTTTAAATCAAAAATGTTACAGTCATTCAAAAATAAAAATTTACAAAGAAATTTTTAATTTTAGCAAAATACTGAGAAAGCCCGTTTTCGAAGACCCTGTTCGCTGTGATATGTTGAGATAGAGTCCCGAGGTTTACTAGTATTTACTTTCAAATGAATAACATAACTTTAAAATCGGTAACAAAAAAAAAAAATGATTTTTGGCCGCCTTCTCAAAATATGGTCCACTGTGCGGCGGAAAGAATTCATCATTTACAACGCCACGATAATCGAAGATTATCACCTGCTCCTTCCGAACTTGCTTCGCCTTTTGTATGGTATTCGCTTCATTGGTCAGCTGTTTTGGTTTGCAGGGATAGATCTAAGTTCTGTCTCTAATAGTAAGAAAGAATTGTTTCAGATATCTGAAAACTGCAATGGGTGATTGTAAAAACGTTCATACGTAATCAACCTCCCACCCGAATAAGCATTCATTGGCATTCAGTCGTTACATTTTTTTAAATACACATATTCTCCGTTGGCTTTAAATAATCCAGACCCTGCGGTTCTTCTTGTTTCTGTGATTTTTATATTTTTATCATCGGTCGTTTCTCTACCCATCTTTTCGAATGTTTTTTTCTTCGGCTCAGCAACGATTTTGATGATGGAAATGCAAAAGTGAACGCGCATGACTTTATTCATGATTGAGTCCAAATAGAAGGAAAATATATTCGTAACATGAACAAGGGGGTTTACACTATTAGATTTACCTAAAAAATATTAAACTGAATTTTAAGAGATATCCAGAATCCTCTTATAAATTTGAAACTCAAAAAGATAGTCTACTGGCCACGCAACTAAAAAGAAATATTTAATCCATGAGTCTAGTGAAGATTTGAACATCAGTTACATTTTTGGTGAATTCTTTGGAACGACTTATTGTGACGTTCAATACGATAACTTTCTTTTCCCACTTATAGAGCATCAATCAATATCAAATCGCTATAAATTCACTGCAGATATTATGTATAGTTTAAAATTTTTAAACTTTAAACTTCCCAACTGCACGCTCATGCTGCAGTGTCCTAATTAACCATCGCCTTCAATATATACCTGAAACAAGGTTATATTCCTAAATCTTGAAAAAATCTTACATTACTCCGCTACTCAAATTAGGTTGCAAGTCGAATATTATAAACTATCGAGGTACAGCAAAATTAAGTGCGATTGCCAAGCTCTTCGAGAAATGCCTTACCGATTCTCTCTGTCTTCAAGTAGCACCATTAATGTCACATTTTCAACATGGCTTAAACGATAACAAACCTTTTACAACGTATGGCTCTAATAAACTGCGGGTTTATAAATGGCCAACATATCGACGTCATGTATACTGCCTTTAGTAAAGCATTTGACAAGGTCAATTACATTATTGTTATCAAAAACGTAACTGGAGCAAATCAACGTGTCAATTTTAATAATAGAACGTCCAAATATATATCTTTAGATCTGGAGTACCTCTTGGTACAATTTTATTCTCGCCGTTTATAAAAATCTACCCAATATATTTCAATTTTCTAATATTTTTATGTACGCCGATGGCGGTGAAACATTTTTTAACCCTCCGACGCGCGGTAAGGTCCGTGTGGACTTTCTACATTTTAAAGCAACTGCCATTTTAAAAGTACTGGTAGGATTGACCTTAAATTTCTTGACTTCTATTATTGGAGTGTTAAGAATACTTTAGTACTTATTCCGATTGATTTGTAGTTTTAAAAGTATTTTTTTTTTATTTAGAAGACTTTTAGTACGCCGTTAAGCGGTAAGGTCCCCGTGGACTTTGTATGAAATTCATACATAAAGTTGAAAGTTGTACTAAAATTTGAATTTCAAATATTTGAAATTTATATAAAAAAAAAAACAAAGCAGGCGCTAAAATAAATTTGGTTTTTTTTTTCATTTAACTACAAATATTTTCAAATATTTGAAATATACATATGAAAAAATAAAAAGAGTAGGCTATGAAACAAATCTGATTTTTACAATTTAGTATAGAATAAATCAGTTTCGTCGTGATTTTCCCTACACATGGACGTGTTTTACAAACAAAATAAAAAATGAGTTGGGAGCGCGTAAAAAATACTCTAAATCGTCGATCAGCATTCCAAAATCTAAGTGTAAGTGATCAAGAAAATGCTAATAACAATTTAGCAATCTTCCTTGAACTTGAAGAAGGGGAAGAGCCATTTTATGATGAAAATTCTGATGAGGAGTATGTGCCAGATGAAGCATCTGATGCTGAGTTCGACATCGATATTGAAGAAGCTGAAGAATATTGTTCAGATGACGACGATAATGGCGATTATCAGCAATATGCCTTAACAAGTGACGAAGGTATACACTTTATTTCAAAAAGTGGCGATAAGTGGCATATGAACCCCCCGGAAATCGGCCGTATTAGACAACATAATGTTGTTAATTTTACGCAACGTCGTCCGGGTCCATCACCAGCATTCACTATGCAACCTCTTTCGATATTTACCAAAATAATTAGCGAGGAGATTTCTTATCTTATAATTCGAGAAACCAATAGGAAAGGAAATGAAAATGCTGCAGCATGGAATCAAAAAAACCCAAAATGCAACACAAAAAAGATGGGAATTACTAACCCAAAAGGAGTTACACGCTTATATTGGGATCTTGCTTTATGCAGGATGCTATCGTTCGAATTCTGAGCCAACAAAAGAGTTGTGGAATGATGAACATTTGCCTTTATATAAAGCAGCAATGTCATACAACAGGTTCAAAAATATAAATGAGACCATTAGATTTGACAATAGCAATTCTCGGGAAGAAAGGCTTCAGAAAAGTAAGTCGAATGCTATAGATGATGTGTGGACGATGGTCATGGCCAACTTAGAAACTTCGTACACTCCGCATGAAAATATGACTGTTGACGAACAACTATTTCCCTATCGTGGACGAACCCGATTTACTCAATATATACCATCTAAACCTGCAAAATATGGTATTAAGGTGTGGTGGCTGTGTGATGCAAAAACATATTTCCCTCTAAAAGGAGTAATCTATACAGGCAAGCTTCCAGATGAAGAAAGACAAATCAATCAAGGAGAACGCGTTGTGCAAAATTTAGTTACGAAATTTGAACGAAGCGGTAGAACAATTTATGCAGATAATTTTTTCACTTCGTTGAATTTGGCAAGGAACCTCACGACAAAAGGATTAGGATATGTTGGCACAGTCCGCAGCAATAAAACATTTGTACCCAACGAATTTAAAAAACACAAGTCCCGTGAAATATATTCAACGTTGTTTGGATATAACCAGGGAAATGTTTCATTGTGTTCTTATGTTCCTAAAAAAAATAAGGCGGTCTTGTTGTTATCTACTGTACACTACACGAGCACAGTGGATGTAAATAATACGAAAAAAAAGCCAGAAACTATTTTAAGTTACAACTCAAATAAATGTGGAGTTGATACAATGGATCAAATGTTGGGAACATATACATGCAAGCGTGCTACTAAACGGTGGCCATTAGCAATGTTCTACAACATTTTGGACATAGCTGCACTGGCATCGTTTATTATTTATGACAAACTAAATAACTCCAAGAAATCTGACAAACGCCGTTCTTTTCTGAAGCAACTATGTAAGGAGTTAGTTATGGGTAACATTAAAGAACGAGCAAAGAATCCGAGAGTAACTCGTTTTCCAAATATACGTTCAGCTATGGAATCACTGGGCATTAAGGTACGTTAATTGAAAAAATTTCAATAATATATTTAGTAATTTGTTGTAATATTTCTATAACATTTCAGGTAACATCAAGAAGTAGTAGTGCAACACCAGCAATGGCACCCCGTGTAAATCGTTTCACTTGCAGAATATGTCGAACGGAGCACAATAAGCAACGTAAAACCCCATTTGTATGCGTATGTTGCCAACATCCTGTGTGTACTGAGCATTCTACAATATTAAAAAAATGTCAGGATTGCGATAATAATATCTAGTATTAGTCACTAATATTTATTTTTCATAAGACTTGCTTGAATTCGGTTTGTTTATATATGCAGTTTGCATTTTAGAAGTTCGAATTTTTTCCTTATATTTTTATAAAAATCATATTTTAACTAGATATAGTACATTGTAATCAAAATTAATAAAAAATATAATAATTAAAACTAAATTCAATGCATTTTCATACAAGGTCCGTAGGGACCTTACCGCTCAACGACCGACTAAAAAGTTACCGCTCGTCGGAGGGTTAAGTCAAATATGACAATTAAATTTTTCTTTAACGTTATATAAATAGATTCTCAAAATGGTGTACTATAGTTCAAATTTAAAAGATTTGGACAAATGAAAACTCATGCACTTTTCTAGAAAATTTGGCATTGTTTATTCGATTATGAATTTCGATATTCCATTGGATGCTTAATTAAATTTCATTCAACAGAATACAGCGACACATGATAAAGTTCGTGGGGTTCATCATTTTACAAAACTATAGTTTAAGTAATTCACCGACGCTTACGTCACAAAACAACCTTGCACATCGTTAGTTCGGCCGATTTCAGAATAGGTTCCTTTATTTAGGATCCTCAATACAATATTCACTGTTTGTTCTTCTTGTAAAAATTATATTTTTTTGACATAACCGCGCTACCTTAGACCATCAACAGCATTCTCGCTGTTTCGGCAGAAAAAAATTTATTCTTCAAACCAAGTTTAATGGAATTTAATTATTCAACAAAATTTAACATATTTAAAGTCGCGAAATTCACACGAAAACGAGCGTTATTATTAAAACAATAAAGACATTGTCATGAAATGTTACATTGATAGCATAAACATTATTTCCACCCTCAAAAAAAAATTTTTTTTTGAAAAATCGATATATATAGGAGGTTTAATTTAAAAAGTCTTTATTACCAGCATAACCCAGCGCTCGAAATCCAAGTGCAAATTCTAGGGAATTTTATTTTTTCTTTCAATTTTTTCTTTGAATGTTTTTTAATGTATATGTATAAAATGATATATAAAATGATATGATAATACATAATTTTATAAGGGCACATTGGTATGCTAATCAAATTTTGGCAAATCACAATTCAACACAGGGCATGTGATATACAATTATAATGAAATTCGATGAATTGTTTATTGGCCAAAATCGAATAGCATACCTTTAGGCTCTTATAAAATTGTTTATTATTAATAATTTATTTTAAATATTTAATTTAATATATTTTTAACACATATTATAGTACCCATATAAAGTTGCTTCCCGATCTTCAATTAAATCTATTAAAATAACATAGATTTTTCGCAAATTTGGTTTATATATGCTTCTGCAATAAATACGATGCTTTACTAAATATGGCCCTAATCCATCTTTTTAAGCAGTCACCACATAAAAATGTTGTCCGATATCCAAGTGTTTATAGCTGCAGGGTACAAAATAACAACAATGTCATTCATATTTAGTTTGTGGCTATTTTTTATATGCATTTAGTTGGACCTATGACGCTTCTTCTAAACACATCGTATAGGGTACGACATAGTTGGTCAAAATCGACTATAATTTTCTTAGTTGTTTATATTTTTTGTTAGGTGAAGGTTGTTGTAAAAAAATTATACTTTTAAACGTTTAAAAAATTTATTCAAAATCAATTATTTAAGTACCTGGCTTTAAGTATGCAAACAAGTTTATTGTTTGTGGTTAAAACAACAACTGTGAGCTTAACACACAATGGTGTTATTGTGTAATCAGGGGTTTTATGTTTTTCGCTTAAACATATTTTTGCATAATAAATATAATTTTTTTTTTTAATATTACTTGTACTGTGTGCGACCTTATTGTTTTAATTATCTCCATAGAATCTATTAAAGTTTAAGAAAAATTTTATTTCTCTCGATAACCTGCTACCTTGGCAAACTAAGGCAACATAAAAATAAACTTAAAGACAAGACGTTTACTGAAGAGTATCCTAAAATAAGCTTAAAAGCTTTTTAATATATTTTGACATGTTTATATACGCCCTCAATTTATTTTATATTTACAAGCTTCTTAAAACACCTACTTTTTGTCCAGCAACTGTGTAAGTATGTAAACAGCAAAAAAAAAAAAACCAAACTTCAACTTAACATTTTGACCTTTTTTTTGGAGATGAAACACAATATCGAATACGAACAATTTCAATATAGCACAACATTAATTTTAAAACTACATTTTTTTTAAGCAGTAGCAGAAAATATGGAGTGATAAACATGAAAAATCGTTGGAAAATTGAAAAAAAGGTGATGTTTTTTGTTTCAGACTCTACTCATATGATAACCACCCTGCAGCTGATCAATAATCAAGACGAAAATAGTGGGAGTATGTATAAGCCAAGAAGGTTAAACTCCATGTCTTATGTTTCAAATATGTAACAGTGTCTTTTAAAAGGTCTGCCGAAAACAAATTTTGAAAACACTTTTATTTTCATGTTTGTCGTTTGTGTGCTTATTCGCACAGTTAAGTGGCTTAATTGAAAAGTTGACCTTTAAGTTTCGCTGATGGTTAAACAATATTTAAAGTTTTTTTTTATTTATTTATTTTTTTTTTTTTTTGAAAACAACAAATTTCAAACTAAGTGCTCTAGAGCAGGGGTCAGCAGACCGTCGATCTTCAAGGTTTTTTGGGTTTATCGCGAAAAACTTTGATAAAATTGGTTAAAATAAAAAGAATATATATGTATATATAACATATATAATATGTAATATGGTCGCACCCCCTAGAAATATGCGAATAGCAAAAAACTGAGCAATACAAAGTTTTGGGCCAATCAAAAACATTTAGATGTGGCTCAACGCGATTTAAAATTTCAAGTGGAAAAAAATATTATTATACCCTCCACTCCAGTGTGCAGAGGGTATATATAAGTTTGTCATTCCGTTTGTAATAATTAGAAAAAAAATTTTGGACCCCATAAAATTTATATATTTGTGATCCTTATAACAACCGGAGTTGATATAGCGATGTCCGTCTGTCCATCTGTCCGTCTGTGGAAATCACGATGACGGCAACAATCGGGCAGCTAGGGTGCTCGTTGGCATAAAAAATGATTCATTAACATCCTGAAAGGTTTTCTGTTTAAAATCGTCCAAATCGGTCGATCAGGGCCCGAGATTTGAATGAAGAACTAAAAAAAGTCTTGAAAAAAAATAATTTTCTATGTTGTTCTTGTCACGATCACGCCCTCAATAGTACAGCTACAGTGATCATTTTTAGTGAGAATGATTCACCAAATGCATGGAAAGATTTCTACTTCAAAAATCGTTAAAATCGGTGGAAAAGGTCCAGGGAAATCTCTGAAAAATTAAAAAAAAAATGAAAAACATGATATTTCTATATTGTTCTTGTTGTTATTCTAAATGTTGCATTGTTATGGTAATAATATAACAAAAAAAAACCCTTTGTACATTTTTTATCAACTCAGGTAGAAAAATTTAAAAGTTTCCATTGTTTTGGCATCACTAAAAAAAATATGTTAGATCATTTCTGTCATTGCCACGAGCCTGCCTGCAAAATTTCAGATAGATTGGGTCACGGGAAAGTGGTTAAAATCGAACCAAAATTTTTCGACAAGCAGACACGAGTTAATATAAAGGGAGTAAAAATTCACCAACATCTAAAGCAAATAATGCTAAAATACCTAGTTGTTAATAAAAAAAAACAATTGGGCAATTCACAATGGGTAATGTATCGTTGTATCTATTGTATCGTGTATCTCTTTACAATAGTGTAAAATTGTTGTTGGTAATTTTCACTGAAAAATCTGATACACGATCCAACTTCATTTGCTATGTTTAGTAAATGTTGTATATTGTATCATAACATATCAGTTCCAAGTGAATGCCAGTTTTTATGAAAAAGAAAAAACAAATACATAGAATTTTATCAGCATAAATAATTATAAAATAAAATATGGCCAATAATGCAAATAACGCAAATACATCGATAAGTTTATTTATATCAAAATTAATCTTTATATTTTTTTAATATGTATTTTCTCTTTCAGTACCAACCAAAACATTTAACATTTTTTTGTCCATTATAAATTAAAATGCAAGAGGTACGTAACTAAAACTCCAGGGTATATTTCACGACCAAAAAGCAAACACTGACAAGTGTTTTCTCTTATACAAAATAGCAGAAGCAACGAAGCGATCTTTCCTCGTTGGATCGAAAATTACTAAAGAAAGCGTTTTACAATATGAAAATACAACTGAGAGTTCACAACAAATGATTGTATTGTGTATTTCAATACAACATACAATATACAACACCTGTTGTGAATTGCCCAAATGTAAATTTAGCAAAAAAATTTATGTATTAATTTATTTAAAGAGAAAAACACAAAAATAACGTTTGATTTTGTATTTTTTGTGTGTAATATTTAAATATACATACATACACATATTAAATAATACAAATAATATACATATATTATATATATGCATGTATGTATGTATATTCATAGTAACTGCATGTTAGAAATAAATCGGTTATTTTATTTACATAAAATTCTGCAGTATTTTGTTGTGGGGAAAATACATTTCTTTTGCATTAACAGAGTGTCACTTCATTTTGCTCAGCGTGACTATGCCACAGTAGACGGCGCCATAATTTTTGTCTGTTCTAATTAGCTTTGCAATAGTTATTTCTATTTTTATGAATGTTAATATTTTCAACTAGATATCATACAGAACAATGTTAAGATAATACACGGGCTGGTCTTTTATTTCATACGTTTTTTTTTCATTATTCTTTTACAAATATGAACATAAGTTTGGCATATTAACTTTTTGTTGTCTTTACAAAATAGAGTTACCGAGTTCGTCAATGAGTTTTTTGCTTACAAAACAGTTCTACATAGTTATATATAATTATTATTCTGCTTTACCTATAAAATATCTGATTGCGATTACATCTAATTTTTAAAAATTGTTTATAATTAATAAAGCATTATTATTCACATAAATACAAAATTTCACATTTTAAATTTTCCATTCAAATTTAAGAAAATATCAATTATAATAAAAACTGAAAATAAAATTCCCAATTATAAATTAAAAAATATTAATTGAATTTCAGAAAATCATATCAAAACGTGGGAAATAATAATTTTAAATTTAGAAATATATTTACACTTAAAAAATGTTTACATTTAAAAAAAATATTGCCATTCAGGAGATATTAATAACTTTTCAGTACAGCGATTCAGTAACTTCTTTTAACGACAGTCGAATCGTAAAAAAAAAAGAAAATTGCAAAATTATCAGTAAAAGTTTTAAATGATATTCGGTATTGTTAAAGTCAGCTGTTGTTGTTATCTAAACGACAACCATTTTTGTGTTGTTTATTCAATCGATAAAAACTTAAATTTTTAGGTTGAAATGTCGTCATACATAAATAAAAATCATGAAATAGTGAAAATATTTTGCTTTAATTAAAAAACTTTTTTATATAAATAAAAAAATTAAATAGCATTTCAATTCATTATTTCATTTTCAAATAAATAAACAGAAATATTAGTAAAAAAAAAATAAAGATATTAAACATAAACATAAAATCATCCTGTCAAACACGAAGTAATTTGTTTTTTTCTATTCTTTGTGTTTTTCGCTTATTTTGACAGAGATGCCACTCCTTTACAATTTAAATAAATAGAAAAACAGATTTGTCGATATTAATTTAAATTCAATGAATTTAAGAAAACCTCAAATGATATTTAAGAATTGTTAACATAAAAATTGTTACATAAGTAAACGTAATTTTATGAGAATGTTATTTTTTATATATAAATTTTCACAATTTTTTTTTGGATGAAAATTTGAAGTTTTTCAGAAAATAAAGATAACATTAAATTATTTTATTTAAAATGTTTGGGACTTTTCGTTTTTTGCGTTTTTCATCCCTAATTTGATTATTTATTATTATAAATTTATTCTCTATGTTTTCAAAATATGGCAATATTTTAAAAAAAGTTGAGAGAGCTTTTTTTTTTGGTTATTATTTTGTTACTCCATCCGACCTATATGGCCACAATGAAGAAATATTTGGCCAGTTAAAAGAAACTATACAGCCATCTCCAATTAGCACGATTTAATGCATATAGCCATTCTACACAACCATTACCTTTGCAATGGAGGTTAGGGCGAGCTATTTAATTAGCAAAAACTAAATTAAACGAGAAGTTATGTCATATAACCGGAAACGCATGCATATAGGTATATAACCTAAATGCATGCCGATCAGCAACTACGATGACCAAAAAGCAAACACCGAAATAAATCCGAAATAATAGAAAAGACGAAAACCAACCCAAAGAATTTTCTGAAATAATTTGGTATTAAGTTTAACAAATTGTTTACTTTTTCCAATATTTTGTTTACATTTATTATCAATACTCAAACCGAGGTGGAGGGTATCAAAGATTCGGCACAGCCGAATTTAACACTCTTACTTGTTTTATTTTTTTCAGATTTTACGAAAATTTCGTTCTATAGTTTAATTTTTTCCGACAAATTGTTATATTATTCGGGATCAGTATTAAATTGCCCGTCCGAAAAGCTATTAAACTTCGATATCAAATAAAAATTCGCCGAGAAATAGCAAATGTCCAGACCACTTTTGTGCAAAAAAAAAAAACTAATTCATGAAATTTGATGACATTTTTTTCAACTGTAAGAAATTAATTAAAGCCAACATTCTGTTTTAGTCTTTATACCTGTAAGATATTAAGGATCGTTTTATTACCAACTTGTTAACGTATTAAGCATTGAGATCGAAAATGGAAAATTTTTTTGATTAAATTTTGAAAACTCCTTTTTCAAGTTTTGAAAAATTTTTTTTAACAAAATTTAAAAAAATTTATCTAGCTCTTTAACGTCTTGTTAAACGCATGATAGAGATTAATTGTCTGAATTTTTAGGTAAATCCCTATGCCAGATTTTTTTGACAAGGATTTTATTTTTGCGGATTTCGAGAAAAATGGGATTTTTGTAAAATATTCTGTAAATTTACTATTTCTAAATACTTTGTATCAAAAATTCATCACTTCAGAAAAATATATTATGACCCTATTAACTCTTTTGTAATTGGGGTCACATATGACCCCAAACTAATAAAAAAATTTATTAAAAAAACTCAAATATTTTGAAAGTGCTATAGAATTTTTAATAAATTAATGTGTAGAACTTCCGTTTCTAAAATTTGAGATAAATCCAAGAACGTTAAACCATTATTTGCCAAGGCCAACTTTGGATTTTGAGATATTTTTAAATAAAAATGACCGAAAACGAGTTTTTCTATTAAACTCGATGAAACCACTATTTCGAATTTAAGAAAAATTATTCGTTTAATTTTTATTTATTTAACCTTTCAGTGCTCCTGCGATCAAAGTAATCCATTGTGATATATTAATCCATTGTGATATATTATTGCTCTGCTTATTGCTCGCGCATATAAATTAAAACAACTTTTAACACATTTTGTTGTAAAATTATTTTATGTATAAAAACTATCTAAATTTTTCTAAATAACATAAGAAGACCCACAAATGACTCAAAGCTAATAAAAAATATTTTGTTCAAAGGAATATGAAATATAAAATTAATATAATAATATAAAATTAAAGAACAACAATACTTATTGCAAGTCGTAAGTGATTACAGGAAATAATTTGAATCGCACAATAAATCATTCTTAAATGCACCCAAATAAATAGAATTAATTTTATATTTCATATTCTTTTGAACAAATTGTCTTTTATTAGCTTTGGGTCATTTGTGGATCTTATTTCATTCCGAAATATATAGATAGTTTTTATACATAAAATAATTTTATAACAAAATTGGTCAAAAGTTGTTTTAATTTATATTCGCGAGCAATAAGCAGATAATTACACTAAAGATATATCACAATGCATTATTTTGATTCCAGGAGCACTAAAGGGTTATTTATTTTTCTTAAATTCTAAATAGCGGTTTCATCGAGTGTAAAGAAAAAGTCGCTTTCGGTATTTTTTATTTAAAAATATCTTCAAATCCAAAGCTGGCGTTGGCAAATAATGGGTTAGCTTTCTCGGATTTATCCCAATTTTAAGGAACGGAATTTCTATACAATTGGTTATTATATTTTAAGCGTCGCATCTAAAAATTATACAGCACTTACAAAATATTTGAATTGTTTTTTATTAGCTTGGGGTCTTCCAAAAGGGTTAATGGGGTCATACTATTTTTTCCTAAACCCTAGCCTATTAAGATAAAACATAAAGTTTGTTTAAGAAAATTTTTCAAAACTTGAAAAAGGAGATTTAAAAATTTTATCAAAAAAATTTTCCATGTTCGGTCTCAATGCTTAATAGGTTAGCAAGGTGATAATAAAACAATACTTCATATATGAGTACTTACAGGTACATACACTAAACTAGAATGTTGGCTTTAATTAATTTCTTACAGTTGAAAAAAATTTCATGACATAGTTTTTTTGGCACAAAAGTGGTCTGGGGCATTTGCTATTTCTTGGCGAATTTGTATTAGATTTCGAAGTTTTATAGCTTTTTGGAAAGATAATTTAACACGAATCCCGAAGTATATAACAATTTGTCGAAAAAATTAAACTATAGAACGAATTTTTCGTAAAATCTGAAAAAAAAGTCATATTTTCCCCATATAAACACACTTGAAATTTTCAATCGCGTTGAGCCACCTCTAAATGTTGTTTGATTGGCCAAAAACTTTGTATTTCTCACTTTTTTTGCTATTCGCATATTTCTAGGGTGTGCGAACGAGAGTTTGAATATATATAAATAACATATTTAAGGTTCAAAAAAGTAATAAATATAGCCGAGCGATAAACAATGTGTACTTAAAAATATATAAGACGTGAGATCGAATAAATTTTAGCATAGGTTCTACCTCTTAACTTTATTTGTGATCAATTTATTTTTTAAAAATATGTCAGTTAATATTTTTAATGACAACCCAGTTCATTTGTTATTAGCTTGACTAAAACGAGTAATGAAATAGAAGCACGTGAAAAAATTATTATATATGTTCAACAAAATGTAACTTGGTCCTACAAGAAGTTGAGCAAAGAATCAAAGATCCGCTTTGAAACTGTTGTCAAAGTTATCAAAAAGTTTCAGGAGAACTTCAATATTGATAAGGAGTCTGGCCCGGAAGTAAGAAAATTCAACATGTTATTTTTAAAGCGAGGTAAATTTAAATCATTCCCGTATAAAAGCAGCCCGGCTCACTCAGTGCTCGGAACATTTGGTGCGAAAAGTAAAAATTCATAAAAAACAAGTAAGAAAAGGTACCCTATACCATGCGTTTAAGGTTTAACTAATTATAGAAAATACGCATGGACTAAATTTGAGTGGCATTGTTATTATTTTTTTTTTTTTTTTTTTTGCCTGCAGATATGAAAAACTTCATATACAATGCAATATCTACATGAGGCCTAGGTCAAAAAATGGACTATTCAGTAGATACTTTGTAAAAACACATAAAATCCTAATATGAGAAAAAACTGTGCAATAATTTTGTTTTTCGATAGATAAAAGTGAAGATCGGGAAGCAGCTTTATATGGGGGCTATGACTAAGAAATTTGCTACAAGGTTTATTTTTGTACTACTGGTTAATGGGTATAATATACACAAACAAAACAAATTTTATCAAGATCTGCATGATAATCTGGGCCTTTAAGTCGATCTCATAAGGGATTAGGTTTGAACATGTTCCGATTTTTACCAAATTTAAATAGCGTTCGTCCTATGACTAATAAAAGCATATCTGCAAAATTTAATAAAAATATATTCATATTTGCGACTTGTAGTTTGATAACAAGCCTTACGTGGATAAAGAGACGGACGCACATATGGAAGGGCGGACGGGCGGACAATGCTAAATTGACTCAGAAAGTGATTCTGAGCTGCTCGGTATAATACCTCAAATGTTTTTGGTAGTTACAAACATTAGCACAAAGTCATTATACCCAGGCCACATAGTGGCATAGGGTATAAATATTCCTGCTACATTTGGGACGACGAAACATATGCAGTGATAGATTTTTAGCAGGCCCGGGTCAATATTTTCATTTTTCTGATACTAGAGCAAAATGTTGGGGATATCCTTAGGATCAAAAAGTAGACGAAGTTTCCAAAAAAGCTGTTGGCATGGAAACAATATGCAGTTGCAGCAAAAGAAGCAAGTAAGTTGTTGCAACAGGCTCTATTGATGCCAAAATTTATATTAAGGAGTACATGCAAATAAAGATAACTTCAAAAATTTATTTTTGGCCACTAGTCTATGGACAAAGTTTGAGATCGATCGGATGAGGGGATGTGAGGTTTTAATCTCTCCGTGACTGTGCGTGACTATACGTGACTATGTGAAGTTAATCTTTCTTCACAGCAAACTGATTGCATTAGGGTTAATCCGTTATATATCCCTCCGCGACTGTGCGTGACTAACTCATGCGTGACTAACTTAACGTTAATCTGTTTTTTTCACAGCAAGTGTATAGACCAAGTTTCAGATCGATCGGATGAGGGGAAATGACATTTAGATCACTCCGTGACTTTGCGTGACTTTGCATGACTGCGCGTGGCTATGCCAGAATTAATCTGTAGTCACTACAAGACTATGGGCCAAGTTTCAGATCAAATGGATAAGGGGAATGGGGTTGCCCCACAACAGACAGACAGACAGAGAGTATGAGTTAAAGAAAGAGTTTAAAAAAATATTAGTTTCAATGATTTTCTTATTGAAATATTTTATGTACATATGTTAAGATATTTTCGACCTTACTCCTTCCCAAGACAGTTTCATTTTAGTTCGAGAGATTTAGTCTTATGTTTTTTCAATTGTTTTATTCCTTCCAAATAATTGGTTCGCTCAAGCTCGTCAAATCTCTTACCCCCGACCCATTTCTTCCAGTCTGGGAATTGGAAATTGGCTAAATATGGAGGAAATGCTCGATGCCTAGCATATTCTAGCACAATTTATGGATATTTGTAAATGTAAAATGTGATGCTCCCATTCAATTGAGATGCCTGCACCCTCGGGACTTTCGAGTCAGATCATCCAATATAATTCCATGGATTTTATCGACTATCTCTGGCGTACGATCTTTTTTTTGGCAACCAGAATATACGGCGTCACTAAAAGTGACAACGGAATTTAGTAAATCACTTACTGAGGTTGATGGTTCAGTGTCCCTGCGATATTTATTAAGCTAATTAATAAGTAATTTTTGTGAGCACTTTAACTTCCCTTTCTTCCATTTTTGCAAAGAAAAAGGCCCTCAAATAATGCAGCTTCCTCAAAACTTCACAGTGGTCCATTAACATGTTGTCATTCACTTTCCTTAGATCACAGGCCAAGCCATAGGCAGATTGGGGGCACGACACAATAGATGAATGGCATAGTCAGTGAAGATATTTTGACAATGCGTGAGCGGAGTCGAGTGAATTGGGTTCAATGTAATGTTCATATAATCCATTGTTGTTTACTGATGTTTGGACGGACCATGAAGTCATCACTGTTTTCTGTATCAATGAGGAATCAGACGAGATTGATGGAAAAAGAACATTTTTTAATTGTCGAAAGAAGCTTTCAAGTCCCTAGGTTTCCTAAATCAGTGTAGCAATTACTTCATCCCATCTGATCTCCTTTCTATTTATACCAGCTATATCCAAAAACGGAATACAAATCCCATATATGGGCAAGGACTTCATAGTCTATTTGGAACCTTATGTACCATATGCAAAGGAAGGCGGTGATGCTTATTAATGAAAGAAGGGTAGAGAACCGTTGAAATGTTGGTCGTGCTACACTGTATTATAGGTATTAAAATCCATATAGGCCATGCTTTTTTATGCAATACTCGCTTATCTAGTAAATCTCATCCATTACTGTCTACTGTCCAGTGGTTCGCATAACGCATTAACGGTAAAATTTCCGCTGACTCAAAATATAGATTAATTTAAGTCAAATATCCTCAAATCCCACTCCTTTTTTGCTCTTACCCACAATAGATTATCAAGATATCAACACAGTACACTACATTAATCCACAACATCCCCTAGTTAAAAGAAGCAGTATTGATTTTTAATAGATGACGGATATATCAAGGTGCCCTCGAATACTAAATTCGTTTTAAATTAAATATAAGAATAATATTGAAGGATAAAAACGTAAAATATATTTGTTTTTATTTCACTAAAATATTGTTTAAAAACTAAAATATATATATATATATATATATATATATATATAATTTATTTTTGTATTTTTCTCATCACTTTGTTTAAAATGTTGTGATGTTTTAAAAAAAAACAGCGACTGATTTATTGCCATGTTTGATATAGGTTTGCCACCATTGTGCATTGATTTGAAGGTTATTTTAATAGGCATACGGAGAGCAAAACAAAGCTATCTCGATACATTTTATTTGGTATCTTATCGCTATGTCAATTTGTTACAAATGGAATGAAATAAAGGAGAATCGATATATCTGCTATAATGATTTCCAGAAGATGCATAAAGGAAATAATATCTTTAACAAGGGATTTAGTTTCTATACTTACACAATTTAAAGCATTAGTTTAATGAACGTACCTGGAATAAAGAGAATAAAATAATATAAGTATTAAAATTATTTGTTAAATTACATAATTGTTTTATAAAAATTTTTTATATTAAGTATTTATATGTAATTTAGAGCAAAATAAAATGTTTTTGCTTTAAAATTTCATGTTAAAATTTGGTTTCTTATTATAAATGTTCTGTTTTTATACAGCCCAAAGCATTAAAAAGTGTTTCATTAGCAATGAATTTGAAGGAAAGGAACAGAAACAAACAACGAAGTTTAAGTATAACTGCAGGCGGTTTTTATAAAGTGCTTTCAATGAAATGTCCTTTTAAAAAGGGCGTTTGTTAAATTTTTTCATTGCCTATTATATATAGCAAAATCTTAACTTGTTATTTATAAATAACACTTAACGAAGTTAAGTAAAAAAGGAACGTAGGTCCTAATATAGTTAGGTCCACTGCAAAACATTTATATTATAAGAAAATAAACTCTTAATGAGTTAATAAAGTTATGTGCTCAAAAATACATCTAAAGTATAATTTCTCGAAATAATAACAGTTTCTCATAAACTAGTAAGTGTTATATTCGGCTGTGCTGAATCTTTTATCATTCACTTTAGTTTTAAGCTTAATATTATAACCACGGTCGATACTTAGCCTTTCAATTCTAATAATTTATTTCCTTTTGGCACCATATTTTATTATAATTTCCTATTTATTTTAATTTTTTTATAAAAACAATTATGTCTTTATAGAAAGAATTAAGTTATATACCAAAAAATTCATTAATTTTCTATTATTATCTATGCTAATATAATCTATAATATTAATAGGCTATGCGATTTCTTGTGACTGATGTTTTGTTCTACCGTTTTATCCCAATTTTGACCAAACGTATATTATTTGAAAGGAATTTCTTTTTAGCCGATCTGCAGATTTACAGATTTTTAAATTTTTTCCTTTATTTTGAGTAAATTGCATTTAAAGTTGCTACTAACACATACATAAAAATATACACAACTATATGTGTGTTTATTAAATTTGTTAATGTGTTTATAATAAAAATGAGTTTGTTTTTTGTATTGATTGTGAATTGGCTATAATTGATTAGCATACTTTTAGGGGCTTTATTTAATGAAAAAATAAAATTTCCTAGAATTTGCGCTCGAATTTCGGGGGCTGGAATCTGCCAGTAAATAGGTAATGTGTTTATTTGTTTGTAGGAGGTAATCTCCGTAACTATTCATCTGATTTTAAAAATGTTGGTTCCAATATTTACAATGGACATAGGCTACAAATTTTTTAACATTTCAGTGGGCATGTCACCTCCCACATAAAGTGAACTTTAATAACATATATAATGAGAATTGTGGCAGGCAGAGATTTGAAAATTTGTGTGGTGTCACCTATTATTTATGTTAGTAGCAATGTCGCAAATGGGCGGGATTTGCGGACGTGGCACCTCTTGTACAAAATAATAATTCAATATTATATATATCGAGTACTATGACAGAGACAAGTTTTAAAATTTATCTGAGGTCATCTTTTATTAATGTAAGTAGTCGGAAAAAAATTTGGCGGGATCATATCAATGGGCACACATAATAATTGTCATATATCTGAAGTACTATAAAAGGGAAAGCCTCGACACTTTGCACGAGTCCATCAAATATTAATGTGAGTAGTCCGATAAAAATTTGGCGGGATGTGATTAGTGGGCGTGGCACCTTCTACAAAAGAAAAATATGAAGCACTAATAAAAGCCAGAGTCTGGAATCTTTTGACAAGTACATTATCAATGTGAGTAATGGTGGAAAATATGGACAGAATCGCCAAAATTAAAAATTTCCAAATTCAAAAATCGCCAAAATCAAAAATTGCAAAAACCGAATTCCCGAAAAATAAAAATCACCAAAAACAAAAATCTTCAAAATGAAAAATGGGGGAAGAATAAAAAATCGATAAAATCAAAAATTGCCAAAATCAAAAATCCCTAAAAAATGAAAAATAACATACTAGTAGTAAATAAAACTATTAAAATCCCTTCAAGCAAAACCAACCGGCCGGCATTCGAATATCCAAAGCCAAAGTTAGGAATTAACATTTAAATTATTTCGGAGTTAAAAAATTATATGATACACAAAAAAAATAGATCAAATGTGTTTTGAATAAAGATCTTGGCAATTCCATTTGGCCTTACATCAGAAAAATACGCAGATATTAACTTAAAAAAAATAATTGTTTAATATTTTTATCTGAGTTAATTTAAAAATACAAAGATAGAGTTAATTAACGATCGGAACTTTTTTCGATCAAAAATCAAAAAACGCTAAAAGGCTCTAAGTTTGAATTAAGCTAAAGGCGCTGGAAAGAGGTAGTAGTCGATGCTACTTTTAAAGTGTATATCAATAAAAAAAAAACAAGTAATATAAGTATACTCGGTGTAGACCGACTATGCGATACCCTAGGGGCCATCAATTCCACCTTGTTTGGAGAGTAACTGGCAGGAACCGGGCAGTGGCCAGGCTTTGTAACGAAGTCTCTCAAAGGCGCTAAAATGGTACCACGGGTAAACCATATGCCCTTCGAGGAGGACTCGCGGAATTGTGCATATCAGAAGCTGAACGAACAAGTACATAAAAACTGGAGGTGTGAAAATTGTGTTCACGTGCCATAATTGTGCGGTATCCCAAGTTGTAACAAGAGTTCAAAAACGAAGTTTGGAATGTTGTCGATATTATCAATTCCTGAAATCGACAACGGAAAAACTGAGTTTAGTAGACGAGTTTAGTAGAGAATGGATGAAATAGACGAGAGTGTTATAAGTTGGAAAATGAATTCCAATGGTTTTTGTGTCAGCTGTCATACTGAAAAGAAGTTGGGTTGAAGATGAGCCCAAGGGCGCCTGAGTCATTATGACAATACAGCGTTACGAAAATGAGTCAGAGATCAATTGAAAAGTGAGTTCGGAATGCTGTCGGTATCAGGCTGTACCCTGATATAGTCAGCAGGAAGAACGAGAGTAGTAGGCGTAAGATGGAGCATGATTTGAAAAACGAGTTCGGAGAGCTATCGATGTTATCTCGCATGTGAAGCCACAGGGATGATTGGCGTAATAGGAAAAAGGAGTGTAGTAGACGAGAGTCTCGGAAGGAGGTTCATAAATTGGAAACAACTTCGGAACTATCACTGCTATCCCGATGTCAAAAAATATGGGTGGGCAGTGATGGCGGGAAGAAGGAGTTTAAGACAAGATTTTCAATTGGTGGCATGAGTTGAAAACGAATTTGAGAATGCTGAGTCGGCTAGCACTGATAATAGGTATCAAAATGAGTGAAAGGTAAGAGTGTTGAGGGCATGCATTGAAAACGTAGTCCAGGAGAGTGCTTGAGCCGGTGGCATGAGAGCATTGAGAATTAGTTGGAGATAAGAATGTTGTGGTGTCAAAAATTTTCAGATAGTGTGCTTGTTCTTGCAAGTTCTGCGATGTTCGCCAAGGAAGTGTAGAACCTATAAATGATTTTTTTGGGAACGACCCCTCCGGAAGTTTCCTGATGGTTGTGGTAGCCCAAAATCAAGGGAAGAACATAGTTCGATATTTAGATGCATTCACCCGGGTATTGCGACCCATAAAGCAACAGGGTTTCAGATCGGCATTTCAGCAACTAATGGAGTTATGCCAAACCTATTTCTCCTAGTTTTCAAACTGTTTTATGGCAGGGCATTGGGCGGACACATAGTATCTGTCTAGTGTTTAATCACCGTGAGATAAGTATACAAAATAAGCACAAGAGACTTATGCTACACCCTATACCGCGCGTTTAGAGAATTGGTCTTAACTCCACCTAATTGACAATAAATGATAACCAAATCTGCTTTGGTGCTTTGGCATCTCTTTGATGCCATCATATGTGCGAAATGGCGGAACAAGGTAAGTTGTTTAAATTCAATATATACTGGTTTGACTGGTTACCTGATTTTACAGATTTGAATCAACTAAAGAAGCTTATATCAGAGGTACGCAACATCTGTTAAATGCATTCTTGGTATCAATGTAGCATAATATCCTTTCATTCGACGTTCGCGCAATATTTCACGTACAGCAAACTTTTTTTTCTTCAATCAAAAGCAATTTTGCCAATAGATAAAACTTTTCCACTTCTAATTGAAGCAAGAGTAATATTTGTTCGCGGCTCATATTTTCACAACTCATGTTATTTCTTTTTAGTTTGCGTTTTAAAATTGATAACAACACTTTTCAATTTCGCAAGCTACACATTTGGCAGCTGAACAGCTGTTTAGAGCTGCGGGTTGCTCGTTATAATTCAACAAACGAGTCTTCAGTCTGCAGACTGCGGTTCGAGATGATGAATCCATCTTTACTTTCAATGGATTACAATTAAAATCAATGAAATTGTGTAACACATTATAGTCATGACAAACTCTGCGGAAAGGATAAGAATTAGCATAATTATCCTAAAATAGTCCAAATGAAGCGGATTAAAATGTCTTTTGAATCTACAAGGTATGTTAAAATTCAAAGTTTATATAATAAACTCCGAGCTAACGCCACCATTCGAAAGGTTGAAAACAAAGGTGGCACCCAGCAATGTCCTCTTACTCTCAAGAGTTGGAAGTCTGATGAGCTTTAGTTTAGTCTATTAGTATATGATGGTAAGTCATAACTCCAACCTAAACCACGTAGACAAAATAGCAAAAACTTTTTCTGCACAGACTCAATTGCATTGGCGTGAACCTGATAATATGGGTTCCATATTATTTAGGGATATTCCAAAATTGGTCTTATACGTGTCCTATAAAGCTGTTTAGTAACATATGGATCTGAGAACCACTTAGCCCATCTTTTAACGAAACCAAAAATAGATCCTGCCTTATAAAAAATCATACTAATATGATCAATGAAGTCAAGTTTGCTATCCATAAGTACACTAAGATCCAGAAATGTGTGAGCGGTATTCAACACTATTCCATTAAAGCGATACTCGTTAGAAATTATCCCCTTTCTGTGAAATACCATATGTTTACATTTCTTAAGATTCATTTCCATCAAGTTCACATTACACCATTCAACTAATAACTTAAGCTCACGCTGAAGATTAATATGTTGAATAACAACAATAACATGAACAACATAGACAAATGTTATTTTTAAATGATTTTTTTGTACATTTGCATTTTTGGGGGCCTACTAAACCGAGTTTGATAATTTTTAATGAGCAACCCAGCCGTGAATTGTTGGCCATTTTTCACCACTTTTTGTGCAGAATGCAAAAAAGAATATACAACAACAACTGAAATCTATACATTAATGGTGGTGTTAATTTGTATGTAATGAAATAACCTGTTAATTTTTAAGTATTTCATTTTGTTTTTGCTGCGTTCATATTCATATTAAATAAAATTATAGATTTTTTACTTTATTCCAACATTAATTGCATAACAAATGCACACTATAAATCACAATTAATTAAAACTAATTTATTTGTGCAACATTTTTTCTGTTATTTTTTTTTTTTTTTTGTAATTAATACAAAATATATTGTGTATGATATGTATGATATAGAAATTTTTTTAATTATCTCAAATATGTCTATAAAGAGTTAAAACTGATTTCCTAGCAATACATGTAATTATTATTGAAAAAAATACATATTTTTCACACATCGAAGAAACATAAAATAATAACATTTCAACAAGACTCAACAAGATTATATCAACACATTTTTCAAAATAATCGATTTTTAAAAACGGAGAATGTTAGGCTGAACTATCGAAAGAAGAATACAAGTACAAACTAATATTCATTTAAATCGACCAATAATAGCAATAAAGTGCCATCAAATAATGACTGGAAGTGAGAAATGCGTTGAAAAATAAAGCATAATGATCTGCTGTGTTCTTGGATGCAAAACAATAATCATTACATTCTGGCTCCTGGTGGACTCTTAATAAGTATTAACACAACTTCTTCCTGTATCTATTTATTTAGTTCTCGACTGGCATCTGGAGAAATTTCCATCATTCTTGAGGAAGCTTTTTGAATCCTATGCCTTACAATATTTTTACATCTGATATGCCTGTGCACGAAGACGTCTTTGTCGCTACGTATACTGATGATACTGCTTTGATAGCAAGAAATACTTGTAACTTATCAATTTCAGATTTTCCTATAGAAAAAATTTTAATTCCTATAATAGAATCCTTCGTAAATTTGTACAAATCAGATGCATTTAATATTCGGTATTTGCGTAGTTATAGTACCACCTATACCAACACAAGCTCCTTTTCCATGGCAAAATGCAAAAAAAAAAATGCCTTGCAGCTTTCACACCATGTTTTTCTTCATGGTGGCACAGATTGATAAAGTTTTTAAATTTTTATATTGCGCTGTTATCCATGACTAAAATAATTAAAATATTTATTACTGGTACTTCTTTAATTAAATTCTGAACAATTACTTTTTAAAAAGTCTAAAATATTATCGTGTCATGATTTAACTTGAAGTAAAGAAAAAAGCAAAAGTACAACACAAGAAATCATATGGTAAATTGAATAATTTAGGGCTAGTTATAAATGATGCAATTATTGAAGGCATATAACTATTTTTTAGTATAGTAGACTTTTTAATATTAAAATAGTTATATGGGGGATTTCATGTCAAGTGCACCAACTTTTGAAACCGATGTCTTCCGATCGGGATGAAATTTGCACCAAGGTTAGTCCTATTGGATAGTAGTTTAGACACAATTTTTCAATAAGATCGGGGATCTCTCTGAGTTAGAGGGGATCAAAATTTTACATTTTGGCCAAACAGGTGTTTCTTTCTTCTCATCCATGTAACTTATTACCTATTGTTCGTAGAAAATTTTCTCCTAAATAGTTTAGATAGCTATTTATTCAATATTTCGGAAAAAAGTACTTAAAAAAAAAATATGTAGACTTTTTTTTTTTGCTAAATTAAAGCATTTTTTGCCTTTTTTTTAAAAAAGGGCGTTTTTCTTTTTTTTTTCATAAGAAGGCTTAGGATTTTTCCTTTAAGAGCTTTTTGGTCGCTTAGTGGGATGGGAGTGGGATATCTATCAAAATAAATGTTTTGTAACTCAAGACAATGGTTTTTCAATTTTTCACAAATGCACTATTCTGAATTTTTTCCTATTTGTGTGTAAAACCTTACAAATAAAACTTATACTGAGAAACTAGACAAATTAACCTTTCCGAAGGTATGTAACATACCTTCGTAACATAACAGAAGAGAATGGTTATCTGTAACCTGATAGAGTTATTTGCACATTTCAATCTGAACATGAGGATGTTAGAATTGGCTCACGAAATTAACCCAAATGAGGCCAAAACATTGCGTTTTGGCAGAAAGCAGCGGAACTCACACAGTATGCGTTTGCATTTACCATGAAAATCTTAAACTGATGTTGAACGAAATCTACTTAAAGTATTTAACAGATGATTCGGCAGAAGATTTACACGATTACCGCGATTGCCTTAAATTGACTATGTGTCCTAATGAAACAACTTCTTGCCACTTAGGTGAATGTACCAATTGCCCGAAAACCACATTCATCAAAGAAAATTTAATCAAATCTTTAGATCGAGAATATATAGAGGAGGTCAAATTTGATTCTTGGATTCAGACTGACAGATGCACATTGAAAACAATCATTTTAAATGCGGATGATTTTGTGGAAGAAATGTGTACAGGATTGCTAAACTTGAGAAACCATGACTTTTTAGTCAAAGAGCAATGATCATTCTTCAAGGATTTGAAGATACATTTGAAGTCTGGTGAATTCATTATTTCATATGATTTCGCAGACAACTATAAATATGTTCTTCAGAATGCCATACAAGCATTCCACTTCAATAACGACCAAACAACTATATTCACAGTAGTTATTTACAACATGAAAGATGAAAAACTGGAATACAAAAGTATGGCAATCATATCCGACGATTTAAAACATGATACCGTTGCAGTTTATGAGTACCAGAAGAGAATGCTAAAATTTCTAAAATCTAAATTTACAGTAAAGAAGGTATACTACGTTTCGGACGGAGCTCGTCAACAATTTAAAAACAAAAGTAGCTTGGCAAATCTTATGGCCCATGAAAAAGATTTTGGAATGCCAGCTGAGTGGCATTTTCATCCTACTGCTCATGGTAAAGGAGCATGTGATAGTATTGTAGCAAACCTGAAAAGAAATGCAGCGAAGTATAGCCTCCAGTGCTCTCATCAAGAATGCATCTTTATTCCATTAGGCAAAAAGTTATTGTAAAGAAACTAAAATAGTTTTTAGTAGCAAAGAGGATCATCAGGAAACATTGAAAACACTGAAGAGCAGATTCGATGCTGCGATAACAATCGATGGCATCGCTGAATACCATGCTTTTATACCGCTTTTCGATGGAAGAGTCAAGTTGAAAAAGTTTTCTGCCTCTATTCAATGCGATTTCTTTCCAGCAGCGAAATCAACAGCTGAACCTAGTAATGCCAAGAAAGGCTTGACAAAAAAACGCAGTAAATAAAGGCGACAAAAAAGCTGGATGAAGGACTGGTTATTTAAAAATTTACAAGATTTAAATACTTCATCAGCAACAATAAATTAAGTATAAAAATAGTTATGATATAAATGGATCTAATGCAATTAAGATTAAATTTTGATAAATTATTTATCTTTTTATTTTTAATATTATTATTATTATACATTAATTTAATTATTATTAAAAATAAACAAAAAATAATAATTTTTCAACATTTCTATAGAAAAAAAAAGCGATTTTTTTCCTGAGGTTAACATATTCTGGGTATTACAGTATCGAGGATATAAAATTTTAGTTAGGTATGTCATACACCTTCGGAAAGGTTAATTTGTCTAGTTTCTCAGTTTTATTTGTAAGGTTTTACACACAAATAGGAAAAAATTCAAAATAGTGCATTTGTGAAAAATTGAAAAACCGTTGTCTTGAGTTACAAAACATTTATTTTGATAGATATCCCACTCCCATCCCACTAAGCGACCAAAAAGCTCTTAAAGGAAAAATCCTAAGTTTTCATATGAAAAAAAAAATGCCCTTTTTGAAAAAAAGGCAAAATATGCTTTAATTTAGCAAAAAAAAAGTCTACAAAAATTTTTTTTTTTTAAAGTATTTTTTTCCGAAATATTGAATAAATAGCTATCTATATTATTTAGGAGAAAATTTTCTAAGAACAATAGGTAATAAGTTACATGGATGAGAAGAAACACCTGTTTGGCCAAAATGTCAAATTTTGATCCCCTCTAACTCAGAGAGATCTGGTCCGATCTTGTTAAAAAATTGTGTCTAAACTACTATCCAATAGGACTAACCTTGGTTTAAATTTCATCCCGATCGGAAGACATCGGTTTCAAAAGTTGGTGCACTTGACATGAAATCCCCCATATATATAAACAAAAGCATTATTTTTTAAAAATATTTTTACTAATACATTCCAGCAACGAGGAGAATCATACCTCGATTTCATAGGTTAAAAAAAATATTTTACAGGGTACATATTGATTAGTGTTTCTACCGAGTTTCGGAAAAAATATGAAATTTGGGTAAATTCAAAAGATGATTTTTTTCATTTTCCTTGTAAAAATAAATTAAAAAAATATATGGGGCGTTTCATGTCAAGTGATCAAAATTCTGAAACCGATGTGTTCCGATCGGGATGAAATTTGCACCACGGTTAGTTCACGCATAGTAGTTTAGACCCAATTTTTCAACAAGACAACGGGACAACGGTTTTTCTATTTTTACCATATGTACTAATTTGAATTTTTTCCTATTAGTTTACACAACCTTAAAAATAAAATATATACTGAGAAACTAGACAAATTAACCTTTCCGATGGTATCTAACATACCTAACTTAAGTTTCATACCCTCAATACTGTAATACCCACAATATGTTAACCTCAGAAAAAAAAAATCACTTTTTTATATAGAAATGTTGAAAAATTATTATTTTTTATTTATTTGTAAAAATAATTATATTAATATATAACAATAATTACAACATATGAGGTATTCATCACCATAAGTTTCAGTCGTAATTTTTTTTTTTAAATCTATTGCTATGGAGTAATAAATTTTTCTAAAATTGACATGAAATGACCATAAGTCACAACTTTGGAACTAGTCCAAAGATACATTAATGCTATTACAAATATGTAATATTTATTTTAATGCTATTCTTCTATTTGCCTAGTTAGTAGAAAAAATATCAAATAGCTTGGAATGCACTTCGATAGCAGACAATGTGATAGAAAAAGATTGAAGCCAAAAGGGACGACTTAAAAACTAAAACAAAGCGAAAGCGCTGGTATTTAGGTCAAAAATCAGTCTGAAAATAAAGCTATGCTATACGTTAGGCATATTACTTTGGGAGACCGCAAGCAACTCTTACATTGAAATTATCCAACGTTATCAGTAAAAAATAACTCATCGGATGATTACAGATGCACACTGGTTTATGAAAAATAACAATATCCACAATGATGTATCCATACTTAAAAATAGAATCAGCAGATTTAGCTCTAAATATTTAAAAAGACGATTATGATGATCTATTTATAAAATAAAAATAAAAATTTAGATATATAAATAAATAAATATATGCTATAAATATGTATAAAGCACCCAAGTAAATATATCGTCGTTCGTAAATTATTGTGTTCTATATGCTTTTTGTTAAAGTTTAGTTGCTAAAGTTAAGTTGCCAATTAAAAAAAACTGAACCGATAAAATTGTGTCGACCTTCCTACCAAGGAAAGAACTATAGTTTGTGGTTTTTTCTGTTTAAAAAAATTCCTCTTTGAAAACGCCTTTAAGAGTAAGAACTATTAGAACTTAAACATGTATCAATCAAAAAAAAAAAAAAAAACATATAGAACACAATCACTTACGAACGACGATATATAGGAATATAATTAATTGTATGCACCTACGTTATTTATAGTATACATTCCCTGTATTGGTATGGATATATTAATCTCACTGGAGATTAAAACTTATGTGATGATGTAAATTGATGTAATTTGCTTATTATTGTAAATAAGAAAGAAAATAAATATTGAAAAATAACACAGTACAATAGCCATTCTGGGGGATGACAAATACCAAGTTAAGGTGAAAGTACTACGTCAGTACAACCACAGAGGGTATGATGAGTATGAATTTTCTGTTTAATAATAAGAAGACAAGGAAAATGTATAAAAGGGCATATAAATGTTTGGCCTGAGAACGCCAAACCCTTCTGAGGTTATACTTCACCGGCCAAGTACTTTCACGCTGACTTGAAATTTTTCACACTCCCCCCCCTTCCGAATCTTGCCACAAAAATGTGTCGTATTTTAATCAACCATAGAATTAATGATTTTCTTCTTAGAATTATAGATTCTTGTTTAAACTAATAATTGTATTCATAAAATTAATGAATTTTTGTAATAGTAATGAATTTCCACATATTTAATGAATTATATTAAATTTTTGAATACACATAACAATAAAGGATTTCCGTAAATGTATTGAATTTTTTTCAATTAAAGTGTTTTTCGTAGCATGTGGAATAAACAGTAAACAAATGAATTTTAATAAAATTATATAATATTCATTAAATTAATGCATTTTCATTAAATTAAAAGAATATTCATAAAATTAAATTAGTTTCCATAAAATTAATGAATTTTTATAAAATTAATGAATTTTATATATATATAACTAACAAATTTTTACAAAATTAATGAATTTCAATTAAATTAAGGAAATTTCTTAAAATTAATGAAATTTCATGCGATTTTTCTAATATTAACAAATTACCATGAAAACTTAATGAAATTAATGTTCATAAGACTAAACCATCCAAATAAATTATCATAAATGTAAAGAATTTTTAACAAAAAAAAATTTTTTTTCAATTCATCTTTATTTGTAATCTATTTTACAAATAAAAATAATAAGTAAATCTGATAATAATTACAATTAGCTAAGATACTGAGTTCCAATGAACTCAGCAAACAAAAGATTAAAAGAAAAACTTTTATTATTTACATACATATTTACATTTAATTTTCTAAAGGGTATGTCAAGTACATATATATGAACCTTTGCAACCTTTTTATTTCATCAATATCATCTAGGAGATTTATAGCTAACATGTTTGGGTGATTGCTAATTCTATTAAGGTATCTTTCGCTAAAACTGCTAATTTCATCTTTTACTTTTGGAATTTTAAGATCATTGTGTATATTATTATTAGTTATAAACCAGGGTGCATTTGTTAATAGTTGTAAAGTTTTTGATTGATATCTCTGCAAAATTTCAATGTTTGAATTGCTGGTGGTCCCCCAAAGTTGAATAACATAAGGCCAAACTGGCTTGAGAATGGTTATGTATAAGATTACTTTGGCTGAACAAATTTAAAAAAGTTTTTCGTAAATTACGCATAACTCATTAAATTAATTAACTTTCATAAAATGTATGAAACTTTATTAAACGAATTTATATTTAAGAAAATATGATGTTATACACAAGATTAAATTTTCTTAAATGTTATAAATATTAATAAAAAATTTTTAAATTTGAAAAATTTTTTAAAAATTAATAAAAATTTTTAATATGAATAATGAATAATATTTTTTTGTAATTATACAATATATACTAAATTAGTGTATAATCAGAAAGTTAATGAATTTTCATACTTTTAATGAATTTTCATAAATTTAATGAATTTTCTAATAATAATGAATTTTCATAAAATTAATGAATTTTTAAGTTTTTAAATATCGATGAAAATAATGAAATAAATATTGTTAAAATAAACTTAACTAGTAAATTTTCATCAATTTAGTGAATTTTTGATCAAACTAAAAACGCTTTCGTGAAATTATTGAATATCCACAAAAGTAATGAATTTTCATATTATTTATGACTTTTTGTTAAACGAATGTTTATGAATATTCATCAAATTATAGAAATTTTGTAAATGTAATACATTTTTAATAATATGTATTCAATATTCGTGAAGTTATGGAAAATAATTGATATTAGTGATTTTTAAAAATTATGGACTTTTAATTATATTAATGGATTTTCATATATATGATGGATTTTCATATATATGATGAATTTTCAAAAATTTTATGAATTTTCATAAATTTAATAAATTTCCATAAATTAATTGAAATTTCACAATATTAAGGAATTTATTTATAAATATAATAAAGACCGTAAAAATGATCGGATGAAGCCAATAATTTTTTTTTTTCAGGTAGACAAAGTCGATACAAACGTAAGTTTTAATTTTCAGGTGCAAAAAACATTTTGAAAGAACGCCAGATGAAAAACAGTGAACACCGTCTTTAGACGGTTTTGCCAGTTGGCATTTAATAAAACATCACTTGTAAAAAACATTTTATTGAAAGAAGGCAGCAAAAAAGCTAAAGCACATTATTATTTTTGATGTTGGTTGTCTCGGAAACAATTTTTATGTATCTGCCCACATAAATGCAAGTCGCACTTGGAAAAAACGATTTGGGTGTCAGATTTCTTGCAATGTTTGCACCTTTTTTTGGCTTTTCTGTCCACCCAAATAGGATAATGATCGACACCATCGAACAGAACATAATCAATATGATGAACAGTTCTTTTGTCAACACCTGATGTACTAGGCTGTAGTGCTTAAGACTCATCGAGATTTTGAGCAGATGATGGTCGCCCTACAGATGGTCTATTTTTAAAAGAAACAAGTCCAGCCGCTATTTTCTCGCGAAACCTGGAAGCTGTAAAATAAATTTATCATCGGACACATTGTTGGAAGCATTCGCCTTTTCGGCATGTAAACGTTTGTATAAGATGAACGCCTTCGTAGAGGCCATGTCCACAAAATGGTATAACAATCTTATCATAATATTCCAAGTCTAAGCTCGAATATGGTATCGACCCACGAGGCCATTCACAAGATCTACTCCACACATGTGAGCATTGTATTCTCGGATAATTTGAGGGCAGTTGATTTCAATGAATTTTTTCTGCTTTCTATCATACCGAGGAGCCTTTAATGGTTGTGCATCATGAGTAGTTCTTCTGATGCGTTCAATACTGACATATATCGATGCAAGGCGGACACATTTGTTATCTATTCATAACAGTAATCACATCGACTCCATTGAGAGAGGTCATGTATTCTATGGAAAATCCTTTCTTCTCTTTGTTCACTTCGCTGTCCGTCGGCAGCTGGAATACGATTGACTATAAATACAAAAGGACATCATGACCAACAAGAAATATGACAAAAAGAATTACGTACCTCTCGCTATTCCCAAATTGTAAATTCCTCTGGCTCATACTACACTAAAAGTAGCAGCGAGGTGTAAAAGTTACCAAATTAAGTATGTATTTGATGAACGAAATTAAGAATCGTTTGTGATAACATTTGATGTACCTACAAAAGTAATTGCTCTTCAGACATTTCCTCCAAATTGATCTTTTTCTTATAAAAACGTATAGTACGATCCGTCTCTAACACAATAGTTGAATAAAAGGTTTTCACCAAAGGTGAAAACAACAATGAATCTGAGGAGCACATTTCTGTACACTCAAACCGGCAAGACCGTTTTGAGACGGCTTTCGCTATTTCGTTTTGAAAGCAAATTTATTACTATTTTAATTCGAATATCATACATATCATACATATCATATAATGAATAATACTAAGTGTTCTGAATTTCGTTCAGTTCAATAAAAAATGTTGAACATCCACAACGTTATTTTGAGTCGATCATTAAAAAACAATTTCCCAAAAAGTGAAATATATTGTTATCCATATCATGAAATTGTGTTAAAATGTTAATTAAAGATTTTTCATTTAAACGCGTTTGACAAATTGGAAATTTTTTCATTTAAACGTGTTTTAAAAATTTTCTAAAAAATTCTACAATTCCACAGTTTTCGCCTTAAACACACTCAACAAACAATCCATAGTGCTGTTTCAATATCGCATTTTTGTTAATTTTTTTCTCAACCGTAAAAAAAAATCTGTCTATTGTTTTAGTATTTTTTTGTTTCATATTACAAAAGGAAACGGAAACAATTGGCGGTTTTCAGTTTTACAGTTTTTGTTCCTGAATGTGCTTTCATATCCCTTAAGTGTTGATTAGTAAAAGTACTCTAGTTTTGTTTTATTTTTACATTAAATACAACAACAGCAACGAAAACAACAAAAATAAACAACGTAAAAACAACAGAAACATAGAATAATTAACAGCAACAACACCAACAGAAAAACGTGTAAACAATAACTGTTACTGTCATAATGTTTAAACAACAACACTGAGTTTCCTGGCCAGTTGCAAACGTAAGCAAAATAGAACAATACAAAACAAAAATATGTATAAAAATATAAAACATTTAAAATATGTGTAATAGTTGGCATATTGTTTATTTAGAATTGTTAACAATAGTACGACACAAGGTATACTATAAACATTAATATATGTAAATAGAAAAAAAATCAGTAGAGCAGCAAACTAAAATAAACAAAAGGAAAAAACAACCTGGTGATAGTAAAACGAAACCGTAGTAAAAATTTAATAATACTTATAGATCTAAACAAAAGAAGCAGAAGGAGACATCAATTGAAATTAGAAAAGCTACTCTGACAAGGAATATCATTGGAGGCTGTTCAACAGTGTTTTTAGAAGTCCCTAAGCTTAACCAACAAAACAACTTCTACTCCTTTTTGAATACCAGGTGGATGAAAAACTTTTATATATAATAGAGAAAAATTATTAAGAAACTCAATAGTTGCATACAATATGTCAGTAGTTGAAAATTAAATCATTGCAACTAGTGCGATTCAGACTCTTATATAAAATGGTAGACCTTAAAATGTGGATGCCACATCCAATATTTGCAAAAATTGTGAACTAACTTCACCATATCCTAAGGATATAATTTACGTAGTCCTTAATTGAAAATATAATAATTTTTATGGACAAAAACCATTTCATTTTTAAAAATAATTTCTTTGTAGACCGATGCATGGAATCCAATCTTAGAATACAGCTCTTCTTCATCGCGCTATTTTCTTTTCCATTTGGAAACAGCTACACGTACCAGTGCACAATCCTGATAAGATAAAAAAACTCGTACATATATATATATACAAACATAGCTCAGACCAACAAATACATATTTTTATTTTGATATCAACTATGTGTTCTGGAAAATTTTGTACGGTGTCGACCACAACCATGACTGTGTTTCGCTTTAATATTTCGTTATATACATAAACATGTTCCTATTACGTATTTTTTGTTTCGAAAAAACATAAGCCACACAGGTTCGAGTGTAGCTTTATTTTAAGTTCGTGTTCTTGCACGCAAATCGGCACACAGTCATGATTGTGTTCGGCACCGTACAAAATTTATAAACACACATAATTAATATGAAAATAAAAATATGTGTTGGCTGCTTTAGAACAGAACATGTGTGTATTTTCTGAACCTTGATTAAAATATACACTCCAAAGATGTTTGACATCATTTTACAAAAAATTTTACAAGAATACGTGGAATAATTTTATATATTTTCGAGTTAGTTTTATCAATACTGAAATATTGAAACATAATGATAAAAACTATGGAGTGGGCTATATGAACATATGTTCCTCGTATATATTTAATGTATATTTTCAAAAAAATTTTAAGAATACTTGGTAAAAAATAAAAGTATGAATGTATGAATATATGTAGAGATTATGTTCTAAAAATTTCAAAGTATTCGGATAAAAATTTTGTTATGTGGGAACAACTACTCGATAAACATCAGAAGTTTTGCAAAATGTTTCATACAATTTTTTTTAATTTGTACACTTTACTATATTCATATATTAGACATTAAAAATTTTAAACCATTCTGAAAAAAATTGTGTGTGAATATATGCTGACTTAATAAAATATTGTAGTCCTTAAACCTATATACATAAAGATAATATATCCTTGAAGTGCCAAAGCGTTCCGGCAAAAGTTGTAGCTTTGGAGGACACGGCGGGTTTCAAAAAATTAAAATTTTTTGAAAACCACCCCGGACATTTTTGATAGATAAGTTTTTGGGATGTGTCTAGAATAAAAAAAATGCAAACCCCAAAATTGCTGAACCTGCACTTTGTTTGTTTTTTTTGCCCATTTGATTTTTTTTTTTTTGCATTTGAAGCACTCCTACATTCAAGTCCGTGTTCTATTGTTGAGCTATTTCAAAAACTAAATTGAGTTTTTATTTAGTATATGGTTGTAATCACTTAAAATTTGGAATAGTGTCAAAACTTAATCGTGCAGCTTCTCATGAAGAGTATAGAGCAAAAATTTATTTCTGAAATGCGTTAAAAAAAAGATTAGATTACCTAAATTAATATGTTCGGCTTGCCGTATAAAAATTTATGAATTTGTGAAGAGGGAAGAAAAATTAACTTTGCCTGATTATTCGGAATTCACCAATCCTGAAAAAAAAAATACAAGAGTAAACAATAGCCCAATTTGTACGTGTACTTTTTGTGAATTTGCTAGAAATGATTTGGGATTTTCTCTTAAATAATATAGTGAACTAATCAAAAAAAGGGACTTTTGTTTAAAGGTATACCAATTTCTTATCTGATGTACGCAAGGGAATCGGCTACAATTGTTCAATATTGGCGAACTATAAGAATTTTAAAAACAAGGTGGAAGAGGACGTCTCTAAAAAAATGCGATTAAAAATGAAACTGACAATAACAATAACTATTACTTCTCTTTCACAAAATCACGAAAAAACTCTGATTGCGGAATTATTTCCTAAAGCTAATCGCTATACGGAAGATTTATTAAAATTACAGCAACATATGGATTTAGCTCCAACAAAACTTGTGGCGTTTCAAATTTTACTCTTATTATGTTAAAAGATCGAAATCGAAATTGCACAACATGAATCACCGACTTGATGAATATTTTTCGGTCGCAGGAGCTGAGGTTACCACAAGAAAAGGTGTTAGTTTAGTTTTTGTAAAAATGTTCTAGAATTTTGCAAAAACATTGAAAGAGAAAGATATATATCAAACTCCTATTACAAAGTAGGAGTAGTGTGGGTGTGATTTTTTAGAAATATATATTTCCTTAATAAACGCTAAACAGATTGAGGAAAAAAGTGTCTCTAAAAGATTACGGCAAACATAAAAAGATGGCGCCAATGTGCAATTTTTGAGTTCCAGTGTCAAAAAATTATTTATGATTGGTACAGTTTAATCAACTCAAGAAACATTTTAAAATGTTTTTTTGTTGTGGTTATTATGGAAGCTTAACATATTTAAATGTAAGGTTTCCACAGATTTAAAATTGTTTAACATTTTGATAAGTATTATGAGGCATGCAAGTAAATATCCTTGTACTTGGTTTACGCCGTCGAGTAATGCTTATATTTGTGTGGCTCACTTAGAAAACTTTGCGATTAATTAAAAAATGTTGAAGCTTGGGAAGCAGGTAGAAGTAAAATAGAACATCTCTTTGATTTCGATAAAAATACTGAAATTCTTCAGTTGATTCCTCTGCCAGAACTGCTACTTGGTGTTATAAAAATTTAAATTTAAATTTAAAGAGTGGGCTAAAGCATGCCACGTAGATCGAGAGGTTTATTTTGGAAAGTCAACTTTCAATGGGAATTCTTGCAGAAAATTATTAAAAAAAACTGACATTTTACGCAGAATTCCTGAAAAATATGACGGACGCAATATGAAATATGTGCAATATTTTCAAAACTTTAATCTTGTAGTTGATTCTTGCTTTTTAATTAATCTTGATTCACAATTCAAAGTTTATATAAACATATTTAAAAAGAGCTACAAGTTTTTGGAGATTAGAATCATTCCCAAAGTTCATGTTGTTATCGAACACATTCCTTTCCTTTCTACGAAGTATTAAAGAGCACTTGACTTTTATAGTGAGCAGGCAACGGCATCTGTTCATGCAGGCTTTAAAAAGACATGGAGTAAATACTAGATATTTTTGCGAATAAAATAGCAGTCACATTTAAGTTAAAAATAAATATATTTATAAGAAATGAAAAATAAACAAAAATTTTCTTGAAAAATGCATAAGAGTTATTAGTATTTATCGATCATTGTTTAATGAACAAATAAGTAGACTTATTAAAAAGTCATTAATAAGTCAACGTTTTTTTTTTTTTTAATAAGTATTGAAATCTAATTGAATCATAGCCAAGAATAACGTTGAAAGGTGAGTTTAGGGCGGGTCGATTTGTAGGGAGGCAAAAAAATCGCTCAAGTGACAAAAAAAATCATATTCTAAGGATCAAAGTAAGAAACTTTGCCCAAGGAACCATACCTCTAAAACGAATTCTGATGTCCCGCCTTTTGACCTGTCTGTCTGTCTGTCTGTCTGCCATGGGCAACCCCACTCCCCCTCATGCAATTTATCTGAAATTTGGCCCATAGTCTTGTTGTGACTACAGATTAATTTTGGGGTAGTCACGCAGCGTCACGCATAGTCACGGAGTGATCTAAAGTTATTTACCCTCATCCGATCGATCTTTTTGAATAACACAACATAGTCAAGGCGTATGATATTTATTTATTAGCAGAGTAGAAGATACGTATACGTATGAGTGTTAATTTTAATATTAAATCAAACATAGTCAGCCCAATTCTAAACAAAAATTGTAATTTTTTGAAATGTTTGTATGGGAAACCCCTCACGGGGTTCCAGGGGGTGTGCCACTGGCGTGGGAGGGTCGTTCCTCCAAAGTTAGTGGGGGTCCATCATACATTTGGACTCGATTGGGGCACTCTAAATGGGTCAAAGTGAGACAGACAAACAGACAGGTCAAAAGACGGGATATCAAAAATCGTTTTAGAGGTATGGTTCCTCGGGCAAAGTTTCTTATTTTGATCCCTAGAATACGATTTTCCTTGTCACTTAGACGATTTTTAAATCGACCCGCCCTAGTGAGTTATAGCGTGTGTATCTTTTTGTGTCAAAATTAACGGTAGTTAAAATGAAGTTATATATATCTATTTATAGCTCAATTATTTTTTAACATTATTGCGTCATTTTTTAACAATGACCTCAACAAGAGAACACAAAAATGAATGTAGGAATGCTTAAAATGCAAATAAAAATCAAATGGGCAAAAAATAAGTGCAGGCTCAGCGACTTTGGGATTTACATTTTTTCTCTAGAAACATCCCAAAATCTTATCCATCAAAAATGTCCGGAGTGGGGTTTTCCAAAAAATTTTAATTAAAAAATAAATAAAAAAAAAATAGTTTTCACAGCTCATAATTCCGATTTCGATTAAAATTGAGCTCTGGGCGAACAATTGCTCGAAAAGGATCAGCTGCACAAATTGGTTGCAGTGCGCAGAGCCTTCGTAATTTGATCTAATCTAATCACATGCAAGTGTTAGAAAGTTTGCAGTTATTTTAAGCTTCAGATAATTTTACAAAAAAATTTCCTATCCGTCTTTGTAATATTTTTCACTGTTTGCAGTTCCAAATATGAGCACATAATCTTAATAAAATTTCAAAGTATTCCAACAATAATTGTGCTGTTGACGAAGTGCTACTAGAAAAACTTTCCATTCAAATCGATTGATATTTGGCATGCGTTTACAAAAAATATTTATACTTTTTTAAATTAAAGTAAAATGTTATTCAAATTTGAAAGTAATACGGTGAAAATTGTGGCTCGAACCAACTACTACTCGAAAACCATCAGCAACTTTCTACATAAATACGTATGTGAAAATTTGGAGTTATTTAAATTCTGAGATAATTTTACAAAAAATTTCCTAATACGAATTGGCACAAATTTTTCTTCCTAAAATTTTCAAATATTATTTTTGGGTTACTGATTAATGAGTCCAATAAACACATACAAATCAAATTTAACCGAGTTCTATATCATAATTCAGATCATATGGAAATTTACGCGTAAGTCAATCTCATAGGGTATATTTGTATGGGGACATGTAACGATTTTCACAAATAACCCATAAAATGAATACATTAGAGCGACCCACAAAAAAAGTGAAAAAGTGCCTCCCTGGAAATCTACCTTGGTTTGTTCTATAACGATGTTTTTTGAAAATATTTTCATTTTTTCCAGATCAACATATATGGGTATGACATGATAGTATATAGTATGACATGATGGTATATAGAGCATGTCCAAGCATGTCCTAACTGTTGTGATATTCAATAAAATATGTAATTTTTGATGGGTTTTGTATTAAAATGAGTCATTTAGAAAATCAAATGAACATATTTTTAAACACTACTCGATTGAAAATAACACTTTTTTACAGTGTACACTATGTACCCGGCTTAACAGACTATAATATCATGAAGAACACAATCGATACAGAAAAAATCAGTTTTGTCTACACACCAAATACAACAATAAACAAATTATTCTCCAAGATAAAAACCCCAATTCCTAAACAACAACAAAACAATGTTGTTGATAAAGTAAGTTGCTGGGGGAATGAAGAAGAATGCTGCAATTTGATATACATTGGAACAACTAAACGAAGTGTGGAAACGAGAATGAATGAGCATCAAAATGACATTATCAAGGGGAGAGAGACAAGTGCATTAGCTATGCACATAAAACAACTAAACACACAGTTAATTTTGACAATATTGAGATTCTAGATAAAGTAAACAATGAGTGGAAAGTCTAGGAATACAGAAAAACATAAACACAACTATGAATTTGAAGGAAGATACGAATAAGATCAGCTCTAGCTACAGCGTTGCCATTCGATGAAATTTACTGTGATATTACATTTTAGGCCGTGTATATTAAACAATTTTATGTTAAATGTTTAATGCTTTGTATTTTGTGTTTAATGGAAAATAGAATTAATTTAAATGTGATTTAAAAACATTTATGTTACTGTAAGTAAATGAAATATATTTTTGGTGTAATATTATTTTTTTTAATATTATTATTATTATTATTATTATTATTTTATATTTTAAATGGACGTCTATTGAGAAAGTCAACAAATAATTGACGAAGAGTCGAGAAAAAATTTTAAAATAAATGCATTTTTATTTACATTGAAGAAAACATAGGTCTGACTAGCTTTAAAAAACACAACAAAGATTAAAAGCCTGACCAAAATTTAACTAAATTGAACATTAATTTAGCTATTTTTCCTTAATATATGTACTAGTTTACGTTTTAACTAAAATCTAATGGCGTGGAAACAATGTGGTTAAACATAGGCAATATGGGTATCAAAATTTTTCTTTTCTCAAGTACATTTCAGTTTTGTGAAAAAAAATGGAATTTTGCTAATTTAATTTACTGCTGTGGAGTAAATTATACAAGAATGTGGAGTTTATTAAATTTAGAAGTGAATTCAGTTTCTAAATGACACCAGGATAAATTTCAGACCAAAAGCAAAAAAAAAAAAAAAAACACGAGAGGTTTTCTTTAATGCCATGATTTTTTCGCGTTTAAAAAAAATTAATTATTCCAACTATGTACATATATTCTTATTGTAACTTAATTGATATTCTATCTTCCTCCAAACTGAAATTTTGTTTAAAACTGGAACTTGAGCCTTATCCCATATTTCCAAAATTTCATTTATTGTTATTTTAAATAATTGGATAGGCCAATCCTTTTATTTTGTGCTCTCATAAAAAACAAATGCCCTATTATTGCGCACTGCGTTGGTAGTTAATTTATGTCTAATTTTTGAGCAGAAAATATTTTTGGTAGCCATTTTTTTTTTTAATAATTAATTTATATTATTTTAATTTTTGTCAAACTCAAATGCCTCAACGCATGGTGCAAAAATCAATTTTTGAAACTTTGGATGACATAAAGTTTACACAAGAGGAAAATAAATAAATTTATGTTATTTTCCATGTTGATGTCCTAATTAACCCTTTGACGACGAATGGGACACATATGTCCCATTTGGTTTTTTCGTCATTACAGGTACATTTTCAATTGATTTGGACCAAATAGGTGTTGTTCGATAAAAAAAACAAATGCCTTATCTGGGTTTAATGTTAAATTTAAGGGTTTGTTGTTTTAACTGGGGTTAAGGGCATTTCAAAGTCAGAAATTTGTATTTTTTTTTTCGGCAATTTTAGTTTCCTAATATCTCGAGTTCTAAAAGATACTGCTGGATTAAATTTTAGTATTATATGTACCAATATTTTATATAAATTTATTGATTAACGAATTTTAAATTAGTTCTATACTTTTCACGGGGGGGCTGAAAATATTATGGGACATATGTGTCCCATTCGACGTCAAAGGTAAAAATAAAGGAGACTTTCTTGAATTTTTTTTTATTTAATATTGTATAATTAAAAAATAAAGAAAACACAACCAATTCAGTAACAAATATAAAATAACTCAAAAAACGTAAAAAAAGACATAAACAAAAATTTAATTTCAAATTATAAGATCCAATAATTGGGACATATAAAATAAATCAAAATCGAACTTATTTGTGATAAATTTCAAAACAATTTCTGTCCGCAGTAAAGCACATTGGTTTTTTACATGCGAAACAAATTATGTTTGTTCGATTTTCGATTCCATTTTTTGTGCAAACAACACATCGCTTCCTGACTCCTCCATCCGTTCTTGTTTGATAATGTCCAGCTAAATCCGGTACTGCCCCCAGTCTTGACCGCGTAAATGATTCTCGTGGTGTCGAGGTAATACTCAGTTTTCGACTACAAAACCCGTCTATTAACTGTGTATCCAACTGCGTACGAAACTCCAGATGTTTTATAGAAAATGGTTTTGAATTACTTTTGGATATCAAGTCATGCACTATGTGTGAGTTTTGCTCACCCAAATCTATTAAATCAAAAAACAGACGAAGATAAAATCTGATCTTCGATTTACGATCATATTCGTAGTAGGACTGAAAATAAATAAATAAATATTTCGTACTTAAAAAGTTACTTAGAGGATACTTAACACTATACCTTTTTTTGGTCCATAAGATCAACGCCACCCATTCCTGCGTTATATTAGGAAATCATCTTTGGACATGTCAAATTAATTTTATTTGCAGATCCAGCCTAGCGTCTTTTGACATTTACGGTGTCGATTGGATTTATAAAATTGGATCCCATATGCACGGTTATCCATCCATTTGACAATTGCAACTCCTTTTGACACAAAGCTTTGAAAGTCTCCACGATCAAAAGATTTATCGGAGTCAAATTTTGGCATTTGTGCACGATTTTTACGCAAAGTGCCACAGGCTCGTATTCCATTGGTCATAAGTTTATGTAATAATATTGGACTATTGAAAAAGTTATCGAAATATAGTTCTATTCCCATATTTTCCAGACCTGCTGCCATATCTATAATAACGGATTCGCCAGTGCAAACCTCTCTCTGTTCCTTTTTACCTGTATATATATCAATTTTATATAGGTAACCACTCTTAGCATCACAACGACACCACAATTTAAACCCCCAGCTTATGGGTTTGTCTTTCATATATTGTTTCATTATATTGCGGCCCTTAAATTTTACCATATGCTCGTCTATAGACTGACAGTTTCCTTGGCTTAAATTTTTTCCAAATGCCGAGTTGAAATGATAAATTACTGGTCTTATTTTTAAGGCTCGATCGTATGATGGGTCGTCACGGCCTGGCTGTTCAGCGTTATTGACAAAATGTATGCTGGAAAGAATTTTTTCAAAACGGTCTCGAGTCATAACTTTGGAAATAAACGGTACTGAATATACTTCCATCGTAGACCAGTACAATCTTATTTCTGGCAATTTGTGGATACTCATTGCTTAATCATTTCAAAAAATGCTTTCAACTCTTCTTTACTTATAGAAAATATTATACCTTTCTGCTCACAATAAATTTCGTTTGGTGAAATCACAAACTGCATTGAATACTTCTAAAACAGTTGGGACCTCCTCATCAGCGCTTACCTTTGGATTTAAAATCTGTCCGTATATGTAATCAGGGTCGGTATAAGCTGGCGAAACGTAACTTTGATTGGTTTTTTTCCACTTAAATTTAACTAAAAGTTCTGTGGCATCTTTGGGTTTGGGAACCCCTTTTGCCATTGACGCATCAGTCTTAGAATTTTTGCTCGTTGAAGGTTTTTCGGTCTGCAGAATATCTTCGATTTCGATTTCGGTTCCGTTCGCTATATCTGTAAAATCATCCAAAACAGCACTATCCTAGAAGTCTAATTCAAACACATTTTCTTCATCTTCAGTATCCGATGCGTTCAAAAGCTGTACAATTTTATCCTTAGTTTTAAAAAATCGACGCAATCTGCTCATTTTCAATAATTATGGTTTACAATAATTAAATGGAAAAGCACAACTAAAAACACGAATTTACGCACAAGTTGCAGCATGCAAACCGTTGGATAATTGATTAGAAACTAATAGCTTGAATAGTTTTTATGTACTTTGCAATCTACATAAAGCAACACTTTGCCGCATGCATTATCGTGCAAACAGCATTATATTATATTATATTAATTTTTATAATATAATACCAAAATTTGACAAGAGAAGATAACGTAAAGTAATGCCAAAATATGCCAAGAGAAGTTAACGTACAGTAAAAGTAAAGTTGATTTTCCAGGCATAACTTTCCTGAAACCCAATAGCCTACGTTAATTAGAACTTTAGATATAGAGGTTTGAGTGAAGGAAAATATTGAAAATTTCTTGAAAAAAGTATAACTTGAGTAAGGTGGGAGTTGAGTAAATTCCAATGCTTGATGACATATCTGTTTCTAAACACCTTTCATTTAAAAAAAAAAAATGAAGGAAATCGGATGGAACGGCCAGACGGGCTGACTTTAGCTTTCATAAATTATTTTAATATATAAGATGCCAAATAATATATAATCCCAAATATTTACCTTTGACGACGAATTGGACATATATGTCCCATGATTTTTCTCGTAGAAGGAGTAACAATTTTTAAATTTTGACAACATTTTAGTCTTGAAATGTTGTGTTTCTGAGAATGAATCCGCAAAAAAATTTTCAAAATTTCTACCGGAAAATTCTTCGTCGTCAAAGGGTTAACTCATTTTAATACACAACCCATCAAAAATTACATATTTTTTTTGAATATCACAACAGTTAGGACATGTTTTATACACCATTGAACTCGTTTTGAAAAACCCTATCATGTTGTACCCATATTGGATATGTCGATCTAGAAAAAAATTAAAATATTTTCAAAAAACTAAAAAATAGACCTTTTTTAAAAACGATGCAACCCGGAATGGGTTAACGCTAGACCAGAAATATCGTGAGAGTCGTTATAAAACAAAGGAAAAAATAATTCAAACAGATCGACGGACGGACGAGCTTTGCTAAATCGGCACAGAGAAAAATTCTTAGCCGATCAGTATTACAAAAGGTCGATATAGCTCAAATATTTATCACAGTTCCAAACAGCCGACCAAATTCATTGTACCCTGACCACAGAGTGCTATAGGGTATGTAATTATAATAAAATGTTGGATTTACATTTGTAGTTTGATAAATATTTCTATATTCCCATAGGAATATTGTTGCATATATTGCAAAAATTGTTGATATATGAACAGATCAGATTATTACCAAATAAGTAAAAATGAAACAAAACAATCACAAAAGATTCTTTAGAAATTATTAACAGAAAAAAAGTATTTGGTACGAAGTTTTTAATGCAAATACGTGTGCATCACAAGTGTGATATATAATTACAATACACAATATTCTGAACTACAAACAAATATATACTTAAGTTATACTATACATACATATATATCGTTGAATGTGTGTAAGTGTATAGCACATCCTTAAATGAAACTGACAGTAATATGATGATTGCACTACTTTTGCAATGTTCGTACTTATGCTTACATTTTCCCTATCGTGCACAATAGCCGTAAATGTGTTGCAAATGACATATTTTTATTCTCCTTATTATTATTTTTACTTATTTTTGTGAAAATATTCTTGCATATCTCATCTTATGAAATGTGTCAGTATAAAAAAATTTATGTTCTAGACGTAAGAATAAAAAAAACCCGAAATAAAGAAGAAGAGAACAAAGGCACTTCAACCGGCTTCGATGACTTTTTCAAAACCCTTCACAGCGCTTTTAAAATTTTTTTACAAAACCGTTCTCCCTCATTAATTATTTGCCTGGCGTGACAATTGGTGAAACCTTCTCTCTAGAGGGACCTATTACCCCGAGCTAGGTTTGATATCAAAATAAGTGGAATCGTCGTATTCATTATGCGATGCGTTACAAACTGAACGATAAACTTAGATTTCGCTAATAAGTAAAATGGAGATATATGTTTGGTTGGGTGTAGCAACATAAAATAGTATAGTGATGATCAAGGTGTGATAACCCAACAAAACACAAAATCTATAAAAAAAAAAAATGTTTTTCTTAGAATTAGAAGTTTTCTTCAACAGACATAAATTATGAATCCTTTCAGCAAATCAGTTAACCAAATAGGAACTGAACATCAGGTAAGCAGAACAAGATCTTCGACTAAATTTACACCTTTCTTTAAAAAAAAATAAATAATTTTACTTTCCTGATGCAATAACTAAAATCTGCAAGGAGTCTAAATAACAAAAAAAAATTAAGTCATCTTATATATTAAAAAAAGTCAGTCCGTCTGCCCGTTCTATCCGGCCGATTTTCTTAATTTTTTTTTTAATTAAAGGTTGTTATCAGTCATTGGAATTTACTCAACTGCCACCTTACTTGATCTCAGAACACTCAGTGGGTTAAGCTCTTTCTTTTGAGCTATTAACTGCTTAAATTCGCTGATTTTGAGAAAAGTTATGCGTGCACAATCAACTTTACGTTATGCAACATGCAAGTTAACGTACAGATTAACTGTTTAATTTCGTTGAGTTTGAGGAAAGTTATGCGTGCACAATCAATATCTTGTGTTGAATTGCGAATTGCGAAAAGTTTGAATAACTTTAGGTGGCATACAGGGTGAACTTTATTTCTGTGTGTTCAACAAATATTTATAATGAAATAAACTTAATGAATTAAATAGATTAAAAAACATTGAAAGAAATAAATTGAATGATAAAATAAAATTTCCTAGAATTTGCACTCGAATTTCGAGTGCTGGGCTCTGCTACTTTATTTTAAAATAATTTCCTTTAAATCCTAACGATAGCGCAAAATGTTTTGTCTTCCTATAAAATATAAATAATTATTGTACATATTTTATGGGGGAAAACTTAAACTGAATGACACCGCTAAAGTAATGAACCTACTCTAGCATTAAATTGTTAATGAGATTGGCCTAAAACAAAAAGCTATCTTTGAAACATTAGCCCATATTGAAGGATTTGAAAACTGTTATTATTTGAAAGGGATCAATTAATTGAAGAAACGTTGGACGAAGTATATCTGCCTAAAACGGGAAAACATAATGGAGTTTCTGCAACTTTAAAAGCACTTGTGAATGTTTCTAAGATCATTTAAATCATTACTTTATATAAATCTCGCTGGGATATTAAATATTTTGTTATACAACTCATTTGCAGTAATGAAGTTTCGGTGTGAGAATGAGTATTTTAGTATGTAAAGTATATAATGCATTTGCATGTATTTGTATGTATACATACCTAGACACATAAGTAGTTGTATGAATAAAAAGAAACACGTATTTGCAAGGGGTTGTTGTTTTTGAATCATACATTCATCTGTATGATTGAAAAACTCTGAATGAAAATTATGCATAGAAATATGTTTTTATTGTGAACATTACAATGCAGTACAAATCATTGTTTCTTCTTACAAAAGCATAATTCATTGTTTAAGAAAAAAAAAATAACTTAATAGGTTGAATGCGATTATGTTTATAATTGTAACAGAAAAACATTTGTGTACCAGAAATAATGACCAATTTCTCTGGTAATCTTAAGTAGTAACATTTGGTATTTCATAACATTAAAGTAATTTTTTTAGAAAAGATTGAAATAAACTAGCAGAAAACTTTAGAGGGGATGAAATAAGTTATTTTGAAAATAATATTGAAGTAAGATTGGTTTAACAAGCAAAAGCTGTTGTGAAAATTTCCGTTTTTGAGGCGTATTTTAAAAATCTGACTCTCTATTATTAAACTTCCTCCTAGAATAATTTTTCTCGTAACTAATCACTTTATATAGCCCTTTTCTTACCTAATAGTGTGTGTCATTAAAAATGGCACCACAACGTTTTCCGAAAAAGAATTAAGCAATGTGCATAAAAGGCACCTAAAGGAAAAAAAGACCAAACCAAATTTATTACCTATATCACACAATGACTTCTTCATTCTTCAACACAAAATAGGTCATTCTTCAATCAATTATTGTATTTTTTTTCACTACAGGGATATTTTTGGATAGATCGAGGATAAGAAAAAAAAATCTGTACAAAAATAATCCGAAATAAGAAAAAACCTCAAAATTTATCCAAAATCAGTTCATATGTAGCTTTATTTATACGGCAGATGATGTATAAGTCCATAAATAGCATTTATGTAGAACTGTAGGTTTCCTTCGAACGCTGTTTTGCCCTAGTATAAATTAGTAAATAAATAGCTTTTCCAAGTTTTTTTATAACTGCTAATGAATTACTTCAAATTTTTTTTTAAATAAATTTGGTTGAAACAATTGTTGTCGTTTTTATAGGGTTGTATCAGATTTTTCCGATCGCGGGTGTATAATGTCTTAATTTTTAAATCTACGCGTTAAAGAATATGTTTTGTTTTTTTACCGTACACGTGCAAGAACAAGAACTTAAAATAAAGCTGTACTGGACCCTGCGTGGTTTATGTGTGTTTGAAACAAAAAAATAGGTGATAGAAACATGTTCGTGTACATAACGAAATGCTAAGATGAAAAACGGTCATGATTGTGTTAGGCACCGTACAAAATTTAGAAACACACATAAATGATATCAGAATAAAAATATGTGTTTGTTGGTCTGAGATATGTTTGATTACATATCGCTCATTTCGTGCAAGACCGTCACAACTCAAAATTTAGCATTTTCGAGTTAGTAATGCAGAAATGTTCTTCCCTTAAATCTCTACAAAACGATCTAAGAGCGGAGAGAATTATTGAAAAAATAACGGTAATACAGATGCTTGTGACGCTATGAACTCTCGTAACAAACTTGACCAATTAACATCAACAAGGTCACATTTCAGTTTGTGTTTGGCATTCCTCTTGTACATGTGGTTTTCTTTGTAGCAAAAAAGAAACATTTGATTTTATAACTGTATTTTAGTAAAAGGGAAGGTAAAAAATGTGGAAATACTTTGTTGTTAGAGTGCATCAAATCTAAATGTGACTTTATTGAATTGGATATTTGTATTTACTTATCAAGAACATTTGCATTTAAACATTTCCTTAAAAAAAATGTATGGTTCTTGTAGTTAATTATTTTGTTATTATTTTAGGTTATGACGTTATTACAATTAATCTTATGAATTCAATTGCTTGTACCGAATTGAGTTAACTTCAAATGAATCGTTATTGCCAGAAATATATATATTGGTTGTTATAAAATTAGGTCACATTGTTGGTTATGTCGTTATAGCAAATAATTTTTACTCACATTCCGTATAGTTAAATACGTTTTGATTTATTCCACAGGTCGTGTTACAGTGTATTGCTTTATCAGCATCACTACGTAAAATTTAATACCATTCTATACAACTGTGCCAATTACATGACTGTTGAGCTTTGATGAGATTTTATTTAATTCTTTTCTGAATTACTTTTGATAAGACAAGTCGACTAATTTGTAATAATTTAATCCATTGCGATCATATTGAATTTACAAGAATCGGAAGTCAACGCTCGATATTTTGCATAATTTTAAGCGATAAAAAAATACAGAGTACGTATTTTAAAAAATTACTGTGTAATTTTAAAAACTAATTGAAGTTATAATTTGCAGATTTTAGCTGCAATAGCCACTCATCTGCAAATACGTTTATTTTGCTTATTTCAACATCTAAAAGGCAAGTGATCGAACAGGTCGTAAATGTCAGTCATGAACGGGCAACGCAGACCATCTATTAGCTCAAATGATCCCAGTAGCTTTTATGATTTCAGGTCAGACGACTCCCATCTTGATCTCGACTATAATAAACCTGAAGACGTTTCTTTGGAAAGTGATGTAAGTACTCAAAATGTAATCGCAAATAATGAAATCACAACAACTACCAAGTCGCCTCAGAGAGGAAAAAAACGCCAACGCAATCCTGATAAATGGAGTCGCAGTATTAAACAAAAACTTCGAAATTCTGGCAAACAGTATGAAATGTGGAACAAAAATAAAAAAATACGATCTAAAAGATGTGTAAAACTCCCTTGTACAGAAAAATGTAGGTTAAAATGCTTTAACAAATTTAGTGAAGTAGACCGCTTAGACATATTTTCCACATACTGGTCGTTGTCTAATATTGAAAAGCAGCGGCAATTTATATTGAATTGTATGACTGTAAACGAGGCACGATATCGATATGTCCGAGAAGGAGGAATTTGTCCAGCAAGACAAAAAAATATGAACTCTTTCTTGAAAAATTATGAGGAGTCAATACAAGTTTGCAAGCTGTTCTTTATGAACACATTAGATATCAACAGTCGTAATATTAGAACAGTTATAGAAGAGAAGAATAAAGTTGGCAATATTATCATGGAAGACGATCAACGTGGTAAACATGGAAAACATATTAAAGTAAAACCAGAATAAGAAATGGAAGCAAAACTGTTGCAAACCTTCACAAAGATTATATAAATCTATGCCGAGAAAAGAATGTAGAATATGGCAATTACGCACTGTTTTATCGCATTTTTAAATCATAATTAAAAATTTCTTTTTTTATACCAAAGAAGGACCAGTGTGAACTTTGTTTTGCATATGAAAATGCAGAACAAGAAAAGAAAACAGAATTGAAAAAAAAAAATACGAAGAGCATATTTCAGAATAGGAACTGTCAAGAATTGAAAAATCTCCAGTCCACCAGACACAATTGTAGCTGTTTATGATATGCAAGCGGTTTTGCAGCTCCCAAAAGGCGATGTCTCTGTTTTCTACTATGAATCTAAGTTAAATGTAATGAACTTCACGATTTTTAATTTAATTGATAATAATAGTGACTGCTTTGTGTGGGACGAAAGCTGTGCTAATAGAGGTGCAAACGAATTGGGAACTTGTGTACTTCGCTTTATGAAGGAGAAATCTGCTAAAGAACAAATCAAATATTTTATATTTTATTCTGACAATTGCGCAGGACAGCAAAAAAAACTAATTTATGCTATCCGTTTACTTGTACGCTGTACGTTATTTGAATATCGAGACAATAACTTACAAGTATTTAATCAAGGGACATACCCAAAATGAAGGCGATGGTGTTCATTCAGTCTTTGAGAGGAGTGTGAAGCGTCATTTAAGAAGTGGTTCCATTTATACACCTGAAACATTTATTTCTATAATAAAAACTGCAAAAAAAAAACCGGTAAACCATACGAAGTCAATGAAATGTGCTTTGATGATTTCTACGACATTAAACAGCTGCAAACAGATGTTGGACCACTAAATATGAAAAATGTGAAAATAACTAACATAAAAGTTTTGAAAGTTAGCAAAGAAACTCCTAATATGTTATTCTACAAAACCAGTTACTCAAACGAAAATTTTGAAAATGTTATAATATTAAAAACCAAAATTAGTCATAAACAAATAAATCTTTTACAAGCATTTTCTGCTAAGCCTGGCATATCAGAACGAAAAAAGAATGATCTCATGGAATTAATACATAAGGATCTTATACCTAAATATTACAATACGTTTTATGACAATTTATAAAACTTTCTATATTAGCTTTTATATGTTGTACGCTGAATTGAAATTAATTTTCCAGTACATATTTTAACAACAATTACATATTTTTGTATCTATTCAATACATTTAATCTGAATATTATGTTTTAAGAAAACATTTTGATTTAATTTTGGTTTTCCAATATTTTAGACAATACAATAAAGTTGTGTATGAATTCAATCAATAAACAATATTTTTTAACAATATAGTCACATTTTCACTTATGACTTTAATTAATGTTACAGGTTTACAGCAATAGTGTCACAATTCAAATATCGAATTCCAAAACCGTGTCTATACAAAAATATACCGTTCTTCCAATACAGGAGACTCGGTGAATGGATTTTAAACATATTAAACTTTATATATCTTATATATATATAATTTTGTGAGAAATAATAGGTTGCAATCTTAACAAGGCTCTCCTGTAAAGTTTCAAATTTTGAGTTGTGACGGTCTTGCACGAAATGAGCGATATATGTACGAGTTTTTTATTCAGTGTGTGTTTTTTTGTGAACTCTAAGAAAGAGTATGTTTTTGCCATCTGAAAGAGCATTCGAACTTAATAAGAGGACCAGAAAAGCAAGTTTTTGTGTTTTGTAAACCACTGCAACCTATAATTTGTTTTGTTTTTACTGGTGTATTATTATAAATGCAGTATTTTAAAAAGAAAATATTACTAGCTAACGGTTAAGTCAGCTATTGTTTATTATTTTTGTTTTTATTTATTATAATTAATTATTACAAATAAGTCATATTTTCGAAATGCTATGCAGATGTAACTTTTAGCATATTGAAAAAGGCAAAATTACTGTTGTTCAGAAAGAAGGTGTTAGTTTTCGTGAAATGGCTCGGATATTATATAAAAACAATGCTATATCCTGCAAATGAGGATAAGATATGTTCTTATTTAAAAATAAACAGTTGTAATAAAATATTTTGTAGGTAACTTATAATTCTCTATTCATACAACGGCGGTTCCTATCACTTAGACCCAGTTTTTAAGATATCAGTTAAACCTAGTTTTGTTAAACCCAGAATTTATTCATCAATTCCTTTATGAATTTGGACATGTCTGAAAAAATTAATTCTCGGTTTAACTAAACTAAGTTTAACTGACATCTCAAAAACTGGGCCTTAATTGATCAGACTATATATTAGAAAATAGACATAATCCCTGGAATAATCTGTGATTGAAAGTTGGAGCGGAAAGTGCTTTTTATCAACCACCGCAACGGATTTCGTGAAAGCTGCATTAGAAGAACTTTATAGCTTATACGATAATCTGCAGAGAAGCGAAAGTATAACAAATAACGTTCACTTAGATATGCAAATATTAAGGTGAAATGGATCAAAGTATGTAGAGGCATTCTACAAATGAGGAGAGCAATTATGAATATGGAATTTCACCATTGCACGGAAGGATAAGTTCTATGGGGTTTTTGATAAAATTGACGGATACCCTTCCCAAAAAGGTGAAATACTGTGATGCAAATACAAAAGATAAAAACAAGCAAAAGATCAGAAAGAATCGAATACAGGATGCGTTATTGAAAGAGGTTGGACTAAAAGTAGGCTACCTAAGGTGCAGATAGGGGAACTCAAACGATGAAGACACTTCGTGGGGATTATTTGAAAATTCTGAGACAGTAACTCGAATCACTGGATTGGCAATCAAATCATTAAAAGATTTTGAACGATCTTGAATGTTTTGAACTGCAAAGAAAAGCTTTATTCTATAAAATATGGAGAATATGCTTCTCTTTTGGCTGAAATGTATTCACAAAAGGAATTGACCCCGACAAGCCATACAATATTGGCGCATGGTACAGATATAATTGGATATCAGTTTTTGCCAATTGGAGAGCTTTCCAGAGAAGTTCAAGAGTCACTCAACAAATTTCATAAAAAATATAGATGCTCTAACACCTACAAAGCATCAAGGGAGAGGCAAAATGAGGACCTCTTCTACATGTTGGCAACATCCTCCGATCCACTTATTTGATTTCTGCGGCATGGGAACTCACGAAAAGAGTTAGAATCCAATAATTATAGTCTATAAATGATTAGTCTATTATATCTATATATATTATTATAGTTATAAATTGTGATAATTATTTTGAGGCAATTTGAAAAGATAAATTCGAAAAATATTTTGTTTTTTCTTTTTTAAATCTTTCTTTTAACTCATACTCTCTGCTTGTCTGTATGTCTGTCTATCTGTCTGTTTGTCTGTTTGTCGTGGGGCAACCCCATTCCCCCTTATCTAATTGATCTGACTACATACTAATTTTGGAGTAGTCACGCGCAGTCACGTATAGTCACGCACAGTCACGAAGTGATTTAAAACCCATTTCTGCTTATCCGATCGATCTGAGACTTGGTCGATAGACTTGCTGTGAAAAAAGATTATCTTTGACATAGTCACGCATAGTCACGCATAGTTACGCAAAGTCACGCACAGTCACGGAGATTTTCAAAACTCATATTGTACATAAGGAAAGAAAGAGTTTTAATAAAAGCTTTGTTTTTATGGGTTAGATTATTTTTTTTTATTTATGGATAATGATTTTAAAACATAAAGAAACATCAAAAATATTAAATGGTTAAAAATCATAAACATGATCATAAACATTATTTTTTCATGCCGTTAACAAATTTCAAATGTGATAACCCATAAACATCTGGAAGGCGTAGTACCTTATACAGACACTTGTTTTATATGATCCAAATTATTTATCATATGGCTTTTAGCTTATTTGATTATCTCAATTGGTTCAATAGTTATGTTTTTTGCAACAAAACAACTCCCATGACGCCACTTTGCGTCGGCCGAAGGTGCGTGAGCTATCTGATATGATAGATATTTCAAAAAGTGATACATATAACATATTGACCGAAGTTTTGGAGATGTAAATTGTATGGAAATGTTTCATCGCAATAAGGCCGAGTTTTTCCATCGATTCGTAACAATAAATGAGATTTGGGTCCGACACTCCATACCTGAGATAATGATACAATCAGAACAGTGGATTTAAATGGGATAATCGTGTCCAAAGAAGGTGACGGCAGTTCCATATTCAAGGGCGAGCATTATGCTAAATTATTGCAATGCTTAAGAAAGTTCTCTTTGGCCAAAATTCATCAATTAAAGTTCGAATTGTTTCATCGCGCACCTTATTGGCCAGATTTAGCTCCCTCGGACTATTTACTATTTTTAAACTTTAAAAAGAGGTTCGCTAGTAAAAGATTTGCCAACAATGTAGAGTGGAGTCTGCAGTTGGGGGATATTTTAAAGGAGCTAGACAGCTCTTTCTATAAACAGAAAATCGAAGCTATTGAATATCGCTGTGAAAAGTGCATCGAGCTGAAAGCCAACTAAGTTGCAAAGTAAAGAAAATTTTTCCCAAATTCGATGTGTTTTCTTTATCAGGTCAGGTTGCTCTAGGATCGCCCATATCCAATGGATTTGATGATTTTAAAATTTGATCTCATTAGCCCATTTGGACTTGGCGACACATATGACCCCAAGCCAGTATAGGACGATTAAGTCAAAAAATTCAAATATTTTGCAAATACTGCTGAATTTTGGATCATTTTAACCCTAGGAGCATACAAGGGTAAGTTGTCGTAAAATATTGCAAAATTTTATTTCCCAACACATAGTAAGGGTTTCCTCTAGTATACTAGAACAATTAATTTTTTTAAATATGCCAAAATTCATAGTTTGGCCTCGGCAAAGAATAAGTTGGCATTGTTCGGTTAATTCAAAATTTTTGGAATGGATAACCTGCATATTTGATTATTTCATTTTAAGCATCACATCAAACAATTCAACAAAATATTTGAATTTTTTGAATAATATCCCAAAAGGGATAATGCGGTCGTATAATTTTTTTCCGAAACCCTAGGCTATTAAGATAAAATATAACATTTGAAAGCAGAAAACTGATAAATTTTTGATACAAATTATTTAAAAAGAGTACATTTACTGAATATTTCACAAAAAACTAATTTTTCTCCAAATCCGCAAAAAAAATCCTTGCACAAAAAATTCTGGCAGAGAAATTTACTAAAAAATTCATACAGTTAACCTCTAAAATCTATTTTAACAACACCTTAAAGTGCCAGTTCCATTTTTTGAAATTTTGTTTAAGAAATTTTTTTAAAACTTGAACAAGGAGTTTTCAAAGTTTTATCAAAAACATTTTCCTTATTTAGTCTCATTTCGCAATAGGTTAACAACGTGTTAATAAAACAATAATTCATATCTGAGTACTTATTGATATAGAGACCAACAAAAAATTATGGATTTAATCAATTGAAAAATTGCTGATCACATTTCATGACCTAGAGTTTTTTCGCACAAAAGTGGTCTGAGGCATTTGTTAATTCCTTTCGAGTTTTTATTCGATTTTGAAGTTATATAGCTTGTCGAAAAAATTAAACTATGGAACGAAATTTTCGTAAAATCTAAAAAAAAACACTTGAAATTTTCAATCGCGTTGAGGCACCTCAAAATTTTTTTTTATTGACCCAAAACTTTTTATTTCTCAGTTTTTTTTGCTATTCGCATATTTCATTTTCCCTCCATACAATGAAGGGCCACCCTAATGTCTATTCATAAAAAGCTATATTAAATGCTGGCACTTTTCAGCGCTTTTCGTTTCGTTTTAATTTAGCACCTTTTAGATCATTTGCAGAAAATAATTAATTGCGGTTCGAAGGCATGCAAAAGCCTATTTATCTTCATGAGGTATATTGTGAAAAAAATTAAAGCATTTTTGGTGCCAAATATTTATTTTTAGTTTTTTTTTTTTTGCCTCAAAAAAGCCTTCACAGAAGAAAACTAAAAAAATTCCATCAAATAAAAATTCAAAACGGACAACACAATATAAAACTACCACTATAAAGATTCGAAAAACTAATATATTGACTTACAAAAATACAACAATATTAACAATTCTTCCTTTACAACCAAATAAATTTAGTGCTAAATATTTTAAGGAAAAAACAACAAAGTTCTTTATGCCCAAAACTAAGTAACATCGAATATGATACAATAATAGGAAGACACGTAAAATGTACGTGCGTCATATGAGACTGAATATGAAAGAGCAAAAGCAAATCCGAATGAATGTAATGACAAAAAGAATGACAAATAAAACAGGTATTCGTACATTTGCACATAAAATATGTTAATGTTGCCAACGTAATGACATAATATAACGTAATGCCAACATCTGTATGCATAACATTTATTTTAGTGTATGTGAGAATGCAGCCATATCAACGCAAATCACCCACACATAAAAACACACACTTAATATAGAAAGAAAATGGGATATAGGATATTGTATGTATCTAAGATGATAGCAGTGTCAAGAAGAAAAAAAAAACAATGTCAAGAATATCGGAATCTTAAAACTTGTTGTTTATTATAAAAAGTCTACAGACTAAAAGCGGATATTGTCTGGCAACCCTAAAACAAAATACAGTTTTTTTGTTGTTGTTTTTAAGCAATTTTTTAAGCAAATATAATAATTTGGTAACATTTTTGCCACGTACTGAGATTCTGGTTTTATTTTGTAATATATCAGATATTTTGGTTGTATTATTTTTTGTTTTTTATTCTTCTCAGCTCCATTCACTTTCAGACGGAGATTTTTTTCGTATTTTGTTGCTTGTGTCGCTTGGATAATTCTGTATTTTCTTTTTTTTCCTAATGATAGATTTAAGCGTGTATGCCATGTTGTCGTTGTTGTTGTTGTCTAAGTATAGAACTGTTTTGAAACTGATATACGGGAGACATGACCGCACAGTACGTGAATGCTGTGATTTAATTTGTTATTTTCATTTCTTTTGTTATTTCTGCATTAAAGGCAACCAAAAGGGAAGGGCATTATTATGGAATTATTTACATTGTGATAATTTCTTGGTGACGATAATAGAACCTGTTGTTTATAGTGAATTTTTTAGCAACATAAACGATTTGTAAAAAATCGGAGAGGGTTTTACAACGGCTAGAGTTTTTTTTAACGCTTTTTTGATAAAGGTGTTTATTTTATGTTACATTCTCCGTTTCACGCATTTTGGAATCAGTCTTAAATGTTAAATAATAAATATTAATTAACAAAGCGGCAAAAATATATTTTAAAAGATCCAATATCTGTTTATTAAAAAAAAAAAAAAACAAATTAAATGTTGTTGCACTTGTAGTATATATAACACAGTGCAGCAGCCATTCTGGGAGAGTGCAAAATTTCAGTGCAGTGTGACGCCAATAGGTCAGTAAAGCAAAACCTCTAATGGAGTTGGCGTTGTCACCTTTATTTATATCGCACCTGTACCTCTAAACTGAGCCAACTCAAAATTTTTCAATTTTCCCTTTTTGCAAGAAAACGATACACAGTGGTCATATCTATCCTCTGTAAAAATCTTACCTCAATTTTTCTAGTCTTTCGCAAATAAATACAGTTGACACCTTCTTTGTGTTATAAGAGTAGCTTCTTTAGAATCGACTAAAAAGACATATTTTGAGTTCCACCCAAAAAACTTGTTATTTTGATGATCACTGAAAAATCGCAAAACAACTACTGTCGTATACCTACTTATTATTCGCAATTCGTTACAATGAAACAAATGTTTTTAAATTGTATAGTAAATGTTAAAAAAAAAAACCCCGTTTTTTGCCTGTACTGAAAATTTGAAAATTTTGACTTGACTCACTTTAGAGGTACAGGTATGATATTTTCCATGTCTTTATGTTTGCTTACTTAATTTTTCAGCTATAACTCAAGAACCACTGATGAATTCTGATTTCATTATTCAGCAAATACCTTCAGCAAATCATGTAGGACTAATTTTATCGAATGGAATATTTAAACAATTGTCATTTTTTAATTTTATATATAAGAACATAATAACGGCTTATGATTATTAATTACTAGTATTATTTACTAAATCAAACATATATCGGTATTTTTTATCTATTTTTTATATGAATATTTTAATAAAAAATTTTTACTTAAGCATTAGTAACAATTCTGCTGCAGTACGAAATGAGATACCATCAAGGGTTCTTGAGTTATAGGGTAAGTTTAGGGTACTATATGAAAGGACGGCTTCATCCTAAAATTTATGAGTTATCGTTAGAAATTTTTTTAAATTATTTTGGGTGGTCGGCTTGCGAAGTACACAAGTTACAGTTATGAGCTGAAAATACTAGAATAAAATTTAAGAAGTAGAATCCAAAAATATCAAATTCATATCGGTAGTTTTTTCATGTTTCAACTCTGAAATGCGAATACATTTTTTTTTTCTAAAACACGGCTACAATATTCTCAAAATAATAAATCTACCAATTCTCTTACGCAAAAAAATATAAATAAATAAATAAAAAAATTAAATAGTTATGTCAAATATATATATTGATATACATAAATTCCTCTAATATTGTCGCTAACTATTTATGAAAAACAACAATATCAATAACAAGTGGAAATTTTACACTTGATCTTTTAACCGAAAATAGTTACAATAAATATAACATTTTTATTAGTTGGAATGCTTCAAAAAATAGAGTTATTACTTTGAAATGTCTTTAATATAAGTAAAAAAGAATTGTTAATACAGGGATACAAATAACAAATATTTACTGATATGCAATATGGTGCAATAATTAAAAAAAAAAAAAAAAAAACTGTTTATGCCATCCAAACTGATTTAGTTAAAACTATTTCAGTCCGTGACGTATTGAAATAATATTTTTTTGCCAGGACAAGGTCTAAACATGAACCGATTTTCTAAATTAATTGATTATATAAAATAGTATTTGGGCGGATTATAATTTTATAATCATGCTTGTTAGCTAATTAACAATTTGGTAAAATCTTAACTTGTTTGTATGGTAAGTACTCGAGTTTTTGGAAAAAATATTTTATTAACACATAATTAAAGTTTTTGTGAATGAAATATTTTCTGCACTATGGGTGTCCCAAAATTCACGCAAAACTCGAACAACTGGAGCAACGAGAAATAGAACAACTCTTTTATGTTCTTAAACAATATTTGAAAAAAAAAATAAATAAATAAAAAAATAATTAAAAATGAAGCTTTGCCAGTTCAGGTCTAATAATTTTGTAAACAATATAGCCGGTATATTGACCTAAATTCATCAACTTTGAAGAGAGTAATGAAACATTCAGTGAGACATTTAGCCATCGCACAGTGGCTGAATATCGTTTTTCAGTGGTCAAAATTCTTTAACTTTTGAACCGATCAAAATATTTTAGTGGTTTTTTTTTTTTTGGATAGATATTTAGTTGAAATTGACTCAACTTACAGTTTACACTGAAAAAAAATTTTTATATTAAAAGAAAAATTTGGGAGTAATTTTATTAATATGGAAAAAGTTTTCTACAGGCGGGTCGTGGCGGGTGCAAAAGTATATTTAGGGTTAAAGAGGACCCTTTCACCTTTCTTAAGGTGGTATACGTTTCCTATTCCCTTGTAAAAAGGACCGAAGGTTATTATCGATTATAACTTGCGAGCAGTAACCATTTATTTTTGATAAAAAAAAAACGAAAAAAATCACATTTTTCTGAAATTAGCGATGAAGCACATATTCAACCTGATAGCTTCGTTAATCGTCAAAATTGCCATACTTAAGGCTGGGACAAGCCTCATAAGCTTTTCGAAAAAAAAGTACACAACGTGTAACTTTTTGGTACGGATTTTGGGCTGAAGGCATCATTTGATTACACTTCTTCAAAAATTAGGCTGGTGAAGCAGTTACTGCTATTGCAGACTAGACCGACTATACGTTGTCCTCCACCGACGATCCAACTAATTCATATGAATAAGAATTGTCCGATAGGATTTATTTTTGGACTACATACACAAACCCAATTTGACGAAGATCTATGCTATAATTAGTTAATCATAGCAATTTATGTCGATCTGATAGCGGTCATTTGTATGGAGACTAATTCTGAACATAAATCGATTTCCACCAATTTCAATAGCGTTGATTCTACGACCGATATGAGCTTATATATGTGGAATTTCACCAAAACATATTCATATTTGCGACCAGCAGTTTAGTTATAAATTTCACGAACGGACGAGCGAACATCGCTAAATCGATTGAGAAAGTGAATCTGAGTCGATCGGTATATTGAAAGAAGGGTCTGGGTCAAACATTTTTGGTAGTTGCAAACATTAGTACAAAAGCAATATAGACTGACCAGGGTATAAAAACTGTTTTTCCGTTGAATACAAATCGCGAGTGAATTTAGGGACACCTTTCTTTTGCACAAAAGGTTTCCTCTAAAATGCTAAAAAAAATATAAACTGGCAGAGCCTAGCCCTCAAAATTCGAGGGCAAATTATAAGAAATTTTTTTTTTCATTCAATATATTTCTTTTAATGTTTCATGCCACCTAAATGTATGCTATTCAATGTAACACTTCGACACAGAGCCTGCGATTATTGTAATGAAATACGATTGCGTTATTGCCGTTATTGTTTTAGGTCCAAAATTATTTTATTTCCCTATTTTCATAAAAAATTTTTGCAATTACATTAACAAATTTAATGAACACATACACAGGATTATATAATTTTATGAACGTGTTAGTAGCAACTTTAAAAATATGTAATTCTGGTGGCCAGCTAATAAGAAATACTTTTCAAATGAGGCATGTTTGGTCAAATTTGGGGTAAAATTGACAAAGGTATATCGTTCACAGGAAATCGCCTTCGGTATCAATATTGTTGATCTGCATTTCATATAAACTAAAACAGGGCTCTTTAATATCATATTTTTCATTTGACAAATTGGCTTATTACTAAAAAAAAAAAAAAAAAAAAACTATTAAGGAACATGTAAATATTAAAAGTGCGAATGGAAAAATTGTTCCTATTCCAAAACCTCCTAAATATCCCCTAGTGTCTGAATCACCTTCATCTGCTAACTTAAAAGTTAAAGATCAACAAAGCCATTTACTGGTTGTTTTTTGTTTTTTTTTTCAGTGATGATGTTCAGTCTTAAGTGGCAGCACTAATCTAAATGAAAATGTTAGGAAAGTGAAAGAAAATTTTAAAAAGAACATAAAGTTTCTGCTATGCAATTTTTTTCCAAGTACATTTCATATGATATCTAATGTAAGATGGAGAAAATAAGAATTCAATAAAACAAAAACGAAAACATTACTGTTGTTTAAAAAAAAAAAAGTAATAATAATTAAAATTTAGGTCAGTTTTGTCTATTATTTTCCAGCACAATCTGAAACTTAGCAGACTTATGTTGGGGATAACTTTTGTTCTTGTTTTAATTTAAATTTATATTGTTTTGTTATGACTATTTAAGTCGTTAACAGCTTTTTAAAGTCAAGTCTATGCTAGCCTTGAAGCCATGGCTGCTCTACGTACGTAAATAACATAAAAACCATTACAAAAGAAAAGAGTTCCGTACGTTAACAGCATCATCATTTTTGTTTGTTCCGAATACATATCCTTTTAAAGGAAACACATACCAATACATACATGCTCGCATAACCATGCGTATATAAACACTTATCTGTAAAATAACACAACAACATTTAGTCTCTGACATACGAATGTAAATATTTGTGTTCGTGTGTGTGTTTTTAGTGGAGTTCATTTTATGTGGTTTTTCCCATCCAGTTCATAGCAAGAACAAAAACAACGAAAACACACACACACAAATATATTCGCATTATCGTAGTGTAAAATAATATAAAAAAATTTAACGAAAACCCACACACATAGATCTTCAAATAAAGAGAATTTATTAATGTTTGTTTTTGGGTTGGTTTAGTTTTTGTTTTCTTTTTTTTTTGTGTGTGAATATTCCTCTCTATTTTACATTTTTATGATTATTATGATGATGTAGACGATTATGATTTTTCTTGTGTATTTGATGGTGTTGTTTTGCTTAATGTTGTGTATTTTTTTGCAGTAGTATGATGGTTTTCAAGTGGAAGAATGAAATGCGAATTTTTATTAAAAGCAATTGTTTATTTTTTTTTAATGAAAGCACAAGAAATTAAATTTTAAAGACCGAAATATAACGGAATGTTTGGTAATATTCTAAAAGTATAAAACTTAAATTAAAAAATATTTGAAGAAGAAATTAAAAATCAACGAATTTGAGGCATTTTAGTATATGATAAAAAAATAAATAACTTCATTATTATTTGACAGCATCATTTAATGAAAGAACATTTCCTTTAAAGGTTCAGGATAAAACGAATTTTTTTAGTGGTATGCGGTCATACATGAATATTGCCTTAACAGAACCACCCCTATGACCCGCACAGTGAGAAAATTAAGATTTTTAGGAAACTTATATACTAAGCAAAAAGAATGTCTGGCAGGGTCTTTGCAGCGAATCTAAAAGCTCCTTATCCCTGGATGGTTACTGTTCGTCCAATCGAGGAAGCTCATTTACTCTTTATCATATAAACCAAAAAAGGGCCAAATTTGTATCGAATTTTAAGACTGAAAAATAATTTTTATTTTTATATTTTATTATTTTCTTTATTTTTTAATAAAATTTTTGTTTATTTTTTACTGTAAAAATCTTTCAGCTAGAAATTTTTTAAAAAATTGTTCGCCGATTCGACGAAGAGTAACTTTAATGTACTAAAATGAAGAGTAACCTTACAGGGTTAAAGTAACCAGAATGAAGAAACGACTTAGAAAAAACCTATGTCAACCACCGATACTGCGTAGAAGGATCGATTGTATTTGCACCGAAAAGGCAGAAGAAACCTTGAAGCACATTTTCCAGGCTACGCAGGCCCGTCAATAATGAAGAGCTAAATTTCTACTGTTTGTATTAATTTAGCCTCTTAAGAATGAGTCAAATGGGCACTCGACTCTCTTGCACCATATACATCATTTGACTTGGATAGTAGCTATCCGTCCGTGCTGCTGAATAATACGGACGAACTATTACCATACCTTATGGATTTATATGGCTCTTATATAAAACTAGCTGTTTTTACCCGGTCTTGCCCGGGATCCAAAGGCCTTTGACGTGAAAAATGATTCACTATGCTTACCAGGCGCTGAGTACATAGTCCCCGATGAACCATTCATCAAAAAAATTAATTTACTCCCAAAAGATTTGTATGGGATTGGGGAATTTGTACATGGTGAAAATTTCCCTATGTTCACGTTTTTTGGGGCAACAAATTCACGTTTTATTTCAATTTAAAATTTTGTGCTTTTTTAATTTATAACTTTTTTTTATAAGACGCTACAACAAAAATAAGCTACGAAACCGCCTCAAGTTTTTTTTTTTTTTTGAATTTTATTTATTTTGTAAACATCAAATATAATGGAATAGTTTGCAAATTAAAGGAATCAGAACTTTTAAAAATTGAATTACTTTATTCAATAAGTGATCATCATTGAGCAGAGACGTCAAAGAAAAACGGAAAATCAATGCGACATTTAAAATTGTGTGAAAAGTTTGCTTTAAGCAACTGCTTATAGTATATGTAAAGTAATTATTGCACATAAGACTTTTCACTGAGCTGTGTTCCGCGAGCGAGTCGCGTCCCCGTCCGCGCATTTGGTAGCTACACCCGTGCTGCCGCGCAGTTGTCGTCAACTTATTTGAATCCCAAAATATATTTTTCAGAACATTCCTATATTTTAGCTGAGCTATGTTCGAGAGAGCGTCGCGTCCGTGTCCGCGCGCCGCTTCCGCGAGTTTGGCAGCCACACCAGTGCTGCTGCGCAGTTGTTGTCAACCTATTTGAATTGCCAAATTATATTTTTCAGATCATCCGATATTTGAGCCCAGCTGCGTTTCGCGAGCGCATCGCGTCGCATCTGCGCGCCACTTCCGTGTACCGAAATTATCCTATTGAAAATAATACAGATTTTAAATGCGTTTATTAAGAGCAGTATGGAGAATTTGTTCATTTCTTTTGGGGACCTTTTTTTAAAAATTTGGGGAATTTGTTATTTTTCTGGGTGCTTGGCGCCTGCTTACCACTACAACTTAGCTTGGATTATTTTGAGTGTTATGTCTAAAAGTTACAAATTTTAGTTATTCTAGGACTTGGGGATATACAGCAATTCTGGTTTTTCCATCTGGTGCATATACGAAAAGTTTGTGCTGGCCCCCAACTCTGAAGCAGGCGACAAATAATTGTCTATGAGAAAAACAGTGAGATACTAAGTTTCTACTTGCTACCATAAGAGAATGTCCTCTTATGTACGTTATGTTAGGAACAGCTTTTTGTAGCATCTCTTGCAATGAAAAACCAACTTACAAAAGTCTCCTGGTAGGGATATTACAGTCGTTTCAAGAATTTCACATTCCCTGGAGTTACCTTGTCTTATCCGTTGGGCCTGAAGGTATTGCTGAGTCGTTTCCGGAGCTTCACATTCCCTCGACTAAGCTTGTCTTAGCTGCTGGATTTCTAGACGCACTGGAGTAGATTCAGGCATTTCCGCTTCTCTTACAAATCTTGTCTTGATCTTTGGGATTCAAGGCGTTAGTGGGTTTACTCACGTGTTTCAGCATTTCTCGACTCGGATTGTCTAACTCGTTGAGACTCGATACAAATTTGGGTCTAATCAGGTTCTCTAGAGTTCTGTTTTGTTTAAACCTCTTTTCATTTGAGGTAGTACGGCCTATATGATATGCTCTCATGTGCAAAGCACAATTGCAAATAGTTAGTTTTCCTCCTTTTCAACTCATTTATATAGTGAAAAGAATGAAATGGAAATATTTGTAATATGTTGCTTTCCAATGTAGCCAAAAGGCAAGATGGAAATAAACGTTATGTTTTGTTTTCCATTGTAGTTAAAAAGGCGAGATGCAGCGGTAGTCAACCTGTATCTGTTCACCAATGAAATAAATCTGCACTAATTTTGGGGTATTGCAACTCATATAGTAAAAAAGATAAGACGGGAAAATATGTAATAGGTTGATTTAAAATCTTTATTTCATAATGATGTAAACTCAAGAGTAGTAAGTAAAGAGATTTATGCAGAAAATTTTTGGGAAGTCCATTGAAAAATTAAAATATGTTAACAAACACTAAAAGCATATATAGAAAATTAAAAAAGTGGGCGTGGCCGATAAGAAGCATACGATGACCTTCTCTGTGGGAAAAGGATCGTACGTACCAAATCTTAGAGAAATCCGTTAACAAATAAAAATTTGTATAGCGTACAAATATACCAAAAAACAGAAAATGAATTTTATATAAAAAGTGGGCGGAAAAGTGGGCGTGGCCTGTAAGAAGCATATGTCGGCCTTATCTGGAGCACAGAGATTGTGTTTACCAAATTTCGGAGAAAACCGTCATCAAATAAAAATTTGTATAGCGAACAAATATGAATAAAACAGAATGTGAATTTTACATAAAAAGTGGGCGTTAAAGTAGGCGTGTCAGGTAACAAGTTTATGGTGACCTTTCCTTTGGTATAGAGAACGTGTGTACAACATTTCAGGAAAATCCGTTGAAAAATAGAAATTTGTATAGCGGTCAAACAAACAAACAAACAGAAAATGAATTTTATATATATAGATTACGCTATATATCGCAATTATGGTGGAAACAAATGGTAGAATATATTACAAAAATTGGGGAAATTAATTAGGTAATATATTTGCATATCGAGAACAGCTCCTACTGAAGCTATTAATATTCTTAGAGATGCCTCCAAATATTCAAATGGCATAGAAGCTGGCTATACTGCGAGGCCCAGGAATCATGCACATTTGTAAAGCTGCCGAAAAATTATTAAAAGTCATTAGGTGTCAGGACTTATCAGTGCTTCAAAAATTTACAGATAATAAAGCGGCAACAACACCGTCACACTACTCCGGGCACCTGGATACAAAGGTATAGAAAATAACTAGAAAGCTGGTAAACTTTCGATACCTTGAGGTGATGAGGAGTCAAACTTTGTTGTTGTAAATCCACCGATTCAGTATTACAGGAGCCGACGACTCCCTCAAAATCTTAGAGAAAAGAATTTATAACATGTACTACCACCAAGCGTTCCACGAGGGACCACCTTCTGAGCGCTGGAGTCGATCCATTCGCAATTTTGGCCAATTTGTAGGCCAGGCCTCTTGGAGGTTAGGGGCAAAAGACGGACAATGAGTGACCACTCAATCAAGACCTGTTAACAATCTCCGAGTGCAGTAAAGCTAATAGGGTTGATTTTAGTGCGCTGAAGACTCAATGTTGTATGTTGACCCATAAGGCCACGGAGTCAACAATGTCATCTGTATATATGGGTGGTATAGGTATTGAAGAATCGGATACTCTTGATGTTCTAGGCATGAAAATACAATGTGATGTTCGTTGGAACGAGCATGTTTTTCAAGTGTCGAAAGAAGCATTCAAGTGTCTTGGTTTTTTAAACGGTGCAAAAAATTACTTCACCCCTTCTAATCACCATAAAATCTATACCACTTACATCCGACCGAAAATGGAATACACTTCCATATATGGGCAGGAGCTTCAAAATTTATTTTGGAGCTACTGGACCATGTGCAAAGGAGGGCGTTGGCGCTCATAAATGACAGGAGGGTATCCAACTCTATTGACTCATTGGAACATCGTCGGAATGTGGGTAGTGTAGCACTGTTCTATAGATATTACCACGGGAAATGTTCTTTTGAGATTAGCGAACTTATTGTAAGTGCATGAGTTTCGGTTCGCTCTACCCGCCTCTCTAGTTGATCATATCGGTTTGTAGTCTATTGTCCAGTTGACCGAACAACGAATTACAGAGATAATTCGTTTATCAGTCGAACTAGCCGTATGTGGAATAAGCTCCCCGCACAGGTATTTCCTGAGAGGCATAATCTAGGGGGCATCCCCTGAGTGTTGGTTAACAAAAAAAAGCTATGGCCACGCAACGGCCTCAAGAGGACACGGTGTCCGCTGGCGCTCCCTAAAGGGGATGGCTATAAATTCACAGGGTTACCCACTAGTCACAGTTTAATCAGATGTCATGCGATCATGATGGGGCTTAGTCTTACTACAGTTGCGGAAGAATGAATTATAGAGCAGAAGCATAACACATTTTTTGCATATGCCATGTTTTTGCACGGATTCGTTATTGTACTCAGGGTAAATTCGAGTTAGAGAACTTCAATGAATTTCCAAGAGTCTATATGAGGCCATTAAAACTATTCGCTAAGATAAATGCTGTGTTTAATCAACGATGCTGGAGAAAACGTGGCATCGCTAGAGGGTGTACAAAAATTAACACAAGATTTTAGTTTGCGGCCATTTGTGCAGTAAAGTGTTGGCAGCCAAAAGAAAAAGGCAGTTTGATAGCTGAAAGCTTAGGGTCAGCACAAATGGATCATTCCACGGTAGATCATCATTGAACATCAACAAGCGGATGCAGATTTTTCGAACAAAATAGCCTAAGATTTGAAGCACATTTTCACCTTCAGGGCATTTGGGGTACAGAGAAGCCACATGTGTTTCGTGAAAAACAAATACATCCACAACGTGTCACAGTTTGTTGTGGATATTAAGTTGGAGGCATCATAGAACCATATTTCTTCGGAAAAGAGACTGTCCTCGGTATCGTGACATGATAACAAAGTTATTTCTGCCTAAATTGTATAATATTGATGAGGAGGACATGCAGTTTCATGTAGCCCATAAAGCAATTCAATTAAGGCATGAGAAATTCCCTTATCGTATACTCTGCCATTTCGGTGATCAGAATCGGTCCCGTACATGTGATTTAAAACCAGTGGATTTTTTATGGGGTTGTTCGCAATCAAGGTTCAATGCCAACAAGCCCGCAATCATCCATGTGTTGAATTAGGGAATGCAATGCTGTATCATGGAGATTCAGCTCAATTTTAGAAAAAGAGTGTGCTCTTTCATACATAACTAGTGTTTGGGAATTCCCGGAGTTTTTCATTTCCCGGGAAACGGGAAAAAAATTAATTAATTTTCATTATCGATGTTAATCATTAAAAAACATTAAAATTTAACAAAATTGTTGCTTAAAACAGTTTTATTAAAAATAAACAATATGTGTATCACAAATTCAGCTAGTGTAAAACTAATTAAAAATACAAAACACAAAAAAACAATTAAAAAAAAAAAAAAAAAATAGAGATCTTCATTACAAAACTTAAACAAAAAAAAACATATATATAAATATAGATATATGTATATAAGTTTTTAAATTTTTAAAAATGTTGTTTTTAAAAATACTAATGCGTTGAGTAAGTCACTGGACATTCTATTTCTCCACTTCGTTCCAAAGTGACCAGCAAGAGAAAAAACCCTTTCACTTTCCACCGAAGTTGGTTTTATAGTTAAAAGAGCATTATATAAGTTTTCAATATTCCTTGTTCTATTATTGCTTACTTCATACAAATTTAACTCTTTTTTAAAGAAGTTTAGATTTTTATTTTTCCTAGCTTTTGGCTTTGCCTTCGCATTAGTGATAGCATTTTCCAATTTTTTTTGAAAGTATCATCGGCTTGAATTTCTGTGATATCAGCATCACTACTAGATTCTTCAGCATCTGAAGAGCAGCTCATAAAAAGTCGTTTATATATATATTCCGCATATATTTTTATACAACTTTTCGATATAGTTGAATCCAAAATATAATTATTTGTTTTCAAATAATTTATTAAACACGTCATTTTTGTGTTACGCCTTTCTTGTACTTTTGCTTTTATAGCTTCTTTAAATTTTCTGGATAGTAAACTATTAGTTAAAGATAGCTGTTCAAACAAAGTTTCAATAATAGCATCAGCTATTAAAAGATTTGAATCACGTCTGCTAAGAGCTTCAACAGCATCTTTTATTGGATTTAATACCTCCACTAAATTTTCTAGCAGCTGAACATGATTTTCAATCGACAAATTTGCACAGTTAAAATCAATTAACGTTTTGTTTATAGCATTTTTTGCTTTTAGAAATGATTGAATCATAGTTACCATGCTGTTCCATCTAGTCTTTATATCATGAACTAGATGAACCTCTTTCCCAAACTCTTCTTTTGCATATTTTTCTAAAGATGCTGTTTTAAGTGGACTCTTTTTAAAAAGTTTAACAATTTTTCTGGTATTCTCCACAGCTTCTTTGTAATTTTCTATTTTAAAGTAAACAAAAAAAGTTACTAAAATAAGTAGGCATATAAATTATGAGATATTCAATTTTTTTATTGAACGCAAAATATAAAAAGTTTTGTATATTTTAAGATGGTAGATTAAAAACTTACCAACAACTTCATACGCAGTGGATTCATCATCACTGTCACTTCCTTCAGTATCGCTTATAGAATCACAAGAATTTGTTTTTACATATAAAACCTCTAACACAGCCAGATGTATGGCATGATTCCAGCAGAAAAATCCTTCGGTTGGGCTCTCTGAAACAAACCGCTTCATTACGTTCGGTCCATCCGATATTGTGGCAACTATGTGATGTTCAAAACTTAAACCAAATTCTTTAAGTCTTTCCTCAACAATATTTCTTATTTCTTTTGCGGTACATCTTCCGGAAATATACACCAATCCTAAATTATGAAAGGAATCAGTACCAGTTAAGCATATATTCATGTATCGCTTTTGGGAAATGCTGGTCCACTCATCCAATATTAGCGAAAATCTGTAATTATTTGCTACTTTAACACTTTTATAGTATAGTATAGTATAGTACTTAATAATAAGATTTCTGACGTCCGTTTCATTTTTTGGCAATGGCGTATTAAGTGACGAAAAACTTTCAATTATGAACGAGCTTCTTGTAATCATTCTGATAGACATTCCGTCCACAGCAGCTAATTTGGACACTCTTTCATGCATTGTGTGCACTTCCATAAATTTTTTAATCGAAGATTGGTTTTGTTTTTCATGGACAATGCCATTGTTCTCTTCGACAGTGTCATTGTTTTCAGGTAACTCCTTATTTGTTTCTTGATCAACTGTTGTTGGAGTATCTAGTTTTATTTTGTGGACCATTTTAAGGTGTCGGATAAAGCCACTGGTGCTACCTCCTTTGTGCATAAGCCTTTTGGTGCAAAGTTTACATTGACCTGCATTGTCTACTTTCGTAAAATATTTCCATACTCCAGACATGTTTACCTTTAAAGAGTACGATTAATTAAAAATCTAAAAAGTTTTAATCAAATACTTACTTCCAATGTTTTGAAATTGCTTTGAAGTTGCTAAGGTCGCTTTATCTTATGTTTTCTTTTAATTTTATGCAGAATTGGATTGTTTTTCTTTGAATTATGTACATTTAAAAATGTTTGATGTTTGTTAAACAGCGGATTTTTTTTTTTTGTTTTTTTTCAGTAATGTCAACATTTTAAAAGTTAAAAGCGCTTGTCAAAGCAAAAATCTATTTCTTCACTTAAAAAAATAATACAAATCACTTTGAGCAACTGAAATTATGTTTTAAATTATATTTTTTATAAAAAAAAAAAAAAAAAAAAATACAAAATGAAATTAAATTTAAATTAACGTTTATTATGTAAAATCGCTTATTTTATAAAATTCCCGGATTTCCCGGGAAAAATAAAAAAAATTCCCGGTAATTCCTGTCAGAAATTTCCCGGGAATTCCCGGGAAATCAGACCCGGGAAATCCCGGACCCCAAACACTATACATAACCCTATCATGTGTACTTTATGATTCAACCAAAAATAACCAGGTATCAAATATTTTGTGAATTTGGAGACACCCTTTTTATGATGACTCCACCACTCTTAACCCAACCTAAGAGATGCTGGAAAATAAGTCAGGACACCGTACTGATTAATGATCATTATATTAGGAAGTAGCAAATTGCTAATATTAAGCCATTGCCTCGGAAATAAGTAACTTAAGTGATATGATATTCGATTTTTGTTTTTTGATGAAAATCGATCATTTCCATCATCTATCAACGAAACGGATTTACAGCGAAAACAATTTTATCTTAGGTACACATTCTTACTGTGTTTATATACTAAAGATAAATGAATCAAAAAAAAATTTTTTTTGATTTTGGCTCTACGATATATTTATGGTCATGCCTCGATACGTTTGAGTCTCCAAGTCTCCAAAGATTCGCTAAATACTTACCTAAAACATCTGTGGAAAATGTACAACCTGTTTCAATTTTTAAATGCTTCTTAATAGAAACTCCACATTCGAAGGCGCTATAACGTATAAAACCTTCTGCAAATTACAAAAAGTTCTATAATTAAAGATACCGCTCTACATTTTAAAGCTTTAATCTACTTTTCAGGTCATATTTAATATACATCAAGTTAATTTTAACGAGCGTGAGCAGAGTTGATAGCATGCAAGAGATTGTGTCCCTAATAAGCCTGTATTTAACTCTTTTATATCCATGTGTGTGTGGTAGTTTTTTGTACTACAGCGATTTTGTTCATGCTGTTAACTGTTGAATATTAATGTTAATTATACCTTTGGGAATTAGGCAGACATACCCATGTCTAACATGTGTTTGCATGTGGTGCCGTTCATGTTGCCATTTTAGTATGACCAAAAAAATTGTGTCTATTTTTTAAATTATGTATATCTTTGTTTGTGGATGTTTGTATCCGATATTGCCGGAGATGTGTTTGCTTATGTGTAAAAGATGTTTATCTTTAATTTTGGGTAAAGGATTTTAGTTCTAAAACATTTAGAATTCAAGTTTACATCTTTTTTTTGGGTAATGTTATTAACGAAGGAAACCTTTAAGCCCATGTGTATATACTTAATAAAGGCTTTCGTCATGGTTTAAAATATTAAAGATTTTCAAAAGAAAGTTATGTAAACATTTAGTCAAAAACAATGCTGCATGGATGTTTGGTTGGAGATATCTGCATTATATCGCTCCGCCCACTCTCATATTAAGCGGCATAATTCCTATTTTTTCTGCCCTAAAATTCTGTTTTTACTTTAGTAAAAATAATGAGATCTTTAGAAACTTTAGAATCTTATCTAAATAAAAAAAAAATTGTCGGAGTTTTAAGGTTTTACTCTAGGAAAAAAAATTCCACAAAATTGGAGGATTTTTCTACAGCAAATGTGCCTCATAATATGAATGATTTCCTATTGGAAAAATTTCAACGAATCCGACAGTTACTCTATACGAAAAATTACCTTGATTCTAAGGGTTTTTCTGCTAGTTCATCCATCGGCGACATGTCTCAAATTTGTTCAGAAATTGATGATTTTCTATAGAAAAAATCCCTCAAAACCTGAGAAATTTTTAATGAAAAAATTGCTCCGAATCTTTATTGGGAAAATACTTTCCAATTCAATACTTTTTCATAGAAAAGGTGGCTCAGATTCTGAAGGATTTCTACATGAAAATTTGCGCCGAATCTTAAGGAATCGTAGGAAAAGTAACTTGAATCTAGAATTTTCCTATAGAAAAAAATGCCTCAGAACCTGAGAGATCTTCTACAGGCGACATTACTCAGAATATGAAGACTATCTATAAGCCTCCGAATTTTAGGATCTTCTATAGGAGAAGTGTCTCAGAATCTGAGAAGGAGTTTTTAAGGGAAAAATGCCTTAGAAGCTGAAAGCTTCTCTGTAGGAAAAATGCTTTATGATCTGTCGGCTTTACTATTGTAAAAGTGCCTAAGCATCTGAGAGTATTCTATTAAAAAGGGTTTTTCAATAGGAAAAACTATTAAATCTCAAAAGGTTTTTCTATGAGAAAAATTTAAATTTTTATGTAAGGAAAATGCTTCGCATCAAAGGTATTATATTCCAAATATTACCCCAGAATTTGAGAGATTTTCTGATTTTTTGGTGAGTTTGCAAGCAAAACTGCTTCAAACTCTGTGGATTTTTCTAAAAAAAAATGCCTTACCTTCTGAGGATTTTTATATATGAAGATTTCTTCTACATCTAATAAGTTTTCTATAGGAAAAATGTCTCAGAATGTGAGGGATTTTATTTATGATGCCTGACCATCTATACGAACACCTATACTGAATGTGGGAGTTATTATATTAGACAAAAAGCACTTTTGTAAAGAAAGATGCCATCAATAGAAAGAATTTAGCAAATTATAAGGTTTTCTATATGCTCGTACTTCGCCTTTAATTTTCTTTTTGTATATGCAAAGATGAAATAACAATTTTACATAAGATTTCAAAAAACTTCACATTAGCATATTTTTCAAATAAAACCCAAACGTTTATCTAAGTACATCACATTATAAAACCCCCTGTTAAAAAAAGGTCATGTGTGCATGTCATTTTTGCTCTTAACAAAAAATGCTATGTTATCCCTATTTAAAGACCGACATCTTTAAATTCAAATTAAACAGAAGTACAAAAAAAGGTAGTTTCATTCATAATTTTTATTTCGTTTATCTATAATTGCCTTTTTGTAATCTTGGCCATATTTTATTCTTTTGTTTAACTTTCCTCTCTAGTTCGTTTTGTTAATAACTTGTTCTATACTCTGCCTGCTGTTGGGTGGTTAATTAATGGTCTACAAATGTCATTACGTTTTTATAAGAGTTTACTTTATATTTTTCCTCTTTGGAGTTTGTCTTCTTAGCACTGTAGTTTTTTGTCGGTTGGTTTTATCGTTGTTCTCTTGCAAAGCGGCAAAATGGTATATGTTTGCCTTGACAAGTGTATATTTTGCGTGTCATAAATATCATTAACAATTTGCGTGCCACAGCAATGTTAGTAATATTATCTAATGCCTGTGAATTTTTTTAAGTTTCATTTTTGTTCAAATTGTGGTCGTGGTGGTTACAGTTAATATTTACAATAACAGTTAAGTTAACCTTGAACTAATCTAGTTTTGAAGAAACTACAATAGCCGGAAAAAATTTCCTTTATTAAATATATATTTTTTACCTTTTAATTAAAACTGTATTTGAATGGCAATTCTTTTACGATTTTTAAAATATAAAATTGATGACCTGATGAAGACAGATTTTAATATATCATAAGAGGTAGTAGAAAACTTATCAGAGGTTTTTTTTTGTACAGAAAGTCTATAGAGTCTATTTTGATTTAGACAATATACTATGACAGTTTTTCAGTATTGTTAAAGCCTTAGAAATTCATGGTGCTTTCACCGATCTGGATAAATAACTGCATTAGCGACTTGATAATCACGAAGAATAACAGAAGTTATTGCGTCTGTGAATAATAGTGAGTGTCAAATCAAGTTAAGAGAGGAACACACTAAGGGGGGGGGGGGGGGGTGATCTAGCCGATATATATTAACTCATTTATTTTATGAATCGACAACCAAGCGGCTAAAGGTTGTTGATTATGCGGGCGACGTAGCGATTCAGATCTTCTGGATCATGATAATTGATACCACGACCAGTACTTTGGATATTTTTAGTATCTGCGGTGGTCTACGAATTAATTCAAGTTAACCGGAACTGGTAATTTATACTGCAAAAGGCAGTATAAACATTTTCTATAGTTACAAAAAGAAAGGTGCAACCATCGGCATCATCGGAAAAACTGGTTCAATTCTTATCTACCTTCCGGAAGCTGATAATTCCTTACTTCGACTTGTTCCTACTGTCCCGAACGTAGGTGCCACATCTTCTAGTATTGCAAAACGATTTGCAGGTGCAGGTTCCTTCTAAATCGGTTACCACAGAACTTATGGCTAAAACCTGATATTTTTTGGCCCAGGCTGTATCCTAAAAGAACTTTTCCTATAAAATTTTCTGCTAGGAAAGATAGGGTAGGAGTTGATAAAAAAAACTACTGCATGATATTCGCAGCATCACTGAATGCTCAAAGATGGTTTGGAGCGAATGACAGGGCAGTTTATCCTGCGACTTTGGTATTAAAATATATTGCAGACTTCTGCATGATTCTAGTGTCCTTCGGCAGGAAATTCTGGTGATCAAGGAGATTTTATGTGAGAATTTTATCGATCGTCACACACCCATTCTCTCCCTTAACTCTCACATTGCATCTTCTATTCTCATAGGACAGTGCAATAAGGAAGCAAGTTGGGTCCCCGGCCAAAGGTAGCTTTACCACAATAATCGGGCTGAAAAACTAATAAGGAAAAACTCAACCCTTGATCATTTCTTCCTGTTCTGAGTCATACCTTCAGTGAGATATATAAATATAGCGATTTTTACAAGCAGCGAACTTAAATGGAAGACTGTTGATAGAATTGCGGGGCAAACGTGACCTGACTATAACTTGAGATCGATTAAATATTTCCCTGGTAGAAACAGAGAGAACATATCGAAGCTACCGACTATATTGACCGGTAAGTGGCTAACAGATTAACACATACGATTACTCGGACCACTGTACAGCGATCACTTCCGCAGCTGTTGAAAATCTGGAAAAGACGACATTGTATGTCATCCTTTTTTCGAGTGTGAAGCCCAAGACAATGCCAGGTTCAGAAATCTAGGTAGGCACATAATGTGAAAACTTCGAAATCTGTGCTATGGCAAAACCGCCAATGCTGAGGAATTTTCGTATAGAAAAAAAAAACTCATATTATAAAGAATTCTTAAAAGAGAAAATGTTCTTATATTCCCTTTCGCTCATTTGTTGTTTTTTCGGTTTTCCTATTGCACGCAAATTCTCTATGATAATTGTAATCTCTCGCAAAAGAAATAAAAACTCAATAAAAGAGCCGTTATATACATTATTATTGTTATTGTTATGTTTTATTTGCTGTTTGTTTAATTTCCGATGAAAAAGAGAGAACTTATTTCGCGTCATCTGATTAGAGCCCCCCAAATGCAGTTTTAATTATCTCGCTTGTTTTGGCAATTACGGTTACTAATTTTTTAATGTTGATTAAACTAGTAATTAAATAGTAAATAAATGTATATAATTGGAAGAGGAGCAATGTTATCTGTGGAAGATAAAGCAAAGATTGAAGTTTACTATGATTCTGGACTATTCTTCCATAATATGGCTGAAAAAGCTGAAAGGCACAGAAAAATGGTTACCAGTTATCTTCAAAATAAGGAACGCTACGGAAAAAAAATTCGATGGCGGTAATAATCGAGTGCTTTCCGAAGCAGACAAGCGAGCCATACTTAGCCAAGCATCAAATTCGCACGACTCGTCTACCAAAATCTAGGAAAAAACTGGTGTTAAATCAAGGTTGTCAATGGTTCAAAGAGTGCTTAGGAAAACTGAAGAAATTCAGAGACAAAAACTAAAAAAACACCACTTAATATTCTTCGAAAAGAAATGCGCTTAAGTGTTGCCCGAACTCACATGACGTGGTCTACTCATTGGCATTGCGTTGTTTTTTCAGATGAAAAGATATATAATTATTATTATCATGACCTACGTAAAGAGGAGCATTATTTGGACCGCCTGCACAGCCGGGTCGGGGGTGTCGTGATGTGGTGAGCAATATCCTACTATGGCACCTGCGAGTTGCAGTTTTTAACATCGCGTATGAATGAGGAGAACTACAACAGCGATTTAAAAACAGCCTTTCCCCACTTTCAAACTTATTTAAAAATCTAAAGTGTCATTTTCAGCACGATAATGCTAAAATCCACATTACCCAATTGGTGAAATCTTGAATTCAGGGCCAAAAAGTTGACATCATTGAATGGCCACCATAATCGCTCGAACTAAATATCATAGAGAACGTCTGGGTATGGTTGGCTAGAAAATTATATGAGTCCGGAAGATAATACAGCACTAAAGCCGAATTAATCGAAGGCATCCAATATCCTTGGTCCACCATTTTGTTGAATTACATTGGACAACTCTACAATTCAATTCCCAATCGAATTTTCGAAGTTATTTCTAACAAAGTTTGCACCACGCATTACTAATTATACTTCAAAGTGTTCAAAATAAAATATGTAAGTATTAAAAAGCTACGGGTATATAGATGCTCTAAATACTAATTAAATTGAAATAAACGCAGATGGCGCTATCCTGTTGAGCAATATTTTGCTTCGTTTTTTATATATAATTTGTCTAAAAAATACAAAAAAATATTATCTTGAATGTTATACCAGTAATTGAAAGCTCAATTTGTTGAGATAATATTTAGCATTAATGGTCAGTGAAACAGGCGGGCGCTAACCTGATGACGCACAGTGTATTACCACTTTCACATTCTGAGGAATTTTTGTATGTAAAATTTTTTAGAACTTTTACCTGTAAAACTCTAGGATTATTAGACATATTTTGTATACAAACGATCTAAGATCTTAAGAATACTTTCTTATTAAAAACCTTAAATTTAACCTTTAGAAAATCGATCACGATCATATCTGAGGACCTTTTGCCAAAGAAAAACTCAAAATACCAGCCGCAGTATCACAGCACTTTTGAGGACTTTGTGGAATTATTCATATTGATAAGCCCACAAATTTTGCAATATCAAGATCTATCTCCTAAAATGTGTTTCGGTGTATTCTTCTAAGTTTTATAGATAATGTTATTGCTTATTTTGCACATAATTAAAATGAAATAAGTATGTATACCATTCTCCCAAAACCCAGAAGCCATTTCATCTTATATAATTTTCAGATTATATTAAATCTATATTAAATGTAAATAAGATAAGGACTTCTGGCATATACTTACAACATATGAGAAATAGTTTAAATTCACTGGATTCCAGTAACGTGTACAATAGTACTTAGCTAAATATAGAGAAGAAAAACAATAACAACAAATTCGAAAACTTTACTATTAATATCACAAAATACCACAACTACTATACAGTTATACAATATCACTAGCAACAAACGTCTCTACTATATCTACACAAATCTTTTGGTTATTCTATATACTCGTGTACATGCAACAAAACTATTATCATTGAAACTCTTTTTATTATTATAATGATGTACATAATACATGGCAGTTGTAGTTGTTGTTGTTGAATGTTGAATTTAGACCAGGAATAGTCCTTCATTTTGTATGTTTTGTATCTGTATGTTAAATTTCGGAAAACAAAGTAACAAATACTGTTGGTGTTAATTCTGGTAGTTGCTTGCCATTTGTTTGGTGGCTGCTTTGTTTAGTTCATGTGTTCGTCTGTTTGTGTGTGTGTGTGTGTGTGTGTGTGTGTGTGTGTGTGTGTGTGTGTAGTAAAGTGGTAGTATTAACATTTTGGTTTCTACTTAAATTGTATGCGGTCTTATTACGTTTGTTTAACAAAATTTACGTTACAGCTACAGCTATATCAATTGCAACAACAACTGCCAAGCACGATGGACCGAGATTTTTTTTTGCATACGTGGTTGCCGATCAAACTGATTGCCCACAGTAAGTGGTACGGAAGAAGCGCAAACAAATTATGGGTTTTATTTTATTTCTCTAATAATGGTCAAGTGCAAGAATTTCTTTAATGTTTGAAAACAAATGGAAATTTGGAAAAAAATTTTGCTTGCACAGATATAAAAATTCTAATGCACCGAAATGATAATCGGGACCACAGAAAGCATCCCAAATAAAATATTTACAATGACACGTGGTCTATACTGCGAGATCTTCTGAAAGGCACGTTAAAAAGGTTGGCACAGTGAACCTCCTCATATAGATATAGTACTGCTAATTCCACTTCTAATACATTCGTATCTAAAATGCCCGCTGAAGCTCCAGCGGTCTATACTAAGCAGACGGCTTTCTTTTGTATGTCGTTTACGCGTAGCGACATGCAAGAAAATATAAAGCTATCTATCTAAAAATTACCAATATTAAAGCAATCGTAGAAGACGTTGATAAATTCTTCTATCATAGTGCCAATGCTGATGTCAGAAGCAGAACTAATAAAATGAAACACGCCTTTACATTTCATACTGGAGTGTGGCAATCTCCACGGATGTGTAAAAAAAACAAAACTTAAAAATATTTAATGCCAACGTGAAATCTATACTACTGTATGGATTTGAGACATCGAAGATATGCAGCATGATCTCAAAACAGCCTTAGGTATTTGTTCATAAAGACTTGAGGCAAATCTTTAAAATATAGACCTGGAAAATAATTGTGGAAAATAATTGGGAAAATGCAAAAAACTGTTTATATCCGAATGCATATTGCAAAACCCATCCTTAATTTACATGGTGTAGCGCAACCTATGTGGAGATGAGTGGAGGAAGTTGAATTGTGTTTTTGCTAGAAGCACCAATGGAATGATTAAACTTGAATTGAATTTAACATCTAGCGGAATAAGAAAGAAGTTTTAAATTTCCAGCCCTCGAAATACCAGCCCTCGAAATTCGAGCGCAAATTCTAGGAAATTTAATTTTTTCATTAAATAAAGACCCTAAAAGTATGCTAATCAATTATAGCCAATTCACAAATCAACACAAAAGCAAACTCATTATTATTACAAACACATTAAAAAATTTAATAAACACACACAAAGTAAATCTGCAAAACGGCTAAAAAGAAATACCTTTCAAGTAGTATAAGTTTGGTCAAAATCGGGATAAAACGGTAGAACAAATCGCCTAGCCTATTAATATTTTAGATAACAATTAAAATAATAATAAGGACCATGTCCGTTAGTCCAATCTCGCCCATATTATATTCTATTACTCACAGTTTTAAGCATCTTGTTATGACAGCACACCATTTATTATGCAGTGTACGGCAATGGCACGCCCACTGGTGCAAACCCGCCTAGATTAGTTACAACTGCTCTTATTAATAAGTTTAAACTTACACAAACTCTCGATATTGTAGTACTCTACGTTTATAAATATTTACTTTGTATCGAAAGTTCCATATCCACTTAACCGAATATCGCCCATTTCTTTAGTTCTAGAATTTTCTATTTAAAATTTGTTTTGCTCATCAACAAATGAATTTATTCACCTCAAAAAATTAATTTCGAAATGCTTATCACTTCAAAATATATTAAATTTAAAAATATATTCACCTCAAAAATGATTCACTTAAGAAGTGTAATTTTTAACACCTTACAATATTTTACAATTTAAAAATGGGCTTTCCATTAAAATTTTATACAGGCTTTTAAAATCTATTATTTCCTTTTCACAAACTTGTCTTTTTTTTTGAAAAATTATATCAAGAATAATTCCGGCCTAAGTTCTTATGTCCCTTCGAAATGTTCATGTAAGAGATAGAGCAAATCTATAAATCTTATTTTTAGGGAATTGCTGGCGCAATACATATATATATATTCTCTATTTAGCCCCACTACGAGCTCTCGAATTTAATGAAAAAGAGGTTTAAATTTAAGGACCTGCTTAGTGGTGAAATTGGGTGTGTCACATATTATATTTTATATTCAGCTCTTTTCGTTTCACAAATATAAGGCAAAAGATTGTCGATTTTCAACCAATACGAGTTTGTTTGTCCATGGGTTGAAACGAAAAAAAAACAGCTATAATCGGTCGGTTTAGGCTGACTATAAGATACCCTATACAATGCGTTTAGAGACCCCATCTCTTAGGTCCAACTATTTAGATGTAGAAAAAAAGCATTAATCAATTTTGACTAGCATTATTATTTATTCTTGCCTTCGGAAATGAAAAACTTCATATCGCATTCTATATTTATATGACGACTAGGTCAAAAAATGGACCGATCCTAACCATATTTGGTAAGGTCACTTAATTTTTGCAAAAATATATACAAATCAAATTTGAGAAAAATCTGTGCAATATTTTTGTTTTTTGATAGATTTAAGTGAAGATCGGGAATCAGTTTCATATGCGGGCTATGAGTAAGAACTGTTCTATAGGTTTTTTTTTTTTTGGACTACTGATAAATGGACATAATACACAAGCTCAATTTTACCGAAATCTTTATGATAATTTGGATAGTATATAGGGGGCACTTGTATGGGGACTAGGTCTGAACATGAAACGATTTTTATAAATTTCTTTAGCGTTCGTCCTATTGTCGATCGTCAATCGACTCCGAGAATCTTTTTCCGCATAATGTAATATAAGATGAGTATACGTTCAATATGTTTGGTAGTTACAAACAACAGCACAAAGTCATTTTACCCTGACCATATAGTGGTATAGGGTATAGACATACCAGGAACACTATATTAAACTGCTTCAAATTATGCATCCACGCCAGCCAAATAATATTATACTCCTATTTTTAGAGGCCTCCAGCAAAAACAGGTTTCTCTGTATGTCCATTTTTATGACGACTCTGACCCACAGTGTTCTTAGTGTTAGTGTAATCATAAAATTGTCTTTGCTTAACATGTTTCTATAAGTATGTAGGTATGTACTAAATATATACCCAGTTTGAGGGATAGAATGTTGAAGGAATGAAGTGGGGAAGTAAAAACAAAGTTTAGATGTTTCTGTGTGAGCTCTTATTTTATATTACAACGAATAATATACATACACATACAATACAATAACTTTATACCAGTACATTTAAGTGTAGTGGCACTAGCACTATTTTGTTGGTTTTCATTCCTTAGGCTTAGTGGTGTAAGTTTACAAAATTTTATAATATTAAATGAGATGGGTTTTCATATAAAATAAGCCGAAGCATCTTTTGACCGTATGCTAATATATTATGGAAATACTACAAAAAAAAAAAAAATACAAAGAGGAAGTGAATAAAAGGTGAAATATAAGCTTTATATTTTATTTTTTGTATTAAAGCTAGCGCAAATATCAGATGCCAGTTAGTAGTAGGGCACTCAATTCGCCCGTTGAAAAATTAAACGTTACTTTATTATGAAGTAGTATTCTTTAAGAAGAGGCATTTTTTAAAGAAAAGGAGCTTTTCGAGGAAATGTTATTTGTTTTAATAAAAGGTACTTTTTGAAGAAAAGTACTTTTTGAATAAATGTAATTTTTGGAGAAAGTGTAATTTTTAAAAAAAGTTACTTTTTGAAGATAATGTACTATTTGAATAAATGTACTTTTTGAAGAAAATTTACTTTTTGAAGAAATTTAACTTTTTAGAGACCAGGTAATTTTTAAGAAAAGGTACTTATTGTAGAAAATTTACTTTTTGAAGAATGGAGTTTTTCTTCAAAATAATTTACTTTTTTAAAAAAAGATATTTTTTTAGGAAAACGTCCTTTTTGAACAAATTTTATGCTATTAAAAATGTACTTCTTTAAAAGAAGATAAATTTATTGTATGGGTACTTTTTTATGCAAATGCAGTTTTAAAGATATATGTACGAGTACAAGATATATGTATATTAGGGTGGCCCTTCATTATATGGAGGGACAAAAGTGTTCGGATTTAAAGTCTCACCCCCTACAAATACGCGAATAGCAAAAAAACTGAGAATTACAAAGCTTTGGGTCAATCAAAAAAAAACTTTGAGGTGCCTCAACACGAATAAAAAGCGTGTTTATATGGGGAAAATATGACTTTTTTTTCAGATTTTACGAAAATTTCTTTCTATAGTTTAATTTTTGCCCCAAGTTGTTACATGAGTCGACATCAGTCCTAAATTATATTTTCAAAAAGCTATATAACTTCAAAATCGAATAAAACCTCGGCAAGTAATAACAAATGCTCCAGACAAAAAAAAAACTCTAGGTCATGAAATGTGATGAGCATTTTTTGAACTTTAACAGATTGATTAAATCCATATTTTTTTTGCTCTCTATACCTATAAGTACTAAGATATGAAGTATTGTTTTATTACCACGTTGTCAACCTATTGCGAAATGTGACCAAAAATGGAAAATTCTTTTGAAAAAATTTTTAAAACTCCTTTTTTAAGTTTTAAAAAATTTTGTTAAACAAAATTTCAAAAATGGATTTTAAATGGACTTTAAAGTTTTGCTAAATATATGTTAGAGATTAAGCGTGTCAAATTTTAAGTAAATTATTCTGCCAGAATGTTTTTTACAAAAAATTATTTTTGCGGATTTCGAGAAAAATAAGTTTTTTGTGAAATATTCACTAAATGTACTCTTTCTGTAATAACCAAATATCCAATTCTTCCATGATAGAAACTTGGAATAAATCTAAGAACGTTAACCCATTCTCTGCGAGGCCAAATTTCAATTTTGGCATATTAAAAAAATTAATTGTTCTAGTAAACTAGAAGAAACTCTTACTATGGGTTGGGAAATAAAATTGTGTCATATTTGATCGACTTTTATGATTTGACGATTTTAATGATTTTATCTTTCGACGTCATTAATCCATTTTGTATTGGCGCCACAAATGACCCCGAGCTAGTATAGGACGATTAAGTCAAAAAATTCAAATATTTTGCCAATACGGCTGAATTTTTTATCATTTTAACCGTAGGAGCACATAAGGGTACGTTTTCGTAAAATATAGCAAAATTTTCTATCCCAACTCATAGTAAGGGTTTCATCTAGTTTACTAGAACAATTATTTTTTTTTTTAATATGCCAAAATTCAAAATTTGGCCACGGCAAGGAATGGGTTAACGTGCTCGATTTATTCCAAATTTTTAGCGTAGGAGTCTTGCACATTTTGTTATTATATTTTAAGCGTCAAATATAAAAATTCAACAGCTCTAACAATATATTTGATTTTTTTGAATAAATAATATTTCATTAGCTTGGGGTCATATGCGACCCCAAGTCCAAAAGGGTTAATGGGGTTATATTATTTTTTTCAGAAGCCCTGGGCTATTAAGATAAAATATAATATTTAAAAGTAGAAAATATATCAATTTTTTGATACAAAGTATTTCGAAAGAATACATTTACTGAATATTTCACATTAAACTCATTTTTCTCGAAATCCGCAAAAAAAAATTCTTTGTAAAAAAAATTTCTGTCATTGGAGTTTTCATAAAAAATCACACAGTTAATCTCTGACATATATTTTACAAAATTGTAAAGTGCATTTTTTGAAATTTTGCTTAATAAAATTTTTTAAAACTTAAAAAAGGAGTTTTTGAAATTTTATCAAAAAAATGCCCATTTGTGGTCTCATTTTGCAATAGATTAGCAACGTGTTAATAAAACAAAACTTCATATGTGAGTACTTATAGGTATAGAGACAAAAAAAAAATATTGCTTTAATCAATTTGTTAAAGTTGAAGAAATGTTCGTCACATTTCATGACCTGGTCTGCGGCATTTTTTTATTTGATGGTGAGTTTTTATTTAATTTTGGAGTTATATAGGTTTTTGAAAAGATAATTTAGCACTGATATCGACTCATTTAACAACTTGTCGAAAAAATTAAACCATAGAACGAAATTTTCGTAAAATCTGAAAAAAGTCATATTATCCCCATACTTGAATTTTTCAGTCGCCTTGAGGCATCTCTAAATTTTTTTTGATTGACCCAAAACTTTGTATATCTCAGTTTTTTTTTGCTACTCGCATATTTCTAGCGGGTGAGACCGAGAGACACTTTTGTTATTAAGAGCCACCCTAATGTATATATCTTAATATATAAAAACGTTGGTGCGTATGTTGGTACTCTAATAACTGTTGAACCACTAATGCTAGCGACTTCGTATTCATACCATATGTTCCTTTGGTTCTCCGATTTGCATAACTTTTTTTTGTACCTGATAGGTGGCGCTGGGGTCGAGATTTTCCCAAAAAATTTATTTACTGTCCAATTTAGCTCAAATTCGCAACATATATTATGTACATAAAACTAAAGTTGCTGACAAAGTTTTTCACCTGTAGGTGGCGCTGGTGTTAAAATATTCAAGAAAACGTATATTTTTTTTCAGTCATATTCATAATATTATTAAATGCAATGTATTTAAGGATTTTCGAGGGAGTTCGTGCTTTACTTTTGCCCGACACTCGGTATTAAAATTTAGATGCAATATAAAATCCAGATGTTTTCTGCGGGCCAGCAACGCGGACCGGACTCAGCTAGTATATATATATATTAGGAAAGGGTAATTTAGTAAGAAAAGTAACTTTTTGAAGAATATGTTCTTTTTCGAGAAAAGGTACTTTTTGAAGAAAATTTAAATTTTTAAGTAAATATACTTTTCGAACAAAGGTACTTTTTGAAGAAAATGTACTTTTTAAAGAAAATTAGATATTTATGAAAATACTTGCGAAGTACTTTTTAAGAAAATGTATTTTTCTAAGAAAAGGTAGTTTTTAAGGAATGAAACTATTTTAGGTCCTTTTGTAGAAAAAATTCTTTTTTACGAAAAGGTATTTATACCCTATACCACTATGTGGTTTGGGTATAATGACTTTGTGCTGCTGTTTGTAACTACAAAAATATTTGACCTAGACCCATCTTTTATTATACCGATCGAATCAGAGTCACTATCTGATTCGATTTAACGATGTCCGTCCATGTGTCCGTCCGTCCGTCTGTGTGTCCATGTAAACCTTGTAATCAAACTGCAGGTCGCAAATATGAGTATATTTTGAAATTTAGTATATAAGCTTTTATCGGCCATAGGATGAACGCTATTGAAATTGGTGAAAATCGGTCCATGTTCAGACCTAGCCCCCATACAAATGACCCCTATTAAATCGACATAAATTGCCATTAGATCCAAATTATCATATAGATCTTACTCAAATTGGGTTTGTATACGTTTATTACATCCATTAATGAGTAGTGCAATAATTATACCTATGGGACAACCCTTACTCATAGGCCCCATGTAGAGCTGCTTCCCGATCTGCACTTAAATCTATCAAAAAACAAAAATATTGCACTGATTCTTTTCACACTTTGTTTGTATATATTTTTACAAAATACAAGAGACCTTACCAAACATGATCAGGATCGGTCCAATTTTAGGCCTTGTGCCCATATAGATATAGCATCCGATATGAACTTTTTCATATCTGCAGCCAAAAAAATTAATAAAAATCCCACTCAAATTTGGTTTATCTTATTTTCTATGTCCAGTTAGTTTGGCCTAAGCGATAGGGTCTCTAAACGCATGGTATAGGGTATCGTATAATCGCTCTAGACCGACTATAATTTTCTTACTTTTTTTCATAAAATTCTTCTTTTTAAAAAGTATAATTTTAAGAAAATGTAAAATACACTTTTTTAATATAAGGTGCTTTTAGAAGAAAATATAATTTTTAACAAAAGGTTATTTTATAAGAAAATTAAGTTGTTTAAGGAATATAACTTTTTTAAGAGAAGGTACTTTTGTAAGAATAGGTACTTTTTGAATAATGGATACTTTTCAAGAGAAGTTAAATTTTTAATTAAAAGTAGTTTATTTAAGAAATTGTACATTTTCAAATAAAAGTACTTTTCTCATTTTTCAGCAGTTAACTGATTCACTTACAAACTATAATATTAAGAGGCTAGACGACTTTTTTTAACCGATGTTTTGTTTTACCGTTTTGTCCCGATTTTGATCAAACGTATATTATTTGAAGGTACTTCTTTTTAACCGTTTTGCAGATTCACAGATTTTAAAATTTCTTCCTTTATTTTTAGTAAACTGGATTCTGCTAGTATATATAAATACTATAAGTATGTTTTTAATTGTGTTTTTTTTTTATCGTACTATCCTATTCTATAAAAACTCTAACGATGGTTTTTCGATCATAAAAATTTTCCTTCCCGGTCTAATTCACTAATAATTACTAGCAGACTCCAGCCCTCGAAATTCGAGCGCAAATTTTAGGAAATTTTATTTTTTCGTTAAATAAAGACCCTAAAGGTATGCTAATCAATTATAGCCAATTGACAAATCAACACAAGAAGCAAACTCATTTTTATTACAAACACATTAACAAATTTAATAAACACACACATAGCATTGTATAATTTTATGTATGTGTTAGTAGCAACTTTAAACTCAATTTACTGAAAATGAGGGAAAAAATTTAAAAATCTGTAAGTCTGCAAAACGGCTAAAAAGAAATACTTTTCAAATGATATACTTTGGTCAAAATCGGAATTAAATGGTAAAACAAAACATCAGCCACAAAAAATCGCCAAGCCTATTAATATTATAGATATGCGTATTAAAAATTCAAATGACTGTTAAAGATGTAAGGTAACTTTAACCAATTCTCTCTAAGAAATTTGTATTGTTTTTATAAAATATGTTTTTCAAATAATAAAATAAATTAATAACAGTAAAAAGCACTTTTTAAAAAAAGAAATTTTTTCATAAAAATGAACGTTTTTTAGAAAAGAAATTTTTTCAACAAAAGGTTATTTTTTATAGAAAATGCACTTTTCTAAAAAAAAAAGGTAGTTTTTTAAGTAATGAATTTATTTTCAGGTACTTTGTAGCATAAGGTACTATATTAAGAAAATATACCTTCGAAGAAATTGGACTTTTTAAGAAATTATTCTTTTTGATAAAGTGCTTTTTAGAGAAAATATGCATTTTTAAGAAAAGGTGTTTTTAAAGAAAATTTATTTTTTAAAGACAGTTTTTTTAAGAAAATATATTTTTTTAAGAAGAGTTACCTTTTTATGAAAAAGTAAGTTTTTCAGAAAATTAAATTCCTTAAAAAATGTAGCCTTTTCAAGATAAGCTACTTTTGTAAAAAAAGGTACATTTAAAAACAAGTAGCTTTTTTAAGGAAAGCTTATTTTTGAACAAAATTTATGGTTTTAAGAATATTAAATTTTTTTAAGAGAAATGGAACTTTGTTAAGAAATTACACTTTTTTAAGAAAATGCTTTTTAAGAAATAGAACTCTTTTAATAGAAGGTAGTTTTTTATCGAATGGTTTTCTAAGAAAATTACTTTTTTAAGAAAAGTACGTAAGGCCAACCAATATTCTAAATTTCAAGAAATTAATACTTACAAAGGTTAGTGGGTTATAATTTTAGATATTGATCATACAACGTTACATACCGGTGAGCCAGTGATGAGCGTATTTGTATATTAAAATGAAAAAAATAAACCTAAACTTATTTATAGATAAAAGTACGCAGATATATTTGGTTTGCTATGAGAATGAACCCTCAGCACAGAAAAAATTTGACAACCGCCAACAACTGAATTTTCGGTTGAATCATGCAGAAATTTTATGGTTACTTATCATTTTCTATTGTAATAAAAAATTGTCTGTTCACATTATAATTGCAATTTCGATCAACTAAAACATCGGTTATTAACTTTATCGCAATTCGGTTGGCAATAAATTTAGTAGCCACAATGAATCTGTTTTCTATGTGTATAAAAGGGATAAAGTATAATTCCCTTGTTTAGCTTTGAAAAATAATTTGCATATGAGAGCCAAAGAAATTACATTTAGTATTTTCATATATTAAACATTAATTATTTACACCGCAATCATGTTTACTTCTGTACTTAGAAATCTTGTGCAAAATTCCGTTATAGTAAGTATATACTTACATATCTTGCTTAAAATCATATCTCTTTGTATTATCTTCTATTATTCGTTTAACTTATGATTTAATTTTAAGCGACTATGGTTGGGTAACATCCATAATCTTTGAATTGTTGTCATGTTATTTGTTGATGCAGCTCTAATATCATTTCTCGTCCTCTCAATTTCTTCTAAAAACTTTGAAATCTTGATAAGACTTTCAACTTTTATCATTTAATAGGATATAAAAAATATTTTTATCGCATCAAACAATGGAAAATAATGAAGTTGACAAAAAAAAGTAAAATAAAAATAAAATATAATAAGTTTAAAGAAACCAAAACTGGTATGCTATGCTTAGATTATTCACTAGCTATACAAAGCATAGTATAAGTAAAGTATGGCGAAAAAAGTTAACCACGGAAATATAGTTTTAAGTAACATAGTAAACCCGCTCTTGACAGCTTGCTGACATTTCAGCTTTCATCATAGCCAAAGTAAAGTGAGAAGAGGAATAACGAAACAAAGACAACATTAACGAATAAAGCAACGACAACAAGAAAAGACCAGAGAGATATTTGGTAACATCAACACAATATGGACTTACAGACATTAATGTATAAATACATACATACATACACATATAATGGGCAAAGCCAAAGCAACAGCAACAACTCAGCTTCTTTGAATGTTTTGTTTCATTATGTAGTATCAGTTTTTTCCCTTTCACTAGTTTGCAATCTAAAAACTTATGATAGTAGTTGTTTATACGGCAAATACTTCTTGTTGTTTTTGTTACTTGATGCTAAATTTTTTTTTTAGCGTTATTAAATATATTATTTGGATGTGTGTCTTTGCATAACAGTCAAGCTTAAATAATGCAAAAGTTTTTTTTTTTTTGTATTCTGTGGAAGTGCTTTAAAAGAGTTCATACCTTAACGGTAATTTATTATTTAAAATTAAAAAATTTTTAATATATTCCATGTCAAATGTTTGCTTTAATATTTAGCAAGTTTTTTGTAATTTAATAATATTTATTTCAGTTATTTGCGTTTTAAAAATATTCGAAAATTTAAAAAAAAAAGATTTAAATTGATGAATTTAAAAAAATTCTGAATAGAATTTTATAGTTTATGCTTGGTTTCAAACGCTGCTTATTCCGCTTAATATAATAAATTTATTGCTATAGAATTTTCTCACTACTTTTTTTCGTTGTTAGCTTTCAATTGTTTATTGCACAACCAGCTGACCCACATTAAAATCCAGAAAAATACAGAAACGATTCCAAATATTTTCTGAATATATCCTGTAAATTTCAGAGCGAGAAACCTCGTGGTTTCAATTTTTACGATATCTTACACAGCCGTAGTATAGAAAAATTTTTATATTTTGAACATTATTTGTAGGCATCGAACTATAATGACCTAAAAATCTTGTTTTGAGTGCCTAAAACATGCTTCAAAAATCAAATTTTAAATCGAGAAACATAAAAATAGCAAACCCAAAATAAATTAAAATAATAACAAAAAATAAAGTAAGAAAATTATACTCGGTCTAGGTCCACTATACCATGCGTTTAGAGACCCTATCTCTTAGGTTCAATAAATAGATATTGAAAATGAGCATATACCAAATTTGAGCGACATTCATTATTTTGCGTTCGGATATGAAAAAGATAAAATCGGATGCTATAAATATATGGGGACTAGATCGAAAAGTGGACCAATCCTGACCATATTTAGTAAGGTCACTTATTTTTTGCAAAACATATACAAACCAAACCTGTGCAATGTTTATGCTTTTTGATATATTTATGTAAAGATCGGGAATCAGCTATCACTAAGAATTGCCCAATAGGGTCTATTCTTGGTATACTGATTAAAAGATGAAATAAACACACAGAAACCCAATTTTACCTAGATCTAATCGATAATTTGGATATTATGTCAGTTTAAGTTCATCACATAGGGGTCATTTGCATGGGGACTCGGTCTGAACATGAACCAATTTTCACTAATCTAAATAGCGCTCATCCTCTTGCCGAAAGAAGCTTATGCACTGGATGTCATCAAAGTAGAATCCTTTATGCTACCTATAATTTTGATTATATAGTTTATATGGACACACAGACGGACGAACAGATGGACGGACGGACATGGTTAAATCGACTCAGAAAATGAGGGGCCTATGTCAAATATTATTGGTAGTCATAAACATCAGCACAATGTCATTATACCCTGACCACTAACTGATATAAGGTATAATAAAAGTAAAATCGGAGTCCGTACAGTTCTGTCGCTTGATTAATTACACTGGTCTATAAAAGAAATATGATGCAATGAAAGCAAACGTACGTACACATTATCAACATACTAAGTAAGGGGTGTAAAGAAAAAAAAATAATTTTTCAAATGTAAATAATGCTGTCTCTGTAAACAAACTTAAAAAATCCGTTACTTTGCGAATTCTGTGAAGAATATAAAATCGATCATGGTTTTTAAAAATTGTGGCATAATAACACTGGTCTATAAATTAAAAAAAAAATCTGGTTTGAATTGGGCTATCACGTCTGGTTCATTTTTTATCACATGCTGGCAAAACTGTAAAACAGTCAAAACTGACACTACAATTTCACAATTTCATAATTATAATCATAATAGTAGCATTTATGCATGTCAGGGAGATCGTGTGTTACTGATTCAAGCTATTTTTGCTATGTGTCTGGTGAATATTTGGTTGGAAAAAAGGATATGCAATATCAGAATCATTAAAATATGCATATTTACATTATTTTGGTTTGGCTGTCAGAAACTTGAACGAACCGTGGACACCGACAATGTTTTGCAATAGTTGCAGAATTCTTTTATACAAGCAGTCAAATGACAAGAAGACTTATTGCGATTTTTCAATTCCACTACTTTGGAAAATTCAAGTAACCACCAAACCGATTGTTATTTCTGTTTAACAAAAGTTGCTACATCGAATATGAAAAATCGAAAAAATATTACTTACGCGAATCCCCCATCCATCACATTGATCCGTCAGTCATTCCCAATGCTACGAGCAGTGAGACCGAAACATCTTTCACCATCAGTGGTGATTTGTATGAGGCTGATGATGAATGCCATTTAGTGACTCAAGCTTACTTTTATCGAAGCAAGACGCAGAATTACTAGCTTTATGCATGTAGCAGTGGAAACTGCTTGCAGTTGGGACAAAAGTAACAATCTATAGATATAAATGCTTTGAATTGGCTTCATATTTTGAAAAAAAAAGATACTATTCTATACTGTACTGGGGGCAAATCGTCGCATTCGATATCGAACAAACTCAATCGAAATTCCATATTTTGATTTATTATTTAAAGAAGACGGACAATCGTCAGACCTCGTTTCACTTTTACTATTAACTATGGACCATTACTCGTTAGCTGTGATAGAGTAAAATTACTCTTAGTATTTTATTTTGGAAAATAAAAAAAAAATTTCGATCGAAAAGTTTCGATAACGAATGCGACGATTCGACCCCTGATGTTGATGGTTTATTTCAAAAATTGACAAAACTGAACAAAACACGACAAAACTGAATGGAGATTATTTATTGATGGCTGTAATTACATTTTAAAGGAACTTCTATTGCATAATAGCAATGAGAAACCATTCATATCAATTGCACATGCCATTAATATAAAGGAAAATTAGGAATCATTGCTCAAATACAACTATCATAAATGGAAGATCTGTGGTGACCTTAAGGTGTACGATTTAATTTTCTTTGCACATATAATATAGACCATCATAAATAACTGTAAATTAATCTGTTTCTGGTTTGGTTGTTGACTGGTATGCAAGGAGGTTTCACAAAATATTGTTATTTCTTACGTGTATGTGATAGTCGCGCTATATGTCATCATTACGTCAGAGCCAAGTGGCCAAAATGAACTGAGTATTCACCAGGAAAACAAAATATTTCAAATAAACCATTAATTGATCCAAATGACGTTCTTCTTCCGGCGCTGCACATAAAATTGGGCCGTTTTAAGAACTATGTCAAGGCTCTGTACAAAGATGGTGCAGCATTTAAATATTTGTGAGCGGGTTTTCCTCAAAATTTCATATAAATACTAAAATCAAAGAAGGCATATCAGGAAGCTATTGAATGTTGACAATTTTTCACAATGTTTATTGGAGAAAGAATATGCAGCCTGGAAATCTTTCAAGAGCATTGTGAACAGTTTTCTTGGAAACAATAAAAGTGAAAACTACAGACAAATTGTTGCTGAATTATTGAAAAACAATGAATTTTATAGTCGGTCTAGACCGACTATATGATACCCTATGCCATGCGTTTAGAGACCCTATCTCATAGACCCAACTAACTGGATATAGAAAATAAGCATAAACCAAATTTGAGTGGGATTTTTATTAATTTTTTCGGCTGCATAGATGAAAAAGTTCATATCGGATGCTATATCTATATGGGGACTAGGCCCAAAAATGGACCGATCCTGACCATGTTTAGTAAAGTCTCTTGTATTTTGTAAAAATATATACAAACAAAATTTGAGAAGAATCAGTGCAATATTTTTGTTTTTGGATAGATTTAAGTGAAGATCGGGAAGCAGCTCTCTATGGGGCCAAAGGGATCATTTTTGGACTACTCATTAATGGATGTAATGAACGCATACAAACCCAATTTGAGTAAGATCTATATGACAATTTGGATCTTATGGCAATTTATGTTGATTTCGTAGGAGTCATTTGTATGGGGGCTAGGTCTAAACATTGACCGATTCTCACCAGTTTCGACAGCGTTCATCCTACGGGCGATAGAAGCTTATACACCAAATCTCATCAAAATATATTCATATTTGTGACCTGCAGTTTGATTACAAAATTTACATTAACACACAGACGGACGGACGGACATCGTTAAATCGAATCAGATAGTGATTCTGATTCGATCGGTATAATAAAAGATGGGTCTAGGTGAAATATTTTTGTTGTTACAAACAGCAGCACAAAGTCATTATTCCCAAACCACATAGTGGTATAGCGTATAATATTCAAGAATAAGGTGCACGAATGTCACACAAAATGCATTTTATTCATTCGCATTTAGATTTTTTCCACGAAACTTAGATGCGGTGAGCAACTAACAAGGGGAGTGTGCTCACTAAGATTTAATGAAAATTTAAAGAAATTATCAACGATTTTGGGAAAAAGCATGCTGGGAGACTATTGCTGTTCTCTACTAAGTGAAACCGAACCAACAAAATACAAACGACGTTCAAGTAATGCCATTAACTTTTGAAAATTCAGTGGTTTTCAAATAAACTAATGATTTTTTATGTAAAAAAAGAATAAAAACATTTTATTGTATCTCGAAAAACTGACGTGATAGAGAAAAAACAATTACAGATTCTAAATCAGCCCACCAAATTACCCTAGAAAAGATATTTGGTTGCTCCAGTCCAAAACCTTGTTGGCTTTTGTTAAAGGCTTGCATTTAAAGCAATTAGAATTAGGTTTGTTTATATAGATTGACAATTATTTTTAATATATTAAAAAGTGGAGTTTACTCTATTCAGGTCAAATAGAGTAAAGCTTTTTTTTTCATAGAAAATGAACGTTCAACTTGAACAGAAGTGATCGGTTCATATATAAATGCTTCTAGGCCTTTGAGGTAAATTTGTTTTTTGCTAACAATAAGATTAAATATCAAGTGAGGTAGGAGCTATCTCACCAATTTTACCATTCACTGCTTCAATTTATATAATATATGTAAAAAGTACAATATGTAGAGTGTACAAACCATACTTCACTAATGACAACTCTTACGAAACTGAGAATAGCGGAAATTAGAAATTTAAATGCATTAGTACTCTAAATTTAAAAAAATAATGATTGTATGTTTGACAGTGTTGTATCTTCTTAGATTACTACGAAGTATGGTATGGCATAAAACTGATTCTTAATCTCACTGCTCGTAGGCCTGACTTTGCATGACCAAAAAGCATAGGAATATATGTGAGATAGACGCAGGTTCAAACCTCACATCTGCCCTAAATAGAAAAGTTTCATATAAAAACAATCTAATCAGTTATAAAATAACGTTTATTACAATGTATAATAATATTACTGATGAAGGCTGCAATACCCGAAACTGCTGTGAGTTTTAGATATATTTGCTTTCTTCTTCTAACACACACCATAAAAATGGCATCATTTGTTAACTGAACCTGCATGTTTAATGTACTAAAATTCTCTAATTTGGTTATCGTCTCAGCGATAACCATGATTTTTTGAATTTATCATTTTTTTATTGGCTATATCCTCAAACTTGTCAAAGATTTTATCATAGTACTTAACTGTTACCAACAATTTCCCCCACCTGGTTATAGCGGGCTCTGGAGGAAGAGCTAAATCTGCATACTTTACTTTATTAGCAACAGCATGCGAAGGCCTTAAGAAGTATTTTTTTTAACATTGAAATCAATAAATCAATACCATCGAATTTATACCTTATATCTACAGCTACACGGTGTTCAGTGGGATTTTGGTGCAAAAACTCCATTTTTTTAAAACAAATATTTAATTATGAAATGTGCGTTTATGCTTATTTAAACAAAATATATTTATTTTTTAAAAATGGACGTAAAAACCCTGCAAGAAGACTAAGTTGCTTATATTTTCATGCCATATATAATTTTCTTGATAAAATCACTTGGCTTTGGTATGTATATCTGACAAACATAGCATTTCTCAATAAATAAATAAAAATTATTGGGCTATCATAAACCGTTAAGAAGATATGCTCTAACCTATAAGCTTGTAAAAATTAGCTTATTTTTTATTTTAAATTGAGAAACATAGCGCAACTTTCCCCCAAGCAGTTTTAACAATTAACTGAAAGGTGAGAGTGTCTTCTGCCGATTAAAAAAAATAAATATGTTTCTCCGTATGTGAATGTTGAATATAAAAAAAAATACTTATAATTGGGGCAATAAAGTGCATACAGTTAACTAAAAACAAACCAAATGATTTTCAGCGTTAGAATTTATTATTTTATCAATTTGGAGTGAACGAAAGAAAGAATAACAACATTTGAAATATTAAGCGTCTACTGCATGGACATGTTTTAAATAAAGAAAAAAAAATAAAACACCGTAAAAATAGTTTTATCTAAGACAATTTAATACATATTTAACAAAAATTTAAAAATTCACTTGAAAATTTGAAGGAAAAAAATGGAGCCAGATATGGTCTTATATGAATTTATGAAAATTGTAAAGCAGTTTTTTTTGTCAGTGTAACACAAGAACACGTTGCATTTTTCGCAAAAAGTGTATGAACGAAAAGGGCAATCATTTTGGCAAAGCTGTCGGTTTTCCATCCATTTAGGGAAATGTCCTATTCCATCAGCCCGTACTGAATTCAAGGGACATCCTGTCGTTTTCTCCTTTTACTACTAGTGGGTGTATTTTTTCCAGTTGCTGAAAGGGAGTTTGATGCTGTAGAGACTGATCGTCCTCGTTTTTTTATTTTACCAACCTTACAAAGTTGTTCAGCTATTGCAAGTTTGAAGTTAAACAACGGCATATATTGTTCCCATTTCCGGCGCCACAGAATCCATGCATAGACAACGCACATGTCAATCATGTGAGAAAATAATTTTTATACCACCTTTTTGTTCCCAAGGAATTCAGTAAATCTATGCCACCCATATAATAATTATGTACATCAACTGGCCTAGGAGAATTGATTTCAATATACCTATTTTCTTTTTAATTGTAGCGCGTTTTTGTTTATATAGGATGACAGCCGACGAAAGTTGAAAAATTATTTACCACTTTCTTGTCAAACAAAGTGACAAGACCAAGTTCAACTTCATCAATATGAGCTACTATATATATAAATATGATTTAATACGAAATACACAGCGCGACATAAAACACAAATTTGAAAGAAAAAATGTTAAAATAAAATAAAATATGACAAAAAAATTGTTTTCAATGCTAACTATCACAGTTGGAAATCAATTAAATTAAACAATTGCTAATTTGTAATTTGCGTCGGTATTTGTATTTGATTTTTTTTTATTGACATTTGCTTCTAATGAAGAAATAGCATCATTAAACACACGAGCTATGGTAGCGTGGTTTGGTTTTTCCAATTTCACCATATTAAGCTAGAATTTTTGCTTGCTTTTGTTTTTATTAGCATCTAAAATGCTTACTGCAACATGGATAATGAAAATTAATTTTGCTTTTATATCGAAAACAACATTTGGAAAACCTGCAAAGATATATATTTAATATTCATCTCAGTCAAAATAACGACAATAACACTGTATTCGCATGAAGTTCCGGCCGCTAATAATTGCATAAAAAATGTTTACAAAGAATGTTTATAAACGATGTTTATAAACAATATTTAAAATAATCACTATATAAATATAAAAGCGCAAGTATATTTGTTAGTTTGTTTGTAGCTTACAAGAGGGTAAACCGTTGGACCAATCTATGTGAAATTTTTTCTGAGTCTTACTGTGTATCTAGAAGCAACTATAACCAATGAAGTTTTTTTTGATATCTTTTGTGGTCGCAAGTGAATTTTTGTAAATTATATCTGTTATAAATGTTATTAGTCAGCCAAAAAATGGGCGGGATGGGATTAGTGGGCGTATTATAGCGACAGTCTTGAAACTGTTGACAAGTACATTAATTACCAACTAACAGATTCCAGCACTTGAAATTCGAGTGCAATTTCTAGGCAGCTTTATATCTCAACTTAGCCAATTCACAAACCAACACTTTTTTGGTTTATTATGATTGCGAATGAAGATAACAAGCTCATTAACAAACATATTAACAAATGTAGTAAACATGCACACAGCATATGTATAATTTTATGCAATTTACTCAAAATAAAGGAAAAAATTTAAAAATCAGTAAATCTGGTGCACTAAAATGAAATAACTTTCAAATAATATACGTTAGGTCAAAATCAGAATAAAACGGTAGAACAAAACATCGGTAAAAAAAATCGCCTAGCCTATTAATATTATAGATATATCATTCTTATTACTTTTTCCCTACTATTTTTTTTCTCATATATGTTCTTCTGGTAGGAACTAATTATTATTTATTTTTAATTTTTTTTTGCCACGCTGACGTATATTCTTTTTTTTTTATTAAAATATAAATACTTTTTGAAGAAAATCGAAATGAAGTCTAGCATTCTAAATATTTTTCCTGCACTGTTAAAAAATTTAATATACAAACATATTTACATTAGTGTGCACTTTTATCTCCCAAAAATACCAAAAATAATAACGAAAAAGGTAGGAGATTTTACTCATAAAGGGAAAAAAATATTTTTTTTTAAGGCAGATCTAATTAATCGAAAACATAATAATGCTGCAATTGCTACTCATGTTAAATTTTTATATATGACTATACTGCACTGTACTGAAACTTAAGAAAAATACAAAAAAGTGTGAGAAGGGCTATACAATATATGGCGGAAGAGGTCACCTATTTTTATTTTTTTGGTTGCAGCTCTAGCGCTGTGTTACAGAAATATCTAGCTACGACTCCCCAGCCCCGATTTTGGTTTTAACACAAATATTGCATGCCACATGTTAAAGTTTCATACAGCTGCGCAAAAAAATCACATTTTTTGTAAGATGAATCTAATGTCGAACTTAAAACGGGTTTGATCGAAAACTACGCGGAACCTTAATACTTCACTATTAACAAAGAGCTAAAATTAAAAAAGAGCTAAAATTAAATATGGTCATTTAAGTGTTAATTAAATCAAGTAGACCTAAATTTTTCAAAATAGTTATAGTTATGAAAGATCTTTGATTTATAGTTGAACCGGTTATAGCGCTTGAGCATGAGAAAGCAAGTTCTGTGCCGAGTAGGCTCACAATTGACCAGCAATATTATCGTTTGGTAGTTTCAAAGCGTTGCCTACAGATAATAAAGTTTAAACCAACGGAGTTTTGGTCGAAAAATTATCACAAAGCAGTCAAGGAACTTGACTTATCATGACAAATTAGCGCCAAAAAAGGCGATGTGATTTTATCGGGCAATAAAAGCAGTTTTTTGAGATAAAGATGAAATAGTTTGAAAACATTGAAAAGGGAAAGGATATTTTCGGATGGTATTAAAACTTTGGAAAAATAAAGGGCATAAAAACTTTTTCTTTGTTACAGGCTATATTCGAACACAATTTCCCTTGGTGAATTCATATTGTGTTCGACGTACGCTACACCAGCGATTAATAATTTTTTAATATGAACTTTTGTTCTTTTTTTTTGTTTTTTACTAAATATCATTTCATTTTTATACCCTATAACACTATGTGGTTTGGGTATAATGACTTTGTGCTGCTGTTTGTAACTACCAAAAATATTTGACCTCGACCCATCTTTTATTATACATATCGAATCAGAATCACTATCTGATTCGATTTAACGATGTCCGTCCGTGTGTCCGTCCGGCTCTGTGTCGATGTAAACCTTGTAATAAAACAGCAGGTCGCAAATATGAGTATATTTTGATGAAATTTGGTACATAAGCTTTCATCAGCCATAGGATGAACGCTATTGAAATTAGTGAAAATCGGTCCATGTTCAGACCTAGCCCCTATACAAATGACCCCTATGAAATCGACATAAATTGCCATAAGATCCAAATTATCATATAGATCTTACTCAAATTGGATTTGTATGCGTTTATTACATCCATTAATGAGTAGTCCAAAAATTATACCTATGGGACAACACTTACTAATAGGCTCCATGTAGAGCTGCTTCCCGATCTACACTTAAATCTATCAAAAAACACAAATATTGCACTGATTCTTTTCAAATTTCGTTTGTATATATTTTTGCAAAATGCAAGAGACTTTACCAAGCATGATCAGGATCGGTCCAATTTTAGGCCTACTGTCCATATAGATATAGCATCCGATATGAATTTTTTCATATCTGCAGCCAAAAAAATTAATAAAAATCCCACTCAAATTTGGTTTATCTTATTTTCTATTCCAGTTAGTTTGGCCTAAGAGATAGGATCTCTAAACGCATGGTATAGGGTATCGTATAGTCGGTCTAGACCGACTATAATTTTCTTACTTTTTTTTTACTTTTAAAAATTTTTGTTGTAAAAGGAGTTTCCTTACGGGCTGATGATGGTCAAATTTTGTGTAAATAAAAATCAATCAATTTTCATTTTTCCTCAACGTTTCGTTTGCTGTTTTCAGACTTATTCAGGAGTGTTTTTATTTTTAAATGATTCTATATTACGTCTTTGTGATTATAATTACTTATTTATCATAAAATAAAACTGGACTTCACGACACAGGAAATATAAATAAATAAATAATAACAACACAGTACACAGGTATCACAAATTGATCTTAATACTAGTATCACAGAACTTCAACTCTAAAAAAATTTTTGACCTTTAAAATTAATTTTTAGGAAAATAGTTTTTATGTAACTTTTTTCTTTTTATATAAATAATTTTCATTTAAAAATTATGTGTCAACAAATAAAATGTATTTTTCTCTAACAAATTTTTACCTCTAAAATAGAATTATAAATAGAATTGTTTTCACCACAATAGTGGCTTTTTTTGTTTTAATCTTTTCTTTTAATTCCTTCACTGTATTTAATAAGAACTGAAACTTCATGCTTGAAAATGACTCTGATTCAAATTTCATTCAATTCTTTGAAATTCTGACCTGTGGTTATATTATAGATATAGCATAAAACGAGGAAGGAGTGTGAAGTCAGTCTAAATAGAAAAACATACAAAAAGTATAATATTTTTATTTAACCGAAAGTTTCGCACTTCAGTAAGTTTTTATGCTTGTAATAATTTCTTTTATTTATTTTCGTTGATTTTTCTTTCTGTCTTTCTTCAAAATGATTATAATACTTTTTCTGTTCATTTTCTTGGTTGGTGTTGTATTTATTAAACTTAACAGATTACTATGATGTAATGTTGTTTTTTTTTCTCTTGATTTTGTAAATTTATTTTCTTTATCAATGGGGGATTTTTTGCTTGTTGCTATTTCTATTTCATTTGTATTCGTTTTCATTATAACATTATGTTTTTGCACGAAATGGTGAACGAGTTGATAAGTAAAGACCTTGATTTGCACAGCAGATATTTGAAGGACTGAACTCAATTTAGGGTCAAGCTATATGAACATTCGCAAGAAAAATTAAAACAGTAATTAAAGAAAAAAAAAAATATTATCGAGCATTGACCGCGAAAATAGCTTAAGAGACAAAATCAAAATTTGGTATAAGTTTTTTTTTTTACAGTAGTACACTAAGATAACGTGGTTAAGCTAAAATTGATATTGTTATAAATCCATAAATTTGGTACATCGTACACCTATCAAATTTAAATGGATGGTGCAAATCATAATAAATTCTCGATTATCATAAAAACCCGCAAATCGAATTTCATCCCACATAAACTATTCTATTATTGCGGTCATGGCATTTTTTTTTTTTTTTAATTTTGAGCAATTTCCGATCATTTTTTTAACCAACTGTTCTTGTGAGGAATCAACCTATAAACTTGAATTTTAAAATTTTAAATATTAATAAATTTTTTCAAATTATGAACATTTTACCACTGTAATTTTATATTTTTTGAAAAAAATTTCGATAAAAATTTCACACTACTAGGGAAAGTATTTCTCAAATTTACTATTAGGGGAATACCGCGATTTATGCAATGATGTACAGGACTCTATTTTCGCAGTCGTAAGCGAACGTGTGCATTTTCTATCTTTTGTATTTTCTTGTACGATAACGAATAATAAGTAACGAATTTTCTGATTTTGGGATTTGATAATGGGTGTTTATTAGAATGCAATCTTGCGAAATTTTACTCGTTAGCAGAATAGCATGTGAAAAGACATTTTTATTCAATAGAGAAAAAATATTTCTTTTAGAAATTTTAGGTGAAAGATATATAAATAGATAAAAAAATTTGTCAATTTATACAAATTTGTAATCAGAGTCAATGAACTATATGGGTCATTTTCAAAAATAATTTAAAGAAGTAAGAGTGTTAAATTCGGCTGGGCCGAATCTTTGATACCCTCCACTTTTCTCATTTTCTATTTTCATTTTTAATTTATCATTTTCTATTTTTCACTTTTCAATTTTCATCTTCCGTTTTTCATTTTTAGTTTTTAGTTTTTAATTTTTAATTTTTAATTTCTCATTTTTCATTTTTAATTTTTCCATTTTCCACTTTTGATTTTTCATTTTCCATTTTCGATTTTTCATTTTTCAATTTTCAATTTTCAATTTTCAATTTCCATTTTCCATTTTCCATTTTCCATATTTCATTTTTCATTTCTATATTTTCATTTTTCATTTTTCATTTTTTCATTTTTCATTTTCCATTTTCCATATTCCGCTTTCCATTTCTAATTTTTAATTTTCCATTTGCCATTTTTAATTTAAAATTTATCATTTTACATTTTCCATTTTTCATTTTTCCTATTCCATTTTTCATTTTTTATTTCTATATTTTCATTTTTCATTTTCCATTTTTCATTTTCCATATTCCACTTTCCATTTTTAATTTTTCATTTTTAATTATTCATTTGCCATTTTTAATTTAAAATTTTTTATTTTCGATTTTTAATTTTTCATTTTCCATTTTTCATCTTTTATTTTCCATTTTTCACTTTCCATTTTCCATTTTTCAATTTTCAATTTCCATTTATCATTTTCATTTTCCATTTTTCAATTTTAATTTTTAATTTTTAATTTTCCATTTTCCATTTTCTATTTTCCATTTTCCATTTTTAATTTTTCGTTTTGCGTTTTCCATTTTTCATTTTTCATTTTCCATTTTCCATTTTGCATTTTTCATTTTCCATTTTTCATTTTCATTTTTCATTTTTCATTTTCCATTTTCCACTTTTCAATTTTCATTTTTCATTTTTCATGTTCCATTTTCATTTTTTATTTTTAGTTGTTCAATTTTCAATTTTCATTTTCCATTTTTCAATTTTCAATTTTCATTTTTCATCTTTCATTTTTCATTTTCCATTTTTCATTTTTCATTTTTCATTTTCTGTTTTCCATTTTTCATTTTTAATTTTTCATTTTTCATTTTTCATTTTCCGTTTTCAATTTTTCATTTTCCACTTTTTATTTTTAATAATTTTTAATTTTTAGTATTTAATTCTAATGATAAAAAATATGTGCTAAAACTTGCTTAGGCCAATGTGACACGTGCGTTATTAATATACACACAACTGTAATGACTTCAACAATACGAAGAATTAGAACATATACAACATATCTTAAGAAAAACAACAAACACAATGAACAATTTTATTTTTTCAAGAGCTTTTTCAAAGTTTCATTCATAGCTCGTGAACCCTTTGACTCCTTTGGGATGTTAATAAACGATTTTATATAAAAACGAACGGTCTAGCTTAGATATTGACGGCGTGATCGTGATTTCCGCAGACAGACGGACAGACGGATAGACGGTCATCGGTAAATCAACTTCCCTTGTCATAAGGATCAAGAAAATATATTTTTTGGGGGTCTCAGGAATTTATTTCGATGCGTTACAAACCGAATGACAAACCTATATATACCCTCTGCCACTGAGGTGTGGAGTGTATAAAACGAAGTCGAAGAAGTTAATAATTTTAATTTAAATAATAACAAGCTTTTGGAAAATGATTGTGCTTGTTTATTAGTCTTAATTTTGTTGTTCTTAGTTGGAAATATTTTTCAAGTGTTAAAATGAAATATAATATCTTACAGAAAATAATTTTTATGAACTTGGCAGAGAAAAAACAAAATATTTGTCCATGTTTGTAATGAACTCATTGTAAGTTATAATAAAAGGTTATGTACTATATAACAAAATACCTAATCTTAAAATATACTGACAAAAAATATTTTTAAATTTATTTTTATTTTAGAGATAGAGAATGTTATATATATGTGTCTTATTCAGCTCCACTCTATTAGATGGAGTTTTAAATATAAAAAATTAAACTATATTAAGGTTGGCAACAGTACTGAACTCTCTACAGGGCACGCGTTCACTTGGACAGCCATATTGTATGTATAGGATGTTGGTGAAAGAAATTTAAGATGGCTTTTATGTCTATAGATAACCTAAATGTAATTAGTAAATGTCCGCTCTGTTACATCATTTTTTAAAATATGATAACTACTTTTAATAAATTAAATTATAAAGAAGTAGATCATTACAGCGTTGTTTTTTAATTCTACTTGAATTTTATGCTACAGTTCTACATGTAAGGTTAGTTGTCCACTCCGTTGTATTGTATATGTAACAGTGTACCAGTATTGTAACAGAGCGAAGAATTTGCAACAGACATGCTATTTCTTTTACTAAAAAATATTTTATAATTATAATTTATGTTTAAACTTTTAAAAATGTTATATACATTTCATCAAACATTCAGATATCAAATACAACTTTATAGAGAATGCAAAATAAAGACCAAATTGAAAATGATAGGAGATGATTACAAGATATAAATAGTTCACTTTTCTTCAGACGAACCATTCAAACAAACAAAAAGTCCTATCTATTTAATTAACGAGTGGAAAAATTTTAATTTCAGTGGTGCACATGGAATTTTTTTTTGAGTCAGACCATGGAAAGGGAAAGGGTAGGAGGAACTCTGAAGAGGATGGCAGACAGATTATATATTGCATGGTGATACAGTAGATGCTAATACCTTTTTTACACAGTCAAAAGACATCACCAATGTGAATTTAGATCTGATTTCAGGAAAAGATACAAATGAAATAATTATAAATAAAATAAAATTCCTGCTCTTAAAGCAGCAAATTCCGTCCGACAAATGGTGACAACAGGCAATGTGATATTTTGATACAGAAGTATTTCTTTTTTTGTTTTTGCTAAAAGAATAAAGAGCTATGTGCAAGTTTTGAGACCAAGAAATGCAACAGCCAAATAAAACATGATCTTTTTCCTCATAAAAATATTCGCAAAATAGTAATAAAAATATCAGATATATACTCATCTGACTCGGACTTAAATGTAGCAGCCATGGATGATGAATGTAAAGTAAAACTTGGTGAACCTATACAGAAAGTTTCACATAAGAACATAAAATCTGGGAAATATATACATAATTTGAAGTACACGTATGTTGCAGTTGCCCAGGTAGAGATGGATGATAATAAGGAAGTTAAGTTATGTTCTTAGACAATATTACGGACTGTGGAAAGTCGTTCCGAGCTAATGAAAATTACATTTTTATATACACTTGGAAAAAATGCAGGATGCAAGGGTTCGTTTGTAGGTTTTAGATTATGTAGATATATTCCAGAAAGCTTAAATTAAATGTAAATCCTCTAATTTGAAAAATAAAATATTATGTGCAAGGTAAGGGTGTTTTTATACCCTATACCACTATGTGGTTTCAGTATAATGACTTTGTGCTTCTGTTTATAACTACCAAAAATATTTGACCTAGACCCATCTTTAATTATACCGGTCGACTCAGAAAAACTTTCTGAGTCGGTTTAGCGATGTCCGTCCGTCTGTCCGTCTGGGTGTCTATGTAAACCATGTAAACAAACTACAGGTCGCAAATATGAATATATTTTAATCGGCCATAGGATGAAAGCTGTTGAAATTGGTGATATTCGGTCTATGTTCAGACCTAGTCCCCAAACAAAAGACCCCTTTGAAATCGACTTAAACTGCCATAAGATCCAAATTATCATATAGATCTCGGACAAATTGGGTTTATGTGTGTGTATTACATCTATTTATCATTTGTTGAAAAAGAAACCACACATGGCTTTGTCATACCCCCCATAAGCTGCTTCCTGATTTTCACTAAAATCTATCAACAAAAAAACAAAAATATTGCACAGCTTTTTCTCAAATTTGGTTTGTATATATTTTTTCAAAATATAAGTGACTTTACAAAATATGATCAGGATCGGTTCATTTTTCGACCTAGTACACATATAAACATAGCATCCGATATGAACTTTTTCATATCTGCAGGCGAAAAAATTAATAACAATGCCACTAAAATTTGGTTTATGCTTATTTTCTAAATCCAATTAGTTGGGAAGAAGAGATAGGGTCTATAAGTCATAGTAAGGGTATCGTATGTCGATCTAGACCGACTAACATTCTCTTACTTTTTTTAATAATTTATTATTTTAAGCTAATTGGGCCTAACTTCGTAAATGTAAAATAAAACTCAGTTTTATCACATATTTCCCCGACGTTTCGTAACTTTTTTGGTTACTTTTTCAAGGGTCGTCTATTTAAATAAAATAAAATAAAAACACAACATTAACACACAATAATTGCACAAATATGAACAATAAAAACTTACAATAATAAGAATTTTAAACTTTATCACATTACAACATTATTAATATAAATCACAGCAAACATAAAAACACAAAATTGTATAATTACAAACATAAAACACAAATTTGTATAATTACATTTAGCTTAAAATTAATATCACAGAATGTTTCTAAACTATTGCGACTCTGTAACTAGTACTAATATTTTGGGTGTCCTCTTTGTGGTTCATGGTTGTATTTATATTCTTTTGAATTCGTAAGCTTTCAATTGTGTACCGCTTTTTTTCTATTTTTTCTACATCCAGTATTTTCGTATTATTGAAATTTATTTTGTGTCCAGTTGTAATTACATGTTTTGACAACGCTGTGCTTTCTCTCTCTTTTATGATGTCCATTTGATGTTCTCCTAATCTCTTTTCTAATGTTCTTTTAGTTGTTCCTATATAAATAAGATCACAGCTGTTGTTTTGATCACCCTCACACTTGACTTCGTATACAACATTACTTTTTTGTAGCTTTTCTATTGGAGTTTTTGTTTTTGAAAAAATTGTATTTATTGTTGTGTGTGGTTTGTATGCAAATCTGATGTTTTTTGTTTCCATTGTTGTTCTAATACTTTTATTATCTGTCAAACCCGGGATAAATTGTACACTGTAAAAACTCTTTGTGTCTTTTTCTTTAATGTTTTGATGTTCAAGATTAGAGTTGTGGTTTAATAGTTTTTGTGTATTTAAAATAGTATTTGTAATTTTCCTCGGGAAGCTGTTGTTTATTAATATTTTGGTGATTTTTTGTATATTATTTGTGTGATATTTTTTGTCGCTAATATTTAGTACTCTATAAATAAGGTTTTTTGCGGTGTTTATTATTTGATTTTTCGGCTGAGTTGCGTTATAATTCATTATTCTGCCTGAACACGTTTCTTTGGTGTACCAATCAAAAGAAATATTGTTGGTAGTTCGTCGAAGTTTCATGTCCAAATATGCGATTTCCCCTTTTGATTCAATTTCAACAGTAAATTGAATTTTTGGATGTTGAAGGTTTAAAGTTTTTAAGATTTCATCTTTTTCGTCTAATCTGATTACGGCTAGAATATCATCTACATATTTCGATATGTATTTTATGTGAATACTTTTATTTTCTAATTCTGTAAGTGCATCGTCAAGTAGGTTGTCTAAAACAATATCTGCTATAGTCGGGGAGAGTGGGTTTCCCATCGGCATTCCGAAAATCTGATTATATAATTTATCATCATATATGAAATAGTTGTTGTCTATCAAACTACTTTTTATTTATTTATACGATATGACCCTGTTGATATTTTACTTCGAAAATATAATTGTCCACTCTCTCACAAAGTTGTCTATTCTGTTACAGAAATGTTCACTCTATTAAATTACAAATTTTTTGCATTCTTTGTATTAAAAGTATACAGTACTTGCAAAGATAAAAAATCAAAAAACTAATGCCGTTTTTTTCTGACAAAAAGTGTCGCATTTTATTTACACTCTTTCGAAAAGTGTATTTTCTATATATAGATATATTCTGACTTAAGAGCAACCTTATCTTATACATCAATCGAAAGGTCTCAAAGTGCGGTGTTCACAAAATGTAAAAAATTTGATAATTGTTTTCTTTGAAGTCATGTGGTGAAAATATTAAAAAAAAGGAAACAATTGGGAAATATGCCCACACTATAACCTGCAAGAAGTTAATGGCTGAAATTTTTTGCGATTTACTAGGGCTTAACTTCGAGACCTTTCGATTGATGTATAAGATAAAGTTATTCTTAATTCAGAATATATATAAAAAAAAATACACTTTTCGAAAAAATTGCAAATCAATTGCGTTAAATTCATTAAATTCAACTGAATAATTTATATAGGAAAACAAAGTTTATTCATGTAACAGAGTGGACACAATATTGCCTTCCTCATCACAAAACATTATAAAAAAAAAAATTATAATTTTTTCTACAAAGTTAAAATCGAATGCCGTTTTCCTTTCTGACAAAAAATTCGCACTTTATTTACACTTTTTTTCAAAAAGTCTATTTTTTATACTTTCTAAGTAAAATGCCACCATGTTTTAGGAATTTGTGTAAAGATCTAAAAGTGTTACTGTTGTAAATTGCAAAAAAAATTCGGGCTATTGAATTCCTGTAGGTCATAAGGTAAGAATGTTAACCAATTGTTCCCCTGTTTCGCTATATTCTCATCCTATGACTTTAAAGGAGGCAGTTATCCCAATTGTGTGTAACTTACGAAAATAAGAGATCAAATTTTCATTTTATTTATTTACTTATTTTCTTTTTTTTTTGATGATTCAAAATATAAGGCACACAAAGTGAAGCTTTGGCTGCTCCACAATATTAAAAATCAATTGAAATCACCACTGCAACCACCTGACTTTAACGCTTTATACCATTTGTTGGTTTCACTGGGCCACGAAGTCCGTTAGAATGCATAACCTTGAAGGAAATGCTTGAAAGCGTCATTTTGGAGCAGTGGAGTAAAATAAGAAAATACGATACTTCAGAGTTGATTAAGGCATTGCAAAAGTGCAAAGTCTGTCCTAAAAGTGACTATCTTAAGCAATTATTGATGGAATTTGATTTTTGTTACTAACGTTTTAAATAAGAATTCTTTTTCTTATTAATTTGTTCTTTGTTTGAGTTTTTAAACTGAGTAAAATATCTGAAAAGCTGTCAACCTTACATAAATTTAAAAAAAATTAAAATTTAATTTAATAAGTAGCTCAATAATTTATTATAAACAAGTAAGAAACTATAGTTGTTCTAGACCAACCATACGGTACCATATACCAAGATTTAGAGACCCTATCTCTTCGGTCCAACCAATTCGATACAGCCAATAAGCATAAACCAAATTTGAGTGGCATTGTTATTAATTTTTTTGGCTGCAGATATGAAAAAGTTCATATGGGAAGCTATATTTATATGGGGACTAGGTCGCAAAATGGACCGATTCCGACCATATTTGGTAAAGTCACTTATATTTAGAAAAAATGTACACAAACCAAATTTGAGAAAAAACTGTGCAATATTTTTGTTATTTGCAAGATTTAAGTGAAGATCGGTAAGCAGCTCTATATGGGGCCTATGAATAAGAACTGTCCTATAGGGATTATTTTTGGACTACTGATTAATGGATTTAATAAACACATACAAATCTATTTTGACCGAGATCTATATGATAATTTGGATCTTATGGCAATTTATGTCAATTTAATAGGGGTTAGTTGTATGGGGACTAGGTCTGAACATGAACCGAATTTCACCAATTTCAACAACATTCATTCTATGGCCGGTAGAAGCTTATATGTCAAACTTCATCAAAATATATTCATATTTGTGACCTGTAGTTTGATTTCAAGGGTTACATAGACACACAGACGAACGGACGGACATCACTATATCGACTCAGAAAGCGACTCTAAGTCGATCGGTATAATAAAAGATAGGTCTAGGTCAAATATTATTGGTAGTTACAAACAGCAGCACAAAGTCATTATACCCAGTCCACTTGGTGGTATAGGTGTAAATACCCCTGAACCAACAATACCAAACCAATGTCAATATGATAGAGCTCTAATTATAACTCAAAATTTTCCTTCATATTTATACAGTTGTTAGATATTCACCTGTGTATACTATTGTAATTGCAATTGGTTCATTACCTAGAAAGAGAAAAAAATATGATAAATTAAGTTTGGAAATTTAACAATAAACAAAAAAAATTAAAAAACAGAACACCAAATCTGATGTGGGAACATATTGGAACGCATAAAAGTTAAATAATTTTTGAATAGAAAAAATAGACCAGAACAAAAGTTTTAGATATAAATAAATAATCTAACCAATAAAAACAAGGTTTTTATTAAAGCTCTTGCTTTTCTTATGTATATGAGTTTTGAATCTCTCCGTGGCTGTGCGGAATTTGCGTGACTATTTTTTATGGACAAAGTTTCAGATCGAGCGGATGATAGGAAGTGAGGTTTTATTCGCTCCGTGACTGTGCGTGACTATGCGTGACTGTGCGTGACTATGTCGAAGTTAATCTTTCTTTACAGCAAGTATATCGACCAAGTTTCAGACGGATTGACTGAGGGGAGATCCGTTTTAAATATCTCCGTGACTGTGCGTGACCATGCCTGACTGTGCGTGACCAAGTTCCAGAAGGATCGGATGAGGGGAAGTGACATTTAGAGCACTCCGTGACCCCAAAATAAATCTGTAGTCACAACAATTGGATAAGGGCGAATGGGGTTGACCCACGACAGACCGACAGGCAGAGAGTACGAGTTAAAAGAAAGAGTTTGAAAAAAATTTTAATTAATTTGAGAATTTTTTAAGTGAAGAATAGGTTTAAAAAAGGTAAGAATCGTTAATGGGTCTCACAAATTTTTGTACTACATCTCTTCCAATTGTTTCGCAGAGAACATGGTTTTTAGACAGCAATTATATTTCAGAAAACAACAATTGATTTTCCGAAAGTATTAGTTGTGCTTCAGAATCTAATGAATGTATTTAAAAAATTATCAAATTTATTTCAGAAACATTAAAATGTATTTCATAAAATATCAACTAAATTTCAGAAAATATCAATTGAATTTTAGACCGAAAAAGCAGTTTACCTTACAATACCGAAAAGTATTTATTTTTTTTCCATCAGAGAGTTGTCGTCAAAGGAAATATTTGCCAACATTTGGTCTTACTCTTTATGCACTGGAGAATAAAACAACAAGAACAGACTCCTAATGGGAAGAATAAAAAGAAAATTTTATGTTATAAAAGAATCGGGAATGAAGTTTTGGCTGCACCATATTTTGAAGACAAGACTTAAAAATAAACGAGTTTATAGTTTAGAAGAAATATTGCAAATACGGTGTAGCACTGAAAAAATATGTCTTTGTATATCGATAGCACTATTTTTTCGAATTTCAATTGATATATTCTGAAATACATTTGATTACTTCTGATATAAATTTGATAATTTCTGAAATACATTCAATAGTTTCTGAAAAAGAATTGATACTTTCTGAAAATCAATTAATGCCTTCTGAAATGCAGTTGACAATTTCTGAAAATCAATTGACAATTTCTGAAAACTAATTGATATTCGCTGAAATAGAGTTTATACTTTCTAAAAATCAATTGATATTTTTTTTTAGATAAAATCGGGATAGTTTTAGATACACAAGAGAACTAATTTCGATTGCATATAAAAAAAATACACTATGAAACATATTCGGGATCAACGTCTTGGTGGTGAGAAATTCTAAGTCAGAGTAAAAGTATCAGGTCATTATAGTAAGACCTCCAAATGATTTGGCGTTCTCGGGCCATATCGTTCATATATTTTCGTGTGTAAGTTTGTTTGCTTAGCTTCTCAGCTATAACTTAAGAGCCATTGCTGATTTCTTATTTCATTCTTTAGCAAAATTTTAGCTAAGGTTTAAGTAAATAATTTCTATTCATATATCCGTGTAAAAAATGGAATAAAAAATTATTAAAAGAATTTATCTTATATATTAAAAGAATTTATGAATAAACTTTGCATTCAAGATTTTTTTCAATATTTGTCTTCTCTCAAACCTCTATAACTAGAGTTCTAATTAACGTAGGCTGTTGACTCAGTGGATCAAGGTCCTTCTTTTGAGCTATTAACTGCTTAAATTCGTTGGGTTTGAGGAAAGTTATGCGTGGAGAACCTACTTTGCTTTTACTGTATGTTAACTTATCTTGGCATATTTTGGCATTACTGTACGTTAACTTCTCTTGGCAAATTCGTTGGGTTTGAGGAAAGTTATGCGTGGACAATCAACTATACTTTTACTGTACGTTAACTTCTCTTGGCATATTTTGGCATTACTGTACGTTAACTTCTCTTGGCAAATTTTGGTATTATAGTATAACAATTAATATAATATAATGCTGCGGAGCAGCAGGGGTCCTCAAGTTTTATATTAAATATATGACTCGTACGTATATACATATCTTTACAACTCTATTAATAAATAATAACCATACGCACGGAATATGTTATGTTATTAAAAAAAGGAGGGGAAATTAAAATTTTCTTAGGATTTCGTTGCAGAAAAGTAGTTCAACTTGATTTGTTGAAGAATGAAGTGAGAAATCTTCAATGTCCTGAGAACGCCAAACACTTTAGATGTTTTATCATACTGGGCTAGTACTTTCATCCTGGCTATGCACATTTATAACTAGACCAAGTAAGCACTTAAAATTAAAAAAAACCCTTAAAATTTTAGAAAAATAGTTAAAATAAAATAGAGCACTTAGATTTTTATATTTTTCACTTTTATTCATTAAGTGAGTTGTTAAGATGGAATAAATATTGTTGGTGGATGGTTTAAAACAGAAAACTTTGCCTGCTTGGACACAATATATTCTCATACATCGAAAAAATGCGTTCTACATCCACAGATTTTATTGGTGCATATTTAACATTGATTACTTGTTCAGATTTATTTTTAATTTATTTTTGCATAAAACCAATTTATATTTTTTATTGATTTTTCCTACCACATCTCCGCGAATAACAAAAATTTTTTCAAAAGCATCTTTCGCAATATTTACTTGAGAAACCGAGGATTGATTTTTTGTTTCCAATTTTGTGGCAATTTTCTGTGAAAAGCCAAAGTTTGGTGATATATAAAACATTTGGTTTCTCAGATCATCATTCTCCATTAAAGATTGACATAGAAAAATATTTACGAACTGATCAAAGTACATGCATAATAATTTACAGCCAATATCCAGGAGTCCCAACAACTTATTACAGGTTGTGATGGAAGATGCAAATTTGTAGCTGTTTCTCGTAGAATATGAATTCTTGCTGGAGACTTTTTAAATGTCTTTTTTTTGCCATTCGATAAGAATGAGTCCACATTTGACAAGCTTTCTCTGTTTAACAAACTCTACGAACACCATGTGCAAGACATATAATGTATTTAGTATTTGGCAAAGTACACATATAGCACTAGCAGCTTTGACCATATATGGGCCGTAGGCAGGGCCTATCCTTGCCCAAGTGGCAAGGATAATCGTATTCTAGGGATCAAAATAAGCAACTCTGATCGGGGAACCATACCTCTAAAACGAATTCCCCAAATTTTGACATGTCTGTCTGTCTGTCTCACGTTGACCCATTTAGAGTGCCCCAATCGAGTTCAAATGTATGATCGACCCCCACTAACTTTGGAGGGCCGACCCATCCATGCCAGTGGCACACCCCCTGGAACCCCTTTTGGGGGTTCCCAATACAAACATTTCTAAAAATCACCATTTTTTTTAGAATTGGGCTGACTATGTCGGATTTAATATTAAAATTAACGCCCATACGTATACGTATCTTCAACTCTGCTAATAAATAATAATCATATGCCTTGACTATGTTTTGTTATTCAAAAAGATCGATCGGATGAGGGTAAATAACTTTTAGATCACTCCGTGACTATGCGTGACTCTGCGTGACTACCCCAAAATTAATCTGTAGTCACAACAAGACTATAGGCCAAGTTTCGGATCAATTGCATGAGAGGGAATGGGGTTGCACCTTGGCAGACAGACAGACAGGTCCAAAGTCGGGGCATCAGAATTCGTTTTAGAGGAATAGTTCCTTGGGCAAAGTTTCTTATTTTGATCCCTAGAATATGATTTTCCTTGTCACTTGAGCGATTTTTTGGCTCCCTAAAAATCGACCCGCCCTAATGGGCCGGCATCTGTTGCAAAAATAATAACTTTTGCTTTGTGTATTTCAATTTTTTTATTGAATCATCAAACAAATCTACTATAGTAGAAGGATTTAGTTTTTTCAAAACTTCAGTGTATATCACAAACTTTTTTTCGGAAACTTCTTCTTCCTACAACTACATTTGCCACATATCTGTTGAATGAATCAAATGTTTCGTCGATAGACACCCAAAGAAAACAGTTTAAAATTGTTCAATTTTTTCAACGAAACGACGATTCAGAAGGAACTTTGATGTGCATTTTTCAAGATACTCTTGAATTTTTTGGTGGCGAATTTTGTACAATGGGATATGTGCAGAAACTGAAGAGCTCTAACTGAACATATTGCACAAATCTAAGGTTACTACCTCCTGTGGTTCCGGAGACCATCCGTTATAAACGAACGCGTCAAATATTTTATATATAGAAAAGATTTGTTCTTCTATTTTATGTACTCTGAAATAAAAATAAGTCAGTTATAGCGAAACCACTTAAAATGAGAGATAACATAGGCTTACATAAGTTTCTCGACTAAATCCGATGGCATCAGAATTTTTTATCATGTCAGATGCGTTAGCATATTCTTACTTTAATCAGACATGAATTTTTCTGCGGATATATGAACACATATTACACCAGATGTTCCAATATTTCTAACTGTAGGACTTTTTATATCAACAAATTCAAAGTTTCTTGCAAAGTGACCTCTTCTGTTCTATCTCTTTGAAAACTTTTGTACGGCCGTCTTCAAATTCTTCCATTCAGTATTTAACTACTGATAAAGTGGCTTTAATTTTGTCGCATTTCGTTAAAAAGTAAATATTCATATACAGCTCTATATTCAGTTTTATGCAATAATGCAAAACTAGAATTGTTGTTCACTTGACCTATTAAACAGTATCTACTATCCATTACCCAGTATCCATGACCCAGTAGCCATGGAATTTTGACAGTTATCATGAGAGTAGTCATATGTATAAAAAAATAATATAATTTTAATTGCAGTAATACCATTTCTTGCCCAGAGTAGGCTCTTGGCATTCAATCTTCTTGCCGTCAGATTCTAAGCATTTTCCCTTATGATTTTTGTTTCCATTATGAAATTCATTCGGCAAAAAATATTACTGCGACGCTTTCCTAAACTACTTTCGGAGTTTAAAATTTCTAAAATCTTTGTTTACAAAATTATTTCCAATTCAACTAAGAATAGGTTTTCTATAAAAAAAATTTAAATATGTATGTATTTGCTACCAAAAAAAAAAAAAAAATAATAATAAAAAATTAACATAATTTTTTGGTTTCTTTTTTTATGATATAAAATTTCTTAACATTAAGAAGCCTTTGGTAAAACTCATTTATTTTATGAGCACATCAAACCCCAAAAAACCCACTAATACTTTAATCCTTTAAAACGTACCTTTTAGGCTTTATTAAAAATTATTTTTGTCAATTAATATTTCATACCAAAATGAAGGACATTTTATATGAAACCAAAAAAAAAAAAAAAATTGTATGAAGACATAGCATGAAGATAAAAAGATACTTTTATTTTTAATTAACAAGTACAACTACTTACTGACGCATACAGAAAACCAGCAAAGAAAACAAATAGACTTTCAAATTAAGAAACATAATTAAAATTTTCCGCAATATAAAGAAATTAAAACATAAAAATTAAGTAACCAACTCACAGCAACAAGAACAAATGTCAACACCAGATAATTTAATAAATCCTTGCTAAATTATGGAATGAACTGAAGACGACGGTAATGATGATAAGGACAACGATGTCATATTGGTGTTTAGTACGGAAAGTGTGAGTGACATAATTAAAAATCCTATGTTAACTTTGAAATGATAGACATAAGGATAAATAATCAAACAGATAAAATAAAACCCCAACAGCTGAAATAAACAGACAGCTGGAACAAAAACAACAACAACGATAATTGAACATGACCTCAACATTAAGGTTAGAAATGGGGTTAATTTAAAAAATAAAAACACACGAAACAACAGATAGAAACGCAATATCCTTGAAGTTTTGAAGATAGTTTGTTTTAAAAAGGTGGCGCTTAATATTTTAATGAATTCTTTTTAGTCCAAAGGTACTTTTTAATGAAAAGGTACGTTTTTAATAAAATAAATCTATATTTTAATTAACATGCACTTTTTAAGCAAAACGACCATTTGAATGAAAAGCTACTTTTTTACGAAAAGCTACTTTTTACGTACGTATTAAAAAAGTTATCAAAAGGTTCTTTTGAACGAAACGGTTAATTTTTTTAAAAAGATATCATAAAAAAGGAACATTTAATAAAAAATAACTTTAAATGAAAAAAAAAATTTACGAAAAGCAACTTTCTAATTAAAAAGTACGTTTTAATATAGATTTACTTTTTAATCAAAATATACTTTATAGATGAAAAATCTTTTTTTTTTAATAAAAATCACACTTTTTATAAAAAGTTTATTTTTAATAAAATTAAACATTTCAATGAAAATTTAGTTTTTAATACAAATTCCATATAGCAGCCAACTTCTGTAATAAGAAAGTTACTTTTTAGCGAAACTGGTATAAAAGGGTACAATAAAAAGGGAACATTTAATAAAAAATAATTTTAAGTGAAAAAAAACATTTTAATAAAAGGAACTTTATAATAAAAAAGCGCGTTTTAATATAAATTTATCATTTAATCAAAAGGTTTTTTAGATAAAATTCTTTTTTTAATCACTTTTTTTTATAAAAAGCTATTATTTTAATAAAACGATACTTTCCAATGAAAATTAAGTTATTTTAATTAAAATTTACTTTTTAATTAAAAACTTATTTTTTAAAACATTTTTGCCCGGTATTCCAATATTGGAACAACTTCATTTTTCTCTTAAAAATCCATGTCCCTGTACTAATATTTTGCCTTCACTTTGGGAGAATTTCTGTAATGTTGCAGACAAAGGAAATTGCAAATTTTTATTTCAATTAAGTCATTGTATAGTGTTCTATAAGCTTTTGAAAGTGAAAAAAAAACTGTTGTAAGAAAATGAGGTCAAAAAGTTAGTAAATTTAGGTTGGTAATGTAATTTTTTTTATTTCAACGATTAAAAAATTAAATCTGACATTAACTTATGTATTTTAAGTATTTATAAAACTTGTAGAAAACAAAAATTTTATATTTCTTGATGAATGTTTCTTTTTTAGATTCTTAACCAGTGTTCGAAAAAAACACACACTGATTAAAAACTCGCACATATATGTAAACAAACATAGCTTAGATCAACAAACACATATTTTTTCATATCAATTATGTGTGTTTCTAAATTTTGTACGGTGCCGAACACAATCATGACTTGTTTCGTTTTAATATTTCGTTATGTATACGAACATGTTTCTATCACGTATATTTTGTTTCGAGCAACATAAACCACACAGACTGTAGCTTTATTTTAAGTTCGTGTTCTTGCATGTTTACTGCTATAAAAAGAGAACATGCTCTTGAACGCGTACATCTAAAAATTAAAACATTAACCGCTCGCGATCGGAAAAATCTGATACTCCCCTATAAATACGACAATTGTTTCAACCAAATTTATTAAAAAAATCTAAAATAATTTATTACCAGTTATAAAAAAATACAAGAGCAATTATGTAAATTATTTAAATTGTTTCATTTTGTGTCTGTAATTCTGGTGTTTCAAAATCGGAGCGTACCTCAAATCATATGTTTTGTTGTTTGTCTGTAATTCTGGTGTTTCAAAATCGGAGCGTAGCTCAAATCATATGTTTTGTTAAGAATTTTTTAAAATTCTTTAAGAAGGTATTATTTTAGAGCATTTGAAGTGAAAAAAAAATTAAAATTTGCATATTTGAGAACAAAATTCAAATGGGTTTATAAAAAGGAAATTTTCTTATAACCAGCAAATTTTTCAATAAGAAAGTTAAATTTAAACCAAAATTACCATTTTATAAAAAATTAACATTCTAATAAAAGGTCATCTTTCTATAATAAGGCACTTTTTGTCAAAAATTAAGTTTTTAATAAAAAAGACACTTTTTAATAAAAAATCATTTTTTTTTTTTTATAAAAAATCAATTTAATAAAAGCTAATTTTTTAATAATAAATTTTTTTCTTTTTAATAAAAAAATTAATTGTTTCTAAAATAAGTATTTTTGTAATAAAAAAAACTTTTTTTAAAGTTCCTTTTTTAGTAAAAAGATGCTATTTTGTTAAAGACCGCTTTTAATGAAAACGAACTTTTAAAAGAAAAGGTACCACTTCTAATATAAATTCACTTTTTTAGTAAAAACAAGTACTTTTTTTAACAATAGTAAACTGTTTAATAAAAATTTACTTTTTAATCAAAGTTAGCTTTTAGAGAAAGCTATCTTAAAACAAGTAAGAGTGTCAAATTCGGCTAAGCCGAATCTTTGACACCATTTACCTGTTTTCCACAACGAAGGTTGCCAACACATAAAAACAAAAAATAATATATTTTACATTACAATGGCTAGTTTTTTTTTACAATTATATTAAAGGTTTAAAAGATAATTAACAAAATTTGTAGGTATCTTCGTGAACTGAAACCAATTATTAAATCCAATGAGCATAACTGTAAACATTACGTTTTTCGTTGTTTGTTAATTATCGATGCATACACATTATTGTTATTGTTTTCGCATTTGCAAAAGAAAATAATAAAATCAACAAGCAAACAAAAAATATGTATGCATCCCTGATACATGCACTTGTTCTGTTACGTTTAAAATTTTTTCATTATCTTTGGTTATTTGTATGAAATGTTATGGGTGTGTCTCTACATTTTTACACTTCCACCCTCACATATGTGGTCTAGAGGCTTTAATTTCAACTAGCAGATTCCAGCGCTCGAAATTCGAGTGCAATTACTAGGCAACTTTATTTCTCAACTTAACCAATTCACAAACCAACACTTTTTTGGTTTATTATTATTGTGAATGAAAATAAGAAACTCATTAACAAACACATTAACAAATTTAATAAAACACACATAGCATATGTGTAATTTTATGTATGTATTAGTAACAAATTTAAATGCAATTTACTCAAAAAAAAAATGAAAAAATTTAAAAATCTGTAAATCTGGTGAACAGCTAAGAAGAAATACCTTTCAAATAATATAAGTTAAGTCAAAATCGGGATAAAACAGTTGAACAAAACATCGGAAACAAGAAATCGCCTAGCCTATTAATATTATAGATATGTAACGGTGCGGTCCACTCTACCTATTACGGACAAGAGAATAACTAAAACAGACAGACAGATGTATATCGCCAGATCGATTTCTTCTTTGATAAGAATCAAAAACACTTATAGTTCCTGTGGTCTCCGGAATTTATTATAATGAGTTACAAACTGTCTCACTAAGAGGCACTTTTCAATAAAACGGTACTTTTTCCATTAAAAAAGAAGTTTTTAATAAAAAATAAACTTTTTAATAGAGAAAAATTTTTTTAATAAAAAATGCATTTATTAATAGAAGGCCACTCTTTTAATAAAAAATTAAAAACTTACTTTCTAGTAACAAAGTCTTTTTTTAAAAGTGCTTTTTAATAATCAAAAATTTACTTTTTAATTGAAAGTCAGATTTCATTTAGAAGTAAATTTCTTATCAAAAGGCACTTTGTATACTATTAATACCTAAATAAACATATAATACATAAATAAACACTGACATTTATGACAGGAAAAAAATTAGCAACAATTTTCTTAAATATGTACCAAAATTGTGTCAACTCTGAAAGAGCTACAAATACTATAAACCTCTGATCTTGGAACGTAATACTATTTTAATAAAAAAAAGGTTATTTTTAATAAAGATGTACTTTTTACAAAAATTTAGCTTTTTAATAGATAAAAGTACTTTTTTAAAGAAGGCACTTTTGTTAGTAAAAAGGCCACTTTTTTCAAAAAGAGTTTCTTTTCACTCAAAAACAAATTTTTTAATAAAAATAGTACTAACTAATAATAAAGTACTTTTTAGTAAAAATTTTTTAGAAAATGTACTTTTTACACAAAGGGTATAATTCGTGCAGAAGTTAATTTTTAATCAAAATGTACTTTTTAATTCAAATGTACTTTTTAATATTACTAAAAGCTTTGAAAACAGCTTTATATTATTGATACTAATGATGAATTTTGCCTTAAAATATGCAACAAATATTTCTATTTGTAACGCAATTTTTTTCCATTCTCAAAAAATTATAGACATTATAAGCTACTAATCTTTGTACTGCATACCTGATTAATATAAATGCCACCTTTAAATATAGATATACATAGCAATAAGAAGAAGCTGTAGTACGTAAATGAGAAATTTAAAACAACAAAAACAAAAGTATATTTTGAAGTCTTATCAACGAAAAATTATAACTTAATTGGCACTTCTAACAAAGTGTTTGCATATTCCTGTTAAAACTTTCGACAGTTTTTTTTATCGCATTTTCGACATTTACTTTCATTTCGTTAGGCCTCTTTTATGCCTTTAATCTTTCGAGTCTGTTTGTTTTCAAGTTTATACTCGTAATAGTAAAAGTTGTTTCTACGTTAAGTGTAGAATTAAAGTACAATTGTGTTAACTTTTTCTTTGGTATTATTTCGACCTAAGTACACTTAAGAGTCAGCTTGACTTTTAAGATAATTAAAAAAATATATAATTTAAATATTATTTAAAAACTAATTACACACTTAATGATATAAAAATCGTTAAGAAGATTGTTGATATAATATACGGGAATAAACCAACACATTTATAATTTCTTTGACATGCTAATTATTGATGGAATGACACAATTAATTTTTTTTTTTTTGTTCAATGGTCATAAACTCCCTAGATATAAACCATGATAACACTTTGGGTAGTAACTAATACGTTGGAAAGTGCTAGTAATTCTGGCATAATTTATCAAAATCTGCCAATAATACATCTGATATATTACATCGATATATTACTAATTTTTATTAAATTTTTGAGAATAAAATTTTTGCTGAAGTCCGATATATATACGAGCGGTGGAAGGTGAAGTTACTAAAAAATTTTACTGTCAAAATTTTGATCGTCATCCGATTCTTGATTGACAGCCAATTAAAGTGACAAGCTGTTGCTGTTAATAAAAAAATAGAATTAATAAAGAGCCGTTAGTAAATATTTGTTTTTGTAAAAAAAAATTTAATATTGAAGTTAAAATGGAAATGACCCAAGTTTTTTGGGACTTATTTGTCGAAAATAAAACATTGCGGATAAATTTCAATGTTTCCGCATAGATTTGTTTCTGATGAAAGCCGTCTATGTTTATTTCCGTCTGGCACTTTGTCAGAAATTATCGAAAAAATTAATTGTAAGTTTATGAGTAATTGGAGACTGAATGTCCACGGTACATTGAATTCATTGCGAAACATCGTAGACCAAGCAAAAGTCAAAGCAGTAAACCATTTTTAGTGAAACAGCAGCAAGGAATGCCATCAAATTGACCCACAACGTCATGATGGCACCACTCGGATTAACTTGCGGATTTAGTTGATTAACTTGAAGAGGGAAAAATTGTTAGGCGAGTATTATCATTATCCTGATATTGAACGATGCATGATTAGTATATCATTTCATAAAATTTTCGCTCATACGTGTAAGTATTAACATCTCCGAGCTACAAAATTTAAAATTGGTATGATGGGTCCCCTATCATAATATATTTTCTAAAAAAAATTTGGGAGCTTAGTAAATTTTGTCAATAAAGTACCTTTTCTCAAAAAAGTATATATTCTTAGAAAGCACCTTTTCCTTAAAAAAGGTACCTTTTTCTTCAAAAAGTACCATTATCTTTAAAATGTAAATTTTTCTTGAAGAAGTACCTCTTCTTAGAAAACTGTGTTTCTTTTTCTTAAAAAGTACTTTTTCTTACAACATTTCCTTTTCAAAAATGACTCTCAAAAAAAGCGTTTTATGTGTTACATTATATAATTATATTTTCTTAAAGAACTGTCTATTCTTAAAAACATACCATTTCTTAAAAAAGCGCCAAAGTCCATTCTATTTACATTCTATTTTCTTAAAAAGTTATCTTTCCTTATAAAAGTACTTTATTCGAAAATAAAAGTATTTTATTAAAAGTGCTTTACTTTGAAACAACTTAATTTTCTTCAAAAAGTTTATCTTTACTAATATAATAAAAAAGGAAATATGTGTTTGTTTGTTTGTAGTAGGTAATCTCCGTAACTGCTCATCTGATTTTAAAAATTTTGGTTCCAAGATTTAGACATGTCCTTAAGGATGGACAGAGGTTACACATTTTTTTGATATGTTAAGGTGGCGAGGTACCACCAATATAAAGTGAATTTTTAATACATAAAGGGTCCACCATCTAACGTTTTTCTTCAACTAGTGCTTATTTCGTGAATGGTAACACCTAGCTCATGTCTGATTTGACAGATAATTAGTTTTATCCTTCCGCTGAACGAATATGGTTGTGTATTCGCTTGAACAACGCTGGGAAATATTGCGACATTACTTTGAAAATCATGCTAATGTTGCAGAATGTGTGCGAAAATTGCGTACGGATTTTGGAATAAGAGAAGCACCGTCAGCTCCGTATGTTCGTTATCTTGTGAAAAAAGTGAAAGAAACTGGCACCCTCATCGATAAACCAAAGCGTGAAAAGCCAAAAACAGTGCGTAGACCCGAGAATATTGCTGCTGTGGTAGAAAGTGTGCGTGAAGCGCCATCAACATCAATTCACTGTCTTTCTCAAGAATTGAATATTTCGGAGGCATCATTGAGACGAATTTTGCATAAAGACCTTGGTATGACGCCATACAAAGTCCAATTGGTTCAGTAGTTGAAGCCAACTGACCATCCAATGCGTTTTCGCTTCGCTAAGTGGGCCTGGGATCGACTTACAGAAGATGCCGAATTTGCCAAAAAAAATCATCTTTTCAAAAGTGTCGCATTTGGGGCACAGAAAACCCGCACGTATACATTGAAAAGCCGATACACCCAAAACGAGTCACAGTTTGGTGCGGATTTTGGTCCAGAGGCATAATTGGGCCATTTTACTTCGAAAATGAGCAAGGAGTTGCCGCAACAATCAATGGCGATCGTTATCGGGCCATGTTGAACGAATTTTTGTTCACAAACATTGAAGAGGAGGATATTGGCAACATTTGGTTTCAACAGGACGGCGCTACGTGCCACGCAGCCGAAGCTACACTCGATGTTTTGCGTCCTGTTTTTGAAGACCGCATTATCAGCCGCAGAGCTGATGTCATTTGGCCACCTCGGAGCTGCGATTTGACACCGTTGGACTATTATTTGTGGGGTGCCCTCAAAGATAAGTGTTACGCCTACAAGCCAGAGACAATTGACCCTTTAAAGGACAATATTCGTGAAGCCATTGGTGAAATACAGCTGCACACAATCGATAATGTGCTTAAAAATTGGACCGATCGTATAGGCTACTGCATGGCCAGCCGAGGCAGCCATTTGAATGAAATTATTTTCCATTATTAACCGGAAGGATTGCGCTTTCAAATAAAAAAAGAAATTTGAGATAATATTCAGTAGTTTTTTTTTTATAGCATTTTCAAAAAAAAAAAAAATAGTTATTTGGCGGACCCTTTATATAGATAGTGCTCTATCTATGTGATGTCACCTATCACGTCCCATAAAAAGTAATAATTCAATATTATATATCTCGAGTACTATGATAGAGACAGCTTTGCAAATTTGCCTGAGGTCATCGATTATTAATGTAGGTAGTCGGACAAATAATGGGCGGTATCGGAACAATGGGCATGGCACCTCCCAGTCAAATTAAATGTAAAATGTCGTATTCTGAAGCACTGTAATTGTGAGAGCCTTGGGACTTTGCGTGAGCCCATAAGTTATCCATTTGATTAGTCGAACAAAAAATGGACGTGATAAGAGCAGTGGACTGCCCGTACAAAATAAATATATAATATCATATAACTGGTGTACTATAAAAGGAAAGGCCTCGACAGTTTGCACAAGCATATCAGATATTAATGTGAGTAATCTGATAAAAATTGGACGGGATGGGATTAGTAGGCGTGTCAGCTCCTATACAAAAAATGTGAAGTACTACGAAAGCGACCGTATTGAAACTTTTGAAAGGTACATTCATTATCGTGAAAGATAGGGGCAGAATCACCAAATTCAATAACATCCAATTCAAAAATCGCCATAAATCAAAAATCGCTAAAACCGAAAATCGCAAAAAATCCTCAAAATCAAAAATCGCTTAAATGAAAAATTTCCAAATGATATTCTAAATTTAAGTTCAATAGTTAAGTGTTGCCAGATTTGAATTATAAAATCCATATTCTTCTCGTGGGCAGCTTTATGTACCTTGCTCCAGAGAAGGAATGCCGAAAAATTTTGTCATTTTGCACCGATTCAAAAAACCAAAAAATACTGTAATCAGCCAGCACTAAAATAAAAAAATGTGTATATTAATACGTAAAGGTGGATTTTAAGTTCCCTTTTTAAGCAATATGCGGGCACAAAGGAGTTTGATAATTGGCTTAGTTATAGTTCATATGGAGGAGAAGCTGAAAATAATAAAATTTGTGTTTAATCTGTCTTAAAAATATATTAAATTAAATAAAATATAATATTTATAATAATTCGTTACGCCCTGTTAATGCGAATGATTTAAATTATATACAAGACGCTCTATGTTGAATTGTGAATTGCCAAAATTGATTAGCATGCATTTAAGCTCATTTAAATATTCATAAATTTTTTTATATATATAGATTAAAAAAACATTGGAAGACAAAAATTGTATGAAAACATAACATTTCCTAGAATTTGCACTCGAATTTCGAGTGCTGGGCTATACTAGTATAATATAAATGAGAAAAACTATTTTAATTGCACAATACAAAGCGCGACAGGTTATACTAGCTTTTAATAAAGTACTTTAAAAAATCCTTTTTAAAAATGTTTTTTTGTCTTAAAAAAGTTAATTTTGTTTAAAAAAATATAGAAGTTAATGGACCTCTTCTTAAAAAATCACTTTTTCATGAAAAATGACTTTTGTCATTATTCAATGGTCGACTAATTAGTTCCATAATATTGATAGATTTCAACAAAACACTTTCATCTGTTATATACGGGTATACCTTCTTTTGGTATTTCCACGGAATATTCAATAAATGGGCAGTTTAATTTATTCCCATTCACCACATTCGTCAGATTTTAAGTCGAAATCTAAATCATATATCATAGTAATTTCATACACATAGTTTTAATATATTAGTGCTTCAGCCTACTTTTTCGTGCTCTTCAAAATTTAATTCCCTTCACTATGAGAGAAATGCTACCAAGTAATTCTAAGTCAATCTGTATATAAAAGGTTTTGGTTAAAACAGAGAGTTAAAAATATTATAAAAGCCTTAAATACCATTATGTTTCTCCTGCTTTTATTCGAAAGGTGAATTTCATTACTTATCTTCAATGATGTTTATTTGATGTTGTTTTAAGATTGGCACGTGTTTGTTTTTAAATAGAGAAATAACGGAATTTTTTTCTTAACATTTTGCTTATAACGCCCAACGTACACATGCTGCAAGTCATTATGCCAAAACAAACAGTAAAACAAACAAGAAACTCAATTCGAAAAACAGGAATTGCATTGCAAAAATGTATAATTTCTGTTACAAAGCACGTTTTGCAATGAACACACAAGGTAAGAAAATGTGGTACACATAGTATGCACACGTAATACTACAGGAATTGTTACCACAACCTGACATGATGCAAAATATTTAACAGCAGTAAAAAAAAAATAGTAGTAAACGAAATAGAAATGACTTTGAAATTTATCTATGAATATTCTCTCGCGTGTGTACGAATCGTAATACACATACATGTTTGCTTCAATTGTTGAGAATTAAGAGAAGATATTCATGCTTAAAATGAAGAAGTAGTACCATTAAAAGTTTTTCTTTAAGGTTTATTAATACATCTTTTAACTCTTCCCTTAGTCAACTAATTTAAGAAGGTTTAGGTTAGCTTATCAAATGGGTATAGCTTTCAAAATACATTCATATGTAAGTATGTGTAAATTTATATCTCCATTAATAATTTAGCAGAACGATATATGGTCTGGGATAGCTTTAAGTATATAAATGCGTGTCAATTTAACGGTTTTTATACAGATTGCCATGATGGCTTATACCAGCGACCGGCAAAAAATTATGCATGTGAGCCCATTGACAGACATTTGAAACTGGAGCCCAAATCATAGTTTGACATTCCATAATATCATCTAATTTTAAGAACGCTTATAATTTTGAAAGATTACGTTTTTCACATAATATATTTCAAATATTTATGCTATTGGCGTCAAATGGAAAATTATATTATTTGCAATATTATAAAATTTTTTAATTTGAATAATTAGCACAAAAGGCACAAAGCTTTAAATATCAACATCCTTCAGGGACCGTAACTCTTATAAGTGATATCACTAAAATCTTTTTATAACAGTTATTTTGTAGACTTAAAAAACAATCTAAAAGAGTTACTTTTCAACGTAAAAATAAAATATCGGATAAAAAAATGTTTTCCGTTTAAAATAACACTCATTTTGTTTATTTTCTTCTTTTTCTAGACTCTCTTTATACCCTATACCACTATGTGATTTGGGTATAACGACTTTGTGCTGCTGTTTGTAACAACCAAAAATATTCGTTCTAGACCCATCTTTAATTATACCGATCGACTCAGAATCACTTTTTAAGTCGAAATAGCCATGTCCGTCCGTCTGTGTGTCCATGTAAGGCTTTTAATCAAACTACAGGTCGCAAATATGAATATATTTTGATGAAATTTGATATATAAGCTTCCATCGGCCATGGAATGAACGCTATTGAAATTGCTGAGAATCGGTCCATGTTCGGTCCATGTTCGACATAAATTGCCATAAGTTCCAAATTATCATATAGATCTCAGTCAAATTGGGTTTGTATGTGTTTATTACATCCATTAATCAGTAGTTCAAAATTACTCCCTATAGAAAAATTCTTACTCATAGGCCACATATAGAGCTGCTTCCCGATCTTCCCTTAAATCTATCAAAAAACAAAAAAATATTGCACAGATTTTTCTCAAATTTGGTTTGTATATATTTTTTCAAAATATAAGTGACTTTACCAAATATGGTCGGGATCGGTCCATTTTTCTACCTAGTCTCCATATAAATATTGTATCCGATATGAACTTTACATATCTGCAGCGAAAAAAATTAATAAAAATGCCACTCAAATTTGGTTTATGCTTATTTGCTATATCCAATTAATTGGACCGAAGAGATAGGGTCTCTTAACCATGGTATTGGGTATCGTATAGTCGGGCTAGATCGACTATAATTTTCTTACTTGTTTTTTATTGAGTCCATTTGACATAATGAGTGTAGTAATTTATTTGTTTAATTTAACGTGCTTATCTAATTTACAAAAACTATGTAATGTGTTCGTGCAACCCAGGTAAGCGTGGAAATGACATTCTCTGCTCTTAAAAATGTATTGAACGACCTGCGTTCAAATGTTTCTGCGGAAAATTGTGAAAACATTATGTTCATTAATTAAACAAATATATTATTCGTACTACACAAATTATAGCAAATAGACTCAATAAAAAAGCTTTAGAAAAGGAAGAAAATAAACAAAATGGGTTTTATTTTAGACGAAAAAATAAAATTCCTGATAGCCTTTTGACATCGAATATAAAATCTTCCGAAATTTAATTCTTCTTCCTTTAGTAACTAAGAGTTAATAAAAATTTCACGAAAATTGGTTTTTCACTCACATTTGTTCTCTATGGTTTTAATTTTGAGCGAAAAGAAAAAATAATTTAAGACACATTTATTCATGCAAGTATAGCCCAGCACTCGAAATTCTAGTGCAAATTCAAAGAAAAATTATTTTTTCATTAAATTTTTGTCTTTCAATGTTTTTTTTAATCTATATATATATAAAACATTTATGAATATTTAAATGAGCCTAAATGTATTTTAATCAATTTTAGCAATTCACAATTCAAAAAAGAGCGTCTGATATACAATTCAAATTATTCGCATTAACAGGGTGTAACGAATTATTAGAAATATTTTATTTTATTTAATATATTTTTAAGACAGATTAAATATGAACTATAACTGTGCCAATTTTCACACTCCTCCGTACTCGCATATTGCTTAAAAAGGGGAACTAAAAATCTACCTTCACGTATTAATATATAGATATGTAAACATCAATTCTGATTCAAAAGTTCATATTTTTTTAAAGATTCGACTTTTCGACTGAATTTTCTCTGCCTGATTATTTATTTACAAATATACATATTTTTTTTTTCAATCAAACGCAAAATTCATACTTAATTAACAAATTATAATGTTAAAATATATTTCCTTCTCCAGTTAAATTTTATGGCTGCCCGTGTAACTTTAACTGTTATAATGCACTAGTACCTCTACAATAAAGCAATTAATTATATTTTCCATACAAACATTTGTAGGATTTAACATTTTTCTGTCATCGACAAGCGACATGTTTTCCATTTCGTACTAGATTTTTAAGTAACTGCTATATTTTAAACTTATTTGATATTTATTACTACTTAAAACCAACTCCCTAGATATGTATGGTTTTGGTTTGGCAATTTCCTACTAGGATTACGGAGGTTAGTAAGAGATTTCACAAAGTGAATACTCGTATAATATTCTTACTTATATTTTTAATTAAGCTTAAAATACATCACGAATTACATAAGAAATACAATAAGTTGGCATTATTTTATTTGAGTATATATTTAATGTTATATATTTAAAGAAGTTTGCCGTAAGTAAGAAAAACATAAATGAATCCAAAAATAATATTTGGTGTCCAATATTGATTTCCACACAAAGTACAAACATGTACAGCACCTAAATTTTTTATCTAAACACAGGGAAGAGGCCTAAAATAATTCATAAAGTTTATCTTTGATCAGCTTTTAAAAAATTTTAAAAGTTAGAGACTGATTGAGAAAAGTCTTTCAAGATTTCACAAAAAAAAACTGGTTTAGGATACAAAGTTCCCATCCGAAATAAGTTACACCTTATTCAGCATGTGCAATTTTGTGTTACCTTCATTTTTTCTTTCAGCATATGCATACTAATGTTTTATGCATAAAACCAATTAATTTTCTTCTTTTTCACCAAGAGTATTTTTGAGCATCCCAGCAGAAGGTTTGACAATACAACAGCAAGTACTGATAAAAAAATTAATCACTGAATCCTTTAAAAACCTTTAAAAGGAATCAAGATCACGAAATAAAAAGCTAAAAACGGCGATTTACCCTATTTTGTCTCCTGTTTCATTTTGTTTATTTGAGTTCATCTCTATCAGGTACGGTATGCCATTTGTCTGTACGTGGCAAAATACTATAGTATATTTTTATACCCTCCACACGTCAGTGGCAGAGGGTATATATAAGTTTGTCATTCCGTTTGCAACGCATCGAAAAACTAATTTCCGACCCCATAAAGTATATATATTCCTGATCCTTATTACAGCTCGAGTCGATATAGCGATGTCCGTATGTCCATCTGTCTGTTGAAATCACGCTCATTCACAAAAACATTTATCTAACTGGATAAGGTTACAATAATATCATTTGCCATAGCTCCCAGCAGGTTGGTATTGAAAATGGGCTAAATCGGACAAAATTGTACAACAACAAAAAAAATGCCACAAAAAAATTATGCATATATATTAACAATACCAAGAACACAATAACATAGCTCATGTTAGTAGTATTGACACATATTTTTGTATCGTTATCACGTTATAAATAAAAAAAATCGCCAATATGAAATTAAAAATGAAAACGAAAAATCGAAAATGAAAAATGGAAAATGGAAAATGAAAAATGAAAAATGGAAAACGAAAAACGGAAAATGGAAAATGTAAAACAGAAAATGAAAAATGGAGAATAGAAAATGAAAAATGAAAAAAGAAAATTGAAAAATGAAAAATTAAAAATTAAAAATGAAAAACGGAAAATAGAAAATGAAAAATGGAGAATGGAAAATGAAAAATGCAAAATGAAAAACGGAAAATGAAAAATGAAAAATGCAAAATACAAAATGGAAAATGAAATTGAAAAATGGAAAATGAAAATTGAAAAATGAAAAATGGAAATGAAAATTGCAAAATGAAAAATGGAAAATGAAAAATTGCAAAATGGAAAACGAAAACTGAAATATGAAAATTGGAAAATGAAAAATGGATAATGGAAAACGAAAATTGCAAAATGGAAAATGGAAAAAGAAAATTGAAAAACGAAAAATGGAAAATGCAAAATGGAAAATGAAATTGAAAAATGGGAAATGGAAAATGAAAATTGAAAAATGGAAAATGGAAATTGAAAATTGAAAAATTAAAAATCATAAATGGCAAATGAAAATTGAAAAATGGAAAATGGAAAATGGAATATGGAATATGGAAAATGGAAAATGAAAAACGGAAAATGAAAATTGAAAAATGGAAAATGGAAAATGGAATATGGAAAACGAAATTTGAAAAAAGGAAAATGAAAGTTGAAAAATTAAAAATGGAAAATAGCAAATGAAAATTGAAAAATGGAAAACGCAAAATGGAAAATGGAAAATGAAAATTGATAAATTAAAAATGGAAAAAGGAAAATTGAATATGAAACATGGAAAATGGGAAATGAAAATGGAAAATGAAACATGGAAAATGCAAAATGGAAAATGAAAATTTAAAAACGGAAAATGGAAAATGAAAATTGAAAAATTAAAAATGGAAAATGGAAAATGAAAAATTCAAAATTGAAAAAGGAAAAATGGAAAATTAAAACTGAAAAATGAAAATATAAAATTGAAAATGAAAATTGAAAAATGGAAAATGAAAAACAAAAATTAAAAAATGGAAAATGGGAAACGGAAAATGCAAAATGGAAAATAGGAAATGAGAATTGAAAAATGGAAAATGGAAAATGGAAAATTGAAAAATGAAGAATGGAAAATGAAAATTGAAAATTGAAAAATGAAAAATGAAAAATGGAAAATGGAAAATAAAAATAAAAAATGGCAAATTGAAAATGAAAATTGAAAAATGAAAATTGAAAAATAAAAAATTTAAAATTAAAAATGGAAAATGAAAAGAAAAATGGCAAATGGAAAATAAAAATTGAAATATAACAAATGAAAATTGAAAACTGGAAAATGAAAATTGAATAATTAAAAATTAAAAATGGAAAGTGTAAAATGAATAATGAAAATTTAAAACTAAAAATTAAAAATGGAAAATGTAAAATTAAATAAGGAAATTAAAAATTGAAAATTAAAAATTTTAAATTTAAAATTAAAAATTAAAAATTAAAAATTAAAAATTAAAAATTAAAAATTGAAAAATTAAAAATTAAAAATTCAAAATTAAAAATTAAAAATTAAAAATTAAAAATAAAAAATTAAAAATTAAAAATTAAAAATTAAAAATTAAAAATTAAAAATTAAAAATTAAAAATTAAAAATTAAAAATTAAAAATTAAAAATTAAAAATTAAAAATTAAAAATTAAAAATTAAAAATTAAAAATTAAAAATTAAAAATTAAAAATTAAAAATTAAAAATTAAAAATTAAAAATTAAAAATTAAAAATTAAAAATTAAAAATTAAAAATTAAAAGTTAAAAATTAAAAATTAAAAATTAAAAATTAAAAATTAAAAATTAAAAATTAAAAATTAAAAATTAAAAATTAAAAATGAAAAATTAAAAATTAAAAATTAAAAATTAAAAATTAAAAATTAAAAATTAAAAATTAAAAATTAAAAATTAAAAATTAAAAATTAAAAATTAAAAATTAAAAATTAAAAATTAAAAATTAAAAATTAAAAATTAAAAATTAAAAATTAAAAATTAAAAATTAAAAATTAAAAATTAAAAATTAAAAATTAAAAATTAAAAATTAAAAATTAAAAATTAAAAATTAAAAATTAAAAATTAAAAATTAAAAATTAAAAATTAAAAATTAAAAATTAAAAATTAAAAATTAAAAATTAAAAATTAAAAATTTAAAATTAAAAATTAAAAATTAAAAATTTAAAATTAAAAATTAAAAATTAAAAATTAAACATTAAAAATAAAAATTAGAAATTAAAAATTAAAAATTAAAAATTAAAAATTAAAAATTAAAAATTAAAAATTAAAAATTAAAAATTAAAAATTAAAAATTAAAAATTAAAAATTAAAAATTAAAAATTAAAAATTAAAAATTAAAAATTAAAAATTAAAAATTAAAAATTAAAAATTAAAAATTAAAAATTAAAAATTAAAAATTAAAAATTAAAAATTAAAAATTAAAAATTAAAAATTAAAAATTAAAAATTAAAAATTAAAAATTAAAAATTAAAAATTAAAAATTAAAAATTAAAAATTAAAAATTAAAAATTAAAAATTAAAAATTAAAAATTAAAAATTAAAAATTAAAAATTAAAAATTAAAAATTAAAAATTAAAAATTAAAAATTAAAAATTAAAAATTAAAAATTAAAAATTAAAAATTAAAAATTAAAAATTAAAAATTAAAAATTAAAAATTAAAAATTAAAAATTAAAAATTAAAAATTAAAAATTAAAAATTAAAAATTAAAAATTAAAAATTAAAAATTAAAAATTAAAAATTAAAAATTAAAAATTAAAAATTAAAAATTAAAAATTAAAAATTAAAAATTAAAAATTAAAAATTAAAAATTAAAAATTAAAAATTACAAATTAAAAATTAAAAATTAAAAATTAAAAAAAAATAAATTAAAAATTAAAAACTAAAAATTAAAAATTAAAAATTAAAAATTAAAAATTAAAAATTAAAAATAAAAAATTAAAAATTAAAAATAAAAATTAAAAATTTTAATTTTTAATTTACGAAAATGAAAAATGAAAAATTAAATATTAAAAACTAAAAATTAAATATTAAAAGTATAAATTTCTATATTTAGTTTCTTACCTGTTTTTTATTATGTATTTTTTTTTTTTTTTTGTTGTTTAAATGTAATGCAGATAAAAATAAATTATTCAGGTAAAAATATTTTTCAACTCGCTTATTTTTAATAATAATATTTTTTAGCCAAGAATCATTTGAATTTTGATATTCGGAATTAATGTTTCAGTATCGGCAAAAGTTTAAAAGTGGTAGCCGTACTCACGATTGGGTGTAATATAGAGTTTAAGACTCATGTTTAGGGTATCAAAAAACTCGGCACAGCCGAATTTAACATTCTTACTTGTTTTTCATTAAACTTATCAGTACTAGTGAAAGTTTTATCACGTCAGCAGGAAACTTGATTCTTACCTATAATTTACTTCTAAGATATTTTTTCTCCTCTTTATAGACTCGACCCTTCATTATAGGCCGCCACTTTTGCGTATTTTTTTCTACCTTTTTTAATGATCAATGCTTACATATTTTTATATAAGGCTTTTGTGTAACATATTACTTTGGTTCCTGGATCTACCGTATTCAACTTCCTTAATTAGTAAATTTTTTAAGTCTAAGTTCATTTAACTTTACGAGAAATCCTTTTGCTGGGTTTTTGTAAAAAATGCTTTTCATAATTGCAACATAACTACAGACATATGTATGCTCTTAGGTGTATACAACGTGCAAATAACTTAGTTAAGAGTTATGTTGAAGTTTCATTTTGATATATTAATTAATTTTGTGTTAAGCTTAAAAATATGCATTTCTTGAAAAACAAAAAACAAAAATTTTTCAAGAAAAAAAACCTTAATAATTTATGAAGCTTAAAAATTATGCAATATTTTGTGTGCGTTGCATAACCCCTAAAGTATGCAATATTTTTTGACAAGTTTACAGCATTCAGTTCTGAATACGGTAGGTGGATGTATGGGTGTACTGGTAATGTATGCAGATTACGACTTTGGATTTGCAACTAGAGAAATAAAAAGTCAGTAGATTTTAAATCTTTTGCTAGTAAAATAATGAACGTTAAGCAAGCATACAAATACAGTTTACGCTCAAGTAGTTCATATGAAATCTTGGCAATACAGCAAAAAAAACGCAATATAATTTATTACATATGTTACGATAATGATATGTATAATATTTTGTTAAAACATATATGGTATTCCAGAAATACAAGTCATTATAGGTAACGAAAGTTTGGAAAAAAAAATTAAATTTACACTAATCCCAGCAAAATGTTGTTAAGAGACAGCTGTTAAGAAACAGACTAAATAAACAACCGAAAATAATATCGGGAAAGACTGATTTCTATAAAATTTACTTAGTTCATTTAAAATATAGAAATATGAAGCCTTTGAGTTTGGTTTATTATAGAACACGATTTTTTTAGCAGCTCAATTTCATATTAAAGGGTTACAAAGATGTAACAAATTCGCTGTCTCTTAAATTTTTACAGATTTATCACATTTGGTCCAAAGAACCCACTTGTAAATTGAACATTATATGAAATGTATATTCAAGTCCTATCCAATATGATAAAAGACATGCACGATCATGGTTCATTTCTCGTACTATCGAATAAAATCCTAAAATTCTAGGAAGTTTTTATGGTGATACATATGGCCAAAATCAGGATAAAAGGTTAGAACAAAACATCAGTCACAAGAAATCGCATAGCCTATTAATATTATAGATGTGGTAATATGTGTGTCATGCATGCAATTGTTGTAGTTATGACGTAATATTTGCTCAATGATTGTGTATGTATCATATTAAGTTGAGCTAGTATTGCCACACTTTTGTTTAACATTATCCCCAGAGAAATACAAAAAAATCACCAATATGAAAGATGCTTGTAATAAACAATACGTTCTCTTAAAAAGGTGCCAATTTTTTTATAAAAAATTAAATAACTGTTAAAAATTAAAATTAAAGTCAAGAACTTATAAAAAAAAGTGTCTTCATTTAAAAATATTTCCAATTTTCTGTATAACATGTATATCATGTTTTGTTGAATTTAAGGTATTTTTTTTTTAAATCTCAGATTAGTATCTTAGGCACTTTAAATCTGTACTAACAGAGCCCAGCTCTCGAACTTCCAGAGCAAATCCTAGGAAATTTTATATTTTCATTCATAAATATTTTTATAAGAGTCGAAAAGTATGCTAACCAATTTTAGCCAATTCACAATTCAACACAAATTTAATAAACACACACACAGCATTGTATTTTTTTTAAGCTTAAATATGTATGTTAGTAGCAAATTTAAATGAATTTTATTTAAAAAGTTTACCAGATGATGCACATATGAACATCTGCAAAGAAATTCCTTTCCCATGGTATTTTTTTTTTGTCAAAATCGATTGGTAATTGAATGTGTATAATATATCGCAAGAAATCGCCTTTCCTATTAATATTATAGTATTATTTATTCCATTAAATTCTTCTAAAGATTGTTCTTTAATATTTGTCAGATTTTAAAGTTTTTCTAATAAAAGTTACAAAAAAAATACTTCCTGTAGACTTAAGAAAAAATTCTACGTCTCCCAATCCTAGCTTTTAATTATTACAGACACATATCCTCTACGTTTTGTGCTATTGTTAGTAAGTAACGCGTTCATTTGTTTCACGGATAACTTTTGAATCGCATTTTATCAATTGATTTTTATTGTTCATTCTGGAAAATGGCTCTAGACATAATGTAAATTAGAAATAATATCGAAACTGATATTCAAATATTTTGTATAGCTTTTAAGATATTTAATTTTTAAAATAATCACACTAGGTTTGTTTCGATGTTATGTTTTCTTTTAATTTATTTCGCTAAAAATTTGTTTTTATTATACCCTATACCACTATATGGTTTGGGTATAATGACTTTGTGCTGCTATTTGTATCTACCAAAAATATTAGACCCATTCTTTATTGTACCATCAACCCAGAATCACTCTCTGAGTCGATTTATCGATTTATCGATTGTATATAATCCTTTATCTGCCATAGAATGAAAGCTGTTGAAATTGGCAAAATTCGATCCATGTTTAGTAAAAGGCCCCATATAGAGCTGATTCCCGATCTTCACTTAAAACAAAAATATTGCACTGATTTTTCTCAAATTTGGTTTGTATACATTTTTTTCAAAATATAAGTGACTTTACCAAATATGGTCAGGACCGGTCCATTTTTCGACCTAGTCCCCTAGTCAAGTGCCTTATTGCCCTTATTGCCTTTCATTGTTATTTAAGTTCGAAAGATATAGTATTAGTAAAAATAATAATAAAAAGAACCTTCCATTGTAACAAAAGCTATTAAAATCTACTGCCGTTTATACCCTATACCACTATGTGGTCAGGGTATAATGACTTTGTGGTTTGTATATGTTTTTGCAAAAAATAAGTGACTTTGCCAAATATGGTCAGGATCGGTCCATTTTTCGAAAACTAATAATGTCACTCAAATTTTGTTTATGCTTATTTTCCATATCGAATTAGTTGGACCAAAGATATAGTGTCTCTAAACTATGGTATAGGGTATCGTATAGTCGGTCTAGACCGAGTGTAATTTTCTTGTTTTTTTTATAGGTGATGGAATGTTAATATAAATGCCTTAAGTCTATAATATTAATAGGTAAATCGATTTCTTGAGACCGATGGTTTATTAAACAGTTTTTTTTGACCAAGCATATCTTATTTGAAAAGTATTTATTTTTAGCTATCCATCAGATTTATACATTTGCACCGTCCGAAACAGTTTTTTTGGGGTAAAATGCATTTGGAGTAGCTGCTTCATTCACAATAATAATTGTGTTGAATTCAAAAGTAATTTTGGACATAAACAGTAACGACAACAATCTATGTCTAAAAAGTGATGATTTGTGAATCGGCTAAACTTTATTAGCATACTTTTAGGGTCTTTATTAAATGAATCCTAGAATTTGCACTCGAATTTCGAGGTTGGAATATGCTAGACGGCTGGTGATATTCAAATAAAACCCTCAAACACAAGGTTCTGTGCGTGCGGTCGTTGTTTTTCCTCTACATGTACACGTTGTCGGCTATGCTTGATCGAAATACAAAATTTTTGATATCTTTATTTGACGGCTGATTATTTGATCGTTGTCGGACTAGTTTGACAAGCAAACTTCATTTGGTTTGAATTTTTGACGTTGAACACATGTGCGGATAAATTTTTTTTTTTTTGATTTGTTGATTAAAGTATACTTATTGTTAAATTTTATATAAAAATTAATAGTAATATATGTATATATAAATATTCAATTATTTATTGTTTTATAATTAAATTATTATTATAATTAATAATGAATTAGTGAGAAATTATCAAAATTTATTATTATAAAGTTAAGAAATATGATAAAATTTATACAAAAATTAATATCTATAATATTGATACGCTAGGCGATTTCTTGTGACTGATGCTTTGTTCTACCGTTTTATCCCGACTTTGACCAAACGTATATTATTTGAAAGGTTTTTCTTTTTAGCCGATTTGCAGATTTACAGATTTTTATATTTTATTTTGAGCCAATTCCATTTAAAGTTGCTACTAACACATACATAAAATTATACAATGCTATGTATGTGTTTATTAAAATTGTTAATGTGTTTGAAATAAAAATGAGTTTGTTTATTGTGTTGATTTGCGAATTGGCTATAATTGATTAGCATACTTTTAGGGTCTTTATTTAATGAAAAAATAAAATTACCTAGAATTTGCGCTCGAATTTCGAGGGCTGGAATCTGCTAGTATAAATTTCATTATTTTATATTTTTTTTTTTAATTATTGTATTATAATTATTGATTATAATTATAAAATTTTTAGTTATAAAATTTATAGATAATTAAAACTTCATCTTAAAAATCTCACGAAAAATCAAATTTTTAAAATTACAATAACATTAAATCATCATACGACGACGACTTGATTTGATGCGAATGCCACGAATTCAAAATACAAATGCTGTTTAACGTGTTTATTTGTAAGTTGCCTTTAAAGCTTCAAACATACGACACTCACACATATGCACTGTTTGATGGGTTTATTTGAGCGTCGCCAGCCGCCTTTACTTGCATCATTTAGAGTTAATCTATTTTTTAATTTTTCTTTTTTCCATGTAATTATTTTATTTTTTGTATTAAATCTGCCTTTGTGCCTTTAAGTTAACATATTACAAGCTAATTCAGTTAAAAAATTTAAAAGATTAATATCTGGACATTTTGCTGTTATATGGCAAATAAAAAATTCAAAAGACTAATTTGGATTTTTTTTTTTAATATATCATAATTTTGAAGCTCTCAAAACATTTCAAGATTGATGCCTTACTTTGATTTTGGATTTTCTAACTCCAGCTGCGTTAAAAAGTGTTTCAAATTTGAAATAAAATATCAGCTATTAATATTAGTTGGTTCAGTTCAGAACTATATTGTTTTAAATTGCAAATAATTTTAAACGCATTCGATGTGGGTTTTTACAGAATGTATACTAAAACACTTTTGGATATTAAAATACTGATACAATTTTGTAAGGTAATAAGTTTTCTGAATTCCATTTTTTCGTAAATTTTGGTTATACACTCACAAAAATTAAATTATCGATACCCATATTGCCTACATTTAATGCTTCCCACCATCAAACTTGAAATATCCAGTCGGAAATAATACTAACCAGCCACTATATCCAAGAAAACTGAAATAAATTTTTGCTTACACAAACAGAGTTTAATAACATTTTGTTTTAATTTATATTATTTTATTTGTAATTAAACAAACTCTGTAAACCGAAACCATATCCGTTCAAAACCGCGTAGAAGTCCAAAGCATAACTTCGTAATGCACTGTCATTTCTAATATGAAATTTTCGTTTATATGTAAAAAAAAATTTAAAACTTAAAATGTTTTTTTTTTAATATTCTACAAATATTTGGGTATTTAATAATGAATTGCAGAATATGAAGCCTTAAATTAAAAATTAGTGTTTTCTTACAAACTAATGTTTCTTACAAACTTGTTTTAGGTTGAAGATAAATATTTGGGGTCCTACCTGTAAGGGAGGGTAAAGATGCGCCGAGCTCTTTATACATATATCTAAGAGCTTAATAAATTACAAATTCGACTGTTACTTTTATCAAAATTTGATTATCTTTTTATGGCTACAATGAGGTTTACTTAATGAAGTAATTATTGCAGTCATTTGGTCCACTCCATACATATCAAATACAAAAAAATAGGGAATCTACAATAATTTTCGTAGTGAATGGTAAATTCTTAATAAGAGAGGACACAAACCCTCCAACCGGCTGAAGCTCAATGGCTCCCGCAGTCCTTCTTCCAAACAATTCTTTTAACATGAGATTAAAATAACCCAACGGAGGGTGGGTTACATTACAAACTACTTCCCTTACGAAGTCCATTTTGCATATGACTTACTTGGTCAAATGTGCAAAGTTTTGTAAAACGAAAAACCAACAGTAGTTTATGTTAATTTTTTACCCTAAATATAAGATTGGTTAGATTAAAGAAACACGAGTCCTTTAATTTACATATTCTCTAACATATATAAGTTTCATTGCGATCTGAATATGCCTTCAATGAGACCTTTCTTGCAAGTAGTTACTGAAGACATCTTTCGATGATTTCCAAGTGCAGTTATTGCAAAGAGGATTGCAATGTTAAATAATGCATTTATCGCCACAAATTTTGTCAAATTCGTTACCCAGATCTTTGTAGTAATGTGAATTTTCTTTCCTTAGTCCTAAAGAATATCATATATCAGAAATAATTTAAAATATGAAATAGTGTTATAATTTTAAGTGATGCATCCATAAATAAATCACACACCAAGAGATATATGAAAATTCCAGCTAAATTTTAAACTAACTTAATCGAACTAATATTCATTCCAGACTAAATCCAGCAAAACATTAATGACCTTATGAATTCCAAAAAGTAATTTACGCCCCAGAAAACGCGATTCTTTAATTTGTTAATGAGTTTTTAATTCGATAGTTAAAATGTCGCAATTTTTAACTTAAATATCGAATTTTATTGTTAGAGAATTTCAGTGTAAAACAATTTTAATGCTTAAACTTTTATAACAAAAAATACAAATTGAAAATATTTTGCATTAAGTTAGAGTCGCTATTTAATATGGCTCGAAAAATTGATAACAACTGAACCATATAAATTTTTTTGTTTTGCCCATATGAGTAGCACTATCAACTGACTTAGGACTACCCACATAACACACAACAATGCTACGTATCAACACTTACCACAGAGTGTAGCAAAATGCATTTGCAAAAGTGTAACACTACAGTGCTTATAATAATGTATCTAGATACGTACGTACAATTCTCATACTTTACTTGTATGTGTAGCGTATATTTATGGGGCATGAGTAAAAATGTTTATATATGAGTATAGAAAATATGTACAATACGCAATTTTACAATAAGTAAACAAATATATTACATATTTATGTTTCGCAAGTAGACAGTAGACAATAGCAGCATTAGAAAAAACCATGTAGAAAAATGGTTAAACACTCATATACTCAGTTACATAGTTAGGTACATAGAAGCACTCACAGCCATTTAGCTCTTTGGAGAGTTTTTCTTTATGATACCCATGCTAAAAGTTGTAGTTACCAAAACAAAAAGATACCGAACTAGCAGTACAAGACAATGTTTAACTGATGTTGTTGGTCTATTTATTTTTATTTATTTATTTTTTTTTTTTCAGTTTGTGAGACAAAACGAGTTGTGTTCTACAGCCAGAACAGAAAGAAACAAAATTAGAACAATAGAGTTGGTTGGGGTGGAGCGGTATTTTCATTTTGCTGGTATATAGAAAATGATATTATAAATATTTGTTTCTTTTATGGAAAAACTAAACTAATTTAGTTAAAGACTTGCTACAGCGAGTACATTTACTACAACTATATTTTCATTCTACATACATATACCAAATTTACTGTTATGTTTAACCAAATAATAACAAAAATAAGAAGTATATTTCAGCTCTATGGTCATTAGGGAGCTACCAAACTTTTGAAACCAACCATTTAGATCATAAAGATCAGCTCGGATAGTGAACACTGAGACTCAGGCTATTCGTCCATTCCAAATAGTGAAGAGATAAGAAAGAGCCAACTAAGTACGGAAGAGTGGAGAGTTGAGGTGCATTGGGGGTTAAGGTAATCGTTAATAAACGTCATTTGTCAATAGGTTTAAAAGAATCAATTTATTGACCACTATTTTTCTCGCTATAGACTGTCTTTTCAACTAGCAGTAGTCACATGTGTTTCAGTGTCTCTCCAGGTTATGAGTTCAAATGTTCTTCAAAAAGTTTTGTTAGCAATTTGTTTTCGTGGTATTTTCACTGCATTTTGCAAGTCACAAAAGTAAATATATATAAAATATTAACTTATAAATAGTTTTTCTACACGTAATAGGAATTTTACATAATGACTTGATTATGCGCTGACAATTTGTCCAAATGTAGGGAGTGGGTAGTCACGGAACAACTCTTGCGTTGACTTGTGGAACAAATACTACTTAACAGTTTTGAACTTGCGTTCGCAAATTCCATGCGTATTGCCATATTTCATGCATTATTAAAACGCTATATTAAATTACAAGGATTTTTCTTTAGTATTTTTCGTGACCTTTTCATAGTCATTATACCGCTTCATAAGTAGGGTGCGACTAGCAAAAATTGAAAAGATCATACGAGCACGACCAGCAGAATGCTGTCATCATATACTTACTACAATAGCAAAAATGGTTGCAAGCTAATCTGAGTCTGAAAAGGACTAGAACTTCTATAACATCTGCCAAGTTCTATGCCGGTAAAATTGAACAGCAGAACTACAGCACGATTGATTGAGCAAATTATTCAAACTATTATTTTTTTTCGGAATAATGATATTATATATTTTTCATTATTTTTTTTTTTATTAGAATATGAAAACATTCATCATAATTTGCCATTTATAATTGTGTTTCACAACCTCCCACCATTTTTAAAAGTGCTGAGAAACTATCAAAATTTTCGATATTTTAAGACTAAAAACAAAAATCATTTAGCCGAATGATGGTTAAGAAACCGTACTAGTGATTCACTAGTGCAATAAGCAAAAATATGATCTTGGTGCTGTTTTTGCCTTCAAACTTGAACCCCTAGCACTTAGATCCAGAACTGAGATAACTCCACTACCAAGCTGCTATTATGAAACTTAAAACTAACGCGCATGATATCCAGATGCGAAATCTCCGAATGTACTGAAATTTTGGCATGTTATAGAATAGACACAATTATAAACCAATAATTTAGTAATGGGTTAAAAATCTGAATTTTACGATTTAAAGCCGAACTCGAAAGGAAAAAAAATGTGCTGTTTTAAGAAAAGGCAAGTTTTTAAGGCCATGTACTGTCATAAGCAATGGTACTTTTATTTAATTAAATGTAGTTTTTCAAGCAAATCCTTTTTTTACAAAAGTTGCTTTATTTACTTTTTTACGAAGGTTTAGTTTTTTAAGAGAAGGTATTATTTAGGAGAATGTGCTTCTTTAAAAACGGTGATAAGTTATTTAAAAAAAAAATAAATTTTTACGAAATATACTCTTTTAAGAGAATTCCCTTTTTTAAGAAGAGGTTTTAAGAAAAAGACACTTTTTAGAAAGGAAGTTTTTTTAAAAAAGGAACTGTTTTAAGAAAACTAAATTTTTTAAGAAGAGAACCTTTTGTAAGAAAACGATTTTTTATGAAAATATACTTTATTAGGAAAATATAATTTCAAGAAATTCCGTTTTCTTTTTAAAGAAAAAGCACTTTTTAATAAGATGTTTTTTTTTATAAAAAGCTATTTTAAAAAAATAATACTTTTTTATGAAAGGACATATTTTAAGAAACGGCACTTTGTTAAGCAAGGGTAAAGGGTAAGGTAAAGGGTACTTTCTGCTTTTTTTAAGAAAAGATATTTTTTTAAGAAAGGATACTTTCCTAAGGAAGGGAACTTCTTTAAGCGAAGTTACTTTTTTAGAATGGGTACTTTTAAGATAGGGGTATTTTCTAAGGAAAGGCACTTTTCCAATAGTGGGTAATTTTTTAATTAATTAATTAATTTAGAGAAAAAGTACCTTTTAAGAAAAATTACCTTTTAAGAAAAATTACCTTTTAAGAAAAATAACCTTTTTCAGAAAAAAAAAATGTTTTAAGAAACGATTTTGGAGGAAAACGACCTATTTAAAAAGTGGTGCTTTTCTAACAAAAGCTAACGTTTGAAGAACAAGATACTATGCAAAGTGAAGATTTTTTTTTTTTTTTTTTTGAGGAAATGTGTTTTTAAGAAAAGGTATTAAAAAAATTTTTTTTGAGAAAAGCTACTTTCTCAAGGAAAGGCAATTTCTAATAAGAGGTTTTTCTTTAAAAAGGTAAATTAAAAAATAGTCCTTTTTTACGAAAGGTACCTTTTTAGGAAAGGATGTTTTTTAAGAGAAGGCATCTTTTTTAGAAAGAGAACTTTTTTAAGAAAGGTTACTTTTTTAAGAACGGGTACTTTTTAAGAAAGGGCACTTTTTTAAGAAAGCGCAATTTTTTTAGAATGTGTGCTTTGCTAAGAATGGGGGTCCTTTTGAAAGAAAATGTACCTTTCAAGAAAATTAACTTTTTTAAGAAGAAGAACTTTTTAAGGAACAATAATTTTTAGGAAGATGTACTTATTGAATAAAATTTAGTTATTTAAGAAATGGTGCTTTTCTAGCAAAAGGTAACGTTTAAGAAAAATTTGTAATTTTTTGAGAAAATGCACATTTTAAGAAAAAGTCAATTTTTAGGAAAGGTAAATTTTTTAAATTTACTTTTTGAGGAGTGATACTTATATAACAAAAGGCACTGATTTAAAAGAAAATTTACTTTTTTAAGAAATTTTATATTAGAGAAAAGGTAATTTGTTCAGAAATTTAACGTTTTGGAAAATGCACTTTTTTAAGAAATAGTACATTTTTTTTAAGAAAGGTACTTTTTTAGGATCATGTACTTTTATAAGCAAAGGATTTTTTAAAGAAGAAGCAATACTTTTTAAAAATAGGTACTGTTTTAAGAAAATTTACTTATTTTAAAGAAATGGTAAATTTTTAAGAACAGCTCCTTTTTTAAGAAGAGGCATATTTTCTCAATGACGATTAGTGATGAAGATATAGCGAAAATCCAACTAGATGCTTAATCATACATGTCTTGTGAATCACTAATATACGAGGGAGGACCATAAGTCCATGACTTTTCGAAATTCTCTCGTAGTTATATGAAATGCAACACTGCCCCAATCAAGTACCACCTGTAAATAGACTACTGTAAAATTTTGAACATATTCCGTCATTTACTTTGCGTTTAACAGCTATTCAAATCATACAACCTCGTGGTTTGTTTTTAAAATGGAGAAAAGTGAATTTCGAGTGCTCATTAAGCATTATTTTTTGCGAAAAAAAAAACCGTCAATCAAACCAAGGAAAAGCTTGATAAATACTATGGAGGCTTTGCGCCATCGATTTATATGGTAAAAAAGTGGTATACTATCTTTCATTGTTGGTCACTTGGGTTAAAAAAAGCTGTCTGCAAGATGGGTGCCTCGTTTGCTCTCAATTGACCATAAACCTAAACGTGTGACAAATTCCATGAATTGGGCTACGAATTGGTACATCATCCGCCATATTCTCCGGACTTAGCCCCCTGTGAAATGGCTCGGTGGAAAGAGATTTAATTCCAACGATTAAATTATTGATCAAACAAATGCCTAATATGGACCTCGAAAAATCCTATTTTTTGGAAGGGATACAAAAATTGGTGAAACATTGAACTAAGTGTATTGAGCTAAAAGAAGATTATGTTGAAAAATATTTTTTTTTTCGAATAAAAAACTGTGTTTCATTCTAAAAGTAACGGACTTATTGATCCGCCCTCATAGTCATCCAACAATATAAGTTCTACAAATGTGAGTATGATCATTTGCGGCAAATAAAATGTCGGAAATAATAACAATTTTCTACCGCTTTCTTCCTCCCTAATTATGGGACTACCAATAATGGAAACTCGCATGTCTAATTTTAATTTCAGTTGGACAAGTTTTCATAATATTTTCTAACGCGAGTGTTAATAAGTAACAGTGTGCTGGTTTCAACTTTTACCGAGGGCGCCGCACACCGAGCCATCGTAGTTCGCTTTTGCGCTAAATTCAACTATAAGCGCCACTCGCGTAAGGATGCGTTCTCTGAAGGTCATCTAAATCTTGTTCGTTTGCTAGAAAATATTGATCTTTCTGTGACTTTTCAATAGAGTGGGGTTTTCCTTTAACGTTTCAACGTCAGTACACGCCTGCGAGAGGGCTCCTGTCGACTATTGCATTAAAATATATAAAAACATATGATTGCAGCCCTTTTGAAAAATATCTATAGGATCCTAAAAGGTGACGAATAATTTAAAGTAAAGCGAACAAAACAATTCGAAGAAAATGGTCGCCCGTTTCTTCGGAAAACCCGAGAGTCGTTCTCCCATAAACTTCATTTCTTAGAAAATTTCCATATGTTATTTGCTGATGTGTTTTAGAACGAAAGTTTTGGAATATATTACAATTTATCTTGAGAACCTGAAATACTTCAGTCATATATATTTTCTTTCAACACACGTATTGATGAATTTCGATGGCAAATGTTTTGCTGGGTAATCCGTGAGTACGTGTGCTACTATTCTATTTGTTCTAAAATGTTTATCTTAAATTTTAAATTTATGTCACTGGGTAATTAGAAAATGTGTGCTCTCTTGCATACAGCATACGATTATAAATAAAAAAAATGTACGAACATATAAAAAACGTTTTGTTTTTCTCTTCCGTTCGCCTTAACTAAAACATTAAACATTAAAGATTTAAATTACAAAAAAAATAAAAATAAACAAAATTGTAAATATACTAAAGTCGCAAGTAAATTTACGTTGTTTATTTATGTTAAATGAAGAATAATCAAAAGTACGAGTGGCTCAGAATAAATAATGTAATAAGTATAAACAATTTTGAAATTTATGTAGTTTCAGTAGTGGGAGAGTTTATTATTAAGTAAATATTTTCATTTGATTACAAATTTGAGTATTTTGCAATTGACAAACACCTGTTCGACAGCGAGTAGACATATTTTGGAGAATAACAACAATTTTATGAGGAAATAATTTAAATAAACATTTATTTTGTGGTATAAAAGATAAGAGTGAAAAAATAATTTAAAATATTTATACCAGCTATTTTGGTGAAAAAGTAGAAAGCAAAGTTTCAAAAAGCCATCTTCAAATTATAACCGGCAGTATCCTCCAAAAGCTAGGATAGGCTAGAGCAGTAGAGCTAGTGAAATGGTAGAATGTTAATGTTGTTGATACTATATTTTTTTTATTAAAGTATTCATTATTTTTTGTCTTCTTCCTTGCAGCACAGTGGTACTGCTAATAAGTAGATACGCCATACTAATATGTAGATACAGATATATTTCGCTCATAGTGGCAGTATTCCTATTATTTCATTTTTTCTTCAATATTTAATTTAATATTTAATTTTTAGTAAATATTTAATTTAATATTTAATTTCGATGGAATAAAATATATCAATAATTTTTGCGTTACTAATACTTAACCAATGTGTAAAAAAAATTTTGAAATATTAAAAAAATTTTACAGGAAAATACAAAAATTCATAAAGAAAATTTCATAGTATGGAAAACTTAGTAAAGGTATTTTTCAAAATTGATCTTTAATTTTTTATTTCTTCTTTATGTAAAAAGTATGCTATATTTATACTATAAAAAATATGTGGATTGAAAGGGTACTGAAAATTAATAGATTTTAAATCTGTAATATGATAACAAATTTTAAAAATTATAAAAATTTTGGGCATTGTTCTAACTAACTGGTTAAGTAATTATGGAAGCCTTGAATGTGATGAAGAAAGTAACCATGAAAGTTGATTTGAACACTTAAGAAATATTTTGTTTTAAGTTTCGAGTAGATACAACAAAATTACCACTTATAATGGACACAACTCAAAACAAAAGTTCAATATATTCGGCAATCGACAAATATTTGTACAAAAAACAAAAAAATGAGTGGGATAGCTATTCACACATATACAAACAGCTCAATCCAGACGGGAGGACACCTTTTTACCCACCAGATACTTCCAGAGCACATTTACAAAAGTATTTAAGAATAAGATTAGGCCATTGTCGATTAACACACCAACACCTCATGGAAAAGAAGCCAGCACCTGAGTGTATTTTCTGTAGATCATCTATTATTTCAATGAACCATATTATAAATGAATGTATTTATATTAAATCTATCTGTATTAAAAATAATTATAACCTACCTAACATTATTTCCGATACCTCAAAAGAAAATATTAACAATTTAATTAAGCTCTTAAAAGAATTAAATATTTTTAATAAAATTTAATTCGTTCTTTGCAAAATTGAAATCAATAATTAATGAATTGAAATTAAATATATATATATATATATATATATATATATATAAAATTTTTTACAATGATCATTGTATAATTAAAACCCGAATTAAAACTACCCTAAAAATTATTTTGAATTGTAATTACTCAAATCTTGGAGAAAAAAAATTATTATGTAAATTATGAGCCGATGGCCTTAGCAGCTAGTGCTTACTTAATATAATTTTGTAATAATTTATTATTACATAGTTATTAAATAAATAAATAAATAAATAAGTTTCGGGTAGTTCAAAATGCAGCAGTGACCGCTTTGTAGTCAGGATATAATGAGTTTTTGCCGTTATTTGTAGCTACCAAAAATTTCAAGCGTAGACCGATCGACTCAGAATCGCCTTTTGGCCGTCTGTTTGTATGTCAATGTAAACCTTGTGATCAAACCACAGGTCGCAAATATAAATACGTTTTGGTGACATTCGATTTATAAACTTTGCTTTGGGTAAAAAGCTATCTAGCCAATTCACAAACCAACACTTTTATGGTTATTTATTATTGTGAAAAAAGATAGCAAACTCATTAACAAACACATTTAAAATTTAATAAACATACACATAGCATTGTATATTTTTATATATGTGTTAGTAGGAACTGCAAATGCAATTTACTCAAAATAAAGGAAAAAATTTTAAAATCTGTAAATATGGTGAACAGCGAAAAGGAAATACTTTTCAAACAATATACGCATGGTCAAAATCGGAATAAAACGGTAGAACAAAACATCGACACAAGAAATAGCCTAGCCTATTAATATAATAGATACGACACGATATAAACTTTTTCGAATTCATAAAAATGCCGCTTAAATTTGGTTTGTGCTTGCTTTCTATAACCTATTAGTTGGACCTAAAAACATCTCTCTAAAATAATGGTTTAGTCGGCCTATTCAGATTATACTTTTTATGCCTTTCACACCACTGTGCAGAGAGAATATATAGTTTTGACATTCCATTTGTAACGCATCGACAACTCTTGTAACAACTCGAGTCGATATAGCGATGTCCATCTGTCCGCTTGTCCGTCTGCCTGTTGAAATCACGCTCATTCACACAATAAACCATTTACGTGGATAATGTTCTAACAAAATTCCTTTATCATTATTTCGAGAAGGTTGGCGTAAAAATTCAGTGTGGTTGTCATAATAATTTTATATCAAGTTCATCAAATTATCAAATTGATGATTTTGAAAACATTTTGTTTACATTTGTTATAAATGGTGCTATAAGTCCAGATAGTGCTACAAGTCCAGTAAAACCAATGTGGTACCAAAGTTTCGAAACAGCCGAATTTAACACTCTTACTTGGTTTGTACTGGTTTTTGTTTAGTTTCTGAAAGATTGTATTATATAAAAAGCATTTTATCCGAATTATGTATTCCTCTACAGTTTGTAAGAAATTGAATGGAGCTGCAAAAACGCCTGTACGTGGCTCACACAGAAAAAAAATTTTGTTTATCAATAACCATTATCGAAAGTGATTTTTTTTTGTTATTCCTATCCGGATACATATCCTATTTTTCATTTAATGGATGCATTTCTTAGAGGGTTGTAGTTGAATTATTAAACTATTTTAACTAAATTACTTAAAGTATAATTATTAATCCACTTCTCCATTGAATAATATTTTATTTATAAAAATAATAAACAATTTTTACAAAACTGCCCGTGTTGTTTACTTTACCAAAGATATTCTAATTGCTTGCCCTACAAATGCATAGATTACATCAAAAATACGATCAGCCCAATTACGATTAACCATTCTCAAGGAATTTCTTTCTCACGACAAATACTTTTCTTGAGAAAAAAGTCATTCAATAATAAATTCATCGTATTTCGAAGCCAGTTGTTTTGCTTATTGACAATTAATTTTTTATTTTTTTGTGTGTGTGCAAACGATAATAAAATAATAAAATAATATAAATTTATTTTAAAGAAAAATTAAATTAAAAATTAATAGCATAGCTATGATGCGAGCAGGTGTGGACGAAATTGGAGTTGTAGTATAACAACAACGAAATAGCTAAAGGATTGTTAGAAGTCAATTGCGGGCTGAATCTATGGAAAACGTAATCAATGCCGGAATTGGCTTTCATTAAAGTAAACAAAAGTTGAAGTTGGGTTTTGATTGTGGTCTTCAACCTACAAGAACAATAAAATATTAATTTTTTTATTTAAATTTTGTTTTATCAAAATACTTCTTACATTTTTATATACACTTCCATCTGTTTTGCAAGGGGAACTCCTTGAGGGCAAAACCCAAATTCAAGTGCATTGAGAATAACGACTTTTTCCCATCGAATTTTTTTTCCGAAGGAATTTTTATTCATAATTGGGGAAAAGGGAGAAGTGAGATGCTTCATGGGGAATTTTTGTTTAGAATTGGGCTGGATGTGTATCCGGGTTGAAATAACCGAAATAAAAATTTCTTTCGATTGGTACCAAAAAATTTTTTTGGTTGCTATAATATTTATTCATAACCAAAAAAAAAATATTTCTCACTTCAATTGGTTACGGTAACCAAGATATTGTATATTTTACTATAATTGTTATCATTTCCATAAAACGAATATATCGAATTTAAGCATAACCTTTTCTTAAAAAAAAACCGCTTTTTTCCGTCCTGATAAAAATTAAACTCTCATACAGAGGGAACACAATTAAACCGACATTTTTTTCACACATTATGTACTCATAGAAATAGAAATATAGCCAATATTTTAGGCAGATAGTTTCCACCGCGGACATAAGAGTTCTCCTCGGGAAATATCGGTTAAAGAGGAAGTACCGACTTCAAAAAAAAAAATTGAATTTCGATTTTTTACGCTAATATAATTTAAAACAAGTAAGAAATTATAGTCGGTCTAGACCGACTATACGATACCCTATACCATGGTTTAGAGACCCTATCTCTTCGGTCTAACTAATTCAATATAGTAAAGAAGCATAAAACAAATTTGAGTGGCATTGTTATTAATTTTTTTAGCTGCTGATATGAAAAAGTTTATATCGGGTACTATATTTATATGGGGACTAGGTCGAAAAATGGACCGATCCTGACCATATTTGGTGAAGTCAATTATAATTTGAAAAAATAAATACAAACCAAATTTGAGAAAAATCTGTTGAATATTTTTGTTTTTTGATAGATTTAAGTGAAAATCGGGAAGCAGCTCTATATGGGGCCTATGACAAAGAATTTCCATATGGGGTTTGTTTTTTGACAACTAATAAGTGGTTGTAATAAACATATACAAACCCAATTTGATTGAGATCTATATGATAATTTGGATCTTGTGGCTATTTATGTCGATTTATTAGGGGTCATTTGGATGGGGACTATGTCTGAACATGCACCGAATTTTACCAATTTTAACAGCGTTGATCCTGTGGCTGGTGGAAGCATATGTGCCAAACTACATCAAAATATATTCATATTTGCGACCTGTAGTTTGATTAAAAGCTTCACATGGACACACAGACGGACGGACGGACAGACGGACATCGCTAAATCTACTCAGAAAGTAATTCTAAGATGGGTCTAGGTCAAATATTTTTGGTAGTTACAAACAGCAGCACAAAGTCATTATACTCAAACCAGATAGTGGTATAGGGTACAAAAAAATTCCGTTTAAAGCATCTCAAATAGCATTAAAATTTTTTAGGAAAAGCAACAAAATATATATTTATTTTTCAGTGTTATAAACCATTACAACATATAATTTATTTTTCTTTTTATACCCAATAAAACTATGTGGTCAGGGTATTATGACTTTGAACTGATATTTGTAGCTACCAAAAATATTTGACCTAGACCCATCTTTTATTATACCGAGCGCATCATAATCACTTTCTAAGTCGATTTATCAATGTCCGTCCGTCCGTCTGTCTGGCTGTGTGTCCATGTAAGCTTTGTAATCGTAAAGATGTATATGTGTTGATTAAATTTAGTACGCTTCTATATGCCATAGATTTAATGCTGTTGACATTGGTGAAAAGCGGCTAATGTTCAGACCTAGTCCCCATACAAATGACCCCTATCAGATCGACTTAAATTACTATAATATACAAATTATCATTATAATATATACAATTACATCCATTAATCACTAGTCGAAAAATAGGCCCTATAGAACAATCCTTAGTCATAGCGCCCATATGAAGATGATTCCCGATTTTCACTCAAATCTATCAAGAAACAAAAATATGGCACAGATTTTTCTCAAATTTGGTTTGTGTATATTTTTTGAAAAAATAAGTCACTTACCAATACGATCAGGATAGGTCCATTTTTCGACGTAGTCTCTATATAAGTATATCACCTGATACAAACTTTTTCTTATCCGAAGGCAAACAAATTAATTACAATGCCACTGAAATTTGGATTTTGCATATTTTCTACATCTACATGATATAGGGTATCGTATAGTCGGTCTCGACCTTCTTGCTTGCTTTTTATTGTTAAATGCTTTTGAAATTGTCATAGTCCCACGTTAATATTTTCTCTAAAAACATATAAAAGGTGTAAGAGTTTGAGAAGTTTTCTTGCTTGTTGGGATATCAAACACACAAATAAATAAATTTAGATAATTTAGACAATTATTGAAACTCTAACAATTATTTAGAAGTATGTTTGTTCATTATTTACTTACTTTTTATATTTAATTAAATTTGTTTTTCAAGCTTGACTTAACTTGTTGTTTACTTTGTTACTGTTCGATTGACGTTGATAATGACAGTGAGAGTGGTGGGTAGTACAAAATCATGTAAATTCCCCAACTACTATATTTGAATGATGACGACAGAACTGATGATCATCAATCAATTGCGTTTTTCTTTTGTGGTACTCTTCTGTTGTTTTGTATCTAGATGGCCACGAATATTAAATTGGTAGAATGCTGGTTTAAAAGCACGTACAAACTGAATATGAGTGAAGCAAAAAATAAAAATAAATTAAATACCTAAACGCAAAAGCTAAATAAACAGTCAAACACCGTGAAGGAGTGACGATGACTGTGATTGACGATAGACCAAGAAATATACTGATAGAAGAGAATAAAAAAAGACCGAATTTTTTACGTTTTTACTTCTTTGTTTTTTATTTGTTTGAATGGTGACATGTAAGAAAAGTGAAAGGGCCCAAAGAAATAAAAAGAAACAAGGCGATAAAGAAAATTGAATAAAAATGCAAAGGTGATGATAGTGACTCGAACACTTTATTTTAAGTTTTTCTTCTTGACATATACGAAGAATTTTTAATTGGATTACTTATGGAGCCATGATAAACCTTCAGAAATTTTGGCGAAACATTAGAAATAACACATACCTCTACAAAGAAATATACAAAATTTTATATAAGCTTCGTTCTGACCGCCCCAACATATTAACCGCATCCGAGTTGCAGCTTCAAAAGCGACTAAAAACGTTAAGGTAAAATTTATAAAAACGATTTGCAATGGCGCTGTTCAGAAAATCATAAAAATAAACAAGTAACAAAATAATGGTCGGTCTAAACCAACTATACGATATCTTATATCATGTGTATAGAGAAATGGGTCTTATTTCTAATTGGTTATAGAAAATAAGCATAAAAATAATTTTCTTGGCTGCTATGAAAGAAAAAGTTCAAGTTCATATAGTCGGTCTAAACAGATATACGATATCTTATACCATGTGTTTAGAGAAATGGGTCTTCTTTCCAACTAATTGGTTTTAGAAAATAAGCACAAATATAATATTCTTGCCTGCTAAAAGAAAAAGTTCATATCGGATAGTAAATGAAATTCATGGAAACTAGGTCGAAAAGTGGACCAATGTTGACCATATTTGGAAAAAGACATTTATTTTTTGTAAAAACATATACGAAGCCAATTTTAGAAAAACCTGTGCAATATTTTTAATCTTTGATATATTTAAGTAAAGAGGGCTATGACTAAGATTTTTCCTACGGCATGAATTTTTGGCTTACGCATTAATTTTGCAATAAACACACACAAACCAAACTATGCCGGGATCTATATTATAATTTGGATCTTATTGCAATTTAAATCGTTCACATAGGGGTCATTTGTGTCGGGACAAGGCCTAAACATACACCGACTTGCACAAATTTCAATAGCATTCGTACTGTAGCTTACATACCAAATTTTAAAATTATCCAGGATGCTCTAGGCACATTATAATCGCTACGTAAGATCAAGAAGTCAGCTGCTACAGATTTTACTGCTAAGCTTGTTTTTCATATAACAAGCTTAGCTATCGAAGTTGGAAGGTAGAGAAGAGCAAGTAATAAATAATGTATTATTTTCAAATTTCGAACCACCGCCACCAAGCTTTGCATTTCGTAAAATTAACCTACATACAGCTTGGAAAAGTTTCCAGTTTACACTATCACACTATGTAATACGACCTATCAAAAAATCGAGTATTATGAAAAAGTAGTATCACGTAAAAAGCTTATGTTATGGAATTGACATTCTGTAAGATTTTATTTTCGAAGTCCAATGGTTTTAGAAACATTTCTAAAAAGTTGCAATTTTCATCGGACCAGAGTTGTTTTGTTTTGTTAATATTAAAAAAAAGGTAAACAAAAACAAAGAAAGTGGAAGTAGAATATAAATTTCAAAAAAAATTTGCTTCTTATTATAAACAGCTGTTTTCATAAGACCTGAGTGCGATGGTGTAAATGGCCTAAGCATGCAGAAATAATGTCGGTGCGACTTTATAACAGTCTGATGAATTTCATCAGATTTTTATTTCAAAAAATAATGCGACTAAGTGGTATTGTGTAAATGGGCCTTTAAAAACTGTTTCCAGGTTTCTTTGATTTTGCACTTTGCTGAATTGTTACGTTTTTCTAAATGCTTTCCAAAAGATATTTTTGGCATATTTTTCTCACTTCTAGCACTCTTGTGTAGATAATCTTCCACCTTATCTGAATACTATCATTTCAGATTTTGTTAAATTTACGTTAAAAATAATTTATGATTTGTTACATTACGCTGATGTCATCTGCAAGCAATACAATGTCTCCTTGGCACCCTATTAAATGCAGCTTTTAAATCAACAAAGAGTGCACACACATTTCTCTTTTCTTCAAATTTTAAGTGAACAATAACAGATATATTGTAAATATTATCAAAAGAAGAACAGTTCATCTTAAAACCAGCTTGATATTCATTCAATTTTCCGCGATTGTCAACCCAATTTGTATCATAAAAATCTTTAATTACAGCAAGTTCTTCATCCCAGTTTGAGCCTCTGATATATACTGGTATAAAGTTAAATTTTATACTATTTATGTGCAAACGGATTTAATAGATTGGAAGGATTGTTTTAACTCAGACTCTTTTATATTTTTTCTTATTACATATACGTACCCACCATTAGCTCTACCGTACTCGCTTAAACGGTGACATGCCGTTATATGAAGTCATTACTAAGTTGTTCAAATTCAAAGTTTATAAAACTCTTCATTAAGTTTTCTTATTACAAGTTGATCGGTCTAAGTATTTTTGATAGTTACAAACATCAGCATAAATTGACCACATATTCGTAGAGGGTATAGACTGGTTATCGAGTCCGACAAAAACGAATTCAGTCACAAAATAACACATAAACAAGCCCCCAAAGTTTTGGAATATCGCCAAGTAAAATCAGGTAGTCAGCTGGTCGCAACATACTCAGATGATACAGCAATAATTGTCATAAGCGATACACCAGATGGAGCATTTTTGCTTGTACAAAACTTGAAAAGTGGTTAAATAAAATTCAACGTGAAAGTAAATTGTGATAAATCAAATTTTGTTCAGACGTATTGAATGTCCATATATGGTAACTTAATCCCAAAAAAAAAGAAAATGTAAAATAGTTGGCAATGATTCTTGATAGACGACTAACCTGGAGAGATCATATTAAGAGGAAACAATAACAACTTAAAATCAAAACAAACAAGTAAGAAAATTGTAGTCGGTCTAGCCCAACTATACGATACCCTATACCATGCGTTTAGAGACCCTATCTCTTAGGCCCAACTAATTGGATATAGAGAATAAGCAAAAACCAAATTTGAGTGGCATTGTTATTAATTTTTTTTCTTTGAAAATGAAAAAGTTCATATCGGATGCTATGTTTATTTGGGGGCTAGGTCGAAAAATGGACCGATCCTAACCATATTTGGTAAGGTCACTTATTTTTGCAAAAACATATACAAGCCAAATTTGAGAAAAATCTGTGGAAAATTTTTGTTTTTTTTTTTTTATAGATATAAGTAAAGATCGGAAAGCAGCTTTATATGGGGGCTATGACTAAGAATTGTCCTATAGGGTTTATTTTTGGACTACTGATTAATTGGTGTAATAATCACACACAAACCTAATTTGACTGAGATCTATAAGATAATTTGGATCATATGGCAATTTAAGTTGATTTCATAGGTGTCATTTGTATGGGGACTATGTCTGAACATGCACCGATTTTCGCCAATTTCAACACCTTTCATGCTGTAGCTAATGGAAGCTTATGTACCAAGTTTCATCAAAATACGTTCACAATTGCGACCTGCAGTTTGATTACAAGGACACACAGATGGACGGACATCGCTAAATCGACTGAGAAAGTGATGCTGAGTCGATCGGTATAAAAAAAGTTGGGTTTAAGTCAATATTTTTGATAGTTACAAACATCAGCACAAAGTCATTATACTCTGACCACATAGTTGTATAGGGTATAAAAACTTTACCGGCTCTTTGATTCATACTCAATTAGGTTTAAATGACAAATTACGAATCTGTTGTTCTGCTGGACATATGGAATCCAATTATGTGGTATTGATATTGATATTCTTGAGAGATACCGATCCAAAACACTGGGCCAAATCTTTGATGTAGCATGGCATGTTAGGAACAGTGTTATCAAAAAAATCATTCTGTTTCATCTGTTCGAGAGGAAATTAGATCAGTAAGCGAGAGGTATTTGCAAGGACTGTGTAATCATGATTATGCTGTGGCTATCACATTATTAGACGACATCAATGAAAGTAAGAGACTAAAGCGCAGCCATATCTTAAATCTTCCGTTCCGAAAAAAAATTGTTATTAAAATTCCAAAAATCATCATATTAAATTGTTTTATATTATGTACCTCATTGCAGTTACTTAACCTCTGTGATATACATATTTATTTAAAAAAAAATGTGCTTATTATCCTTGGATAGATTGTAAATAAAGATAGAATTAATAATAAAAAAAAATATTAAATCTTAACATCCTTTTTTCTCTATCTTTACTTATTCTACATGTACGTAGACTTTGTCAAGTCAGTAGGTTACTGAAATTTAGAATGGCTTTGCCAACAATTATTATCAAATTTAATATACAATTTGGACAATTAAATGATGTGTTCTACGTTGAATCATCTCAGGTTGAATTACCCACAAAAGAGCTTAAAATTGTATTTACACAAAATTAAGTTGAATCAAATGGTAATTCTTGTAAAATCTGTCCGTTATTTAAATAGCCAGGTTTAAAAACTAAACGACTAATGAACAAAACAATAATGAACACCAATGTGGGCATAACACAATTATTCAAATTGACACACACTTCTTGTGTATTTCTTTTGAGGCCTTCTTTTATTCGTTTGGTATCTGTTTTACTGGTACTGAATTGGATAACTTTTCACGCAACACAAAAAAAAAATATAAAAAAATCATCGTAAAAAACACAAGGAAAATTTAACACCATTCAAGCTTGAAACAGCAATTTTTGAATCGAAAAGAAACAAACAAAATAAACAGTTATGGTTGTTTTAATATTGAGACGTTATTGGAATATGAAATGATTTACAAATACGAAAATCTCTACAAGAGAATGAGAAATAAAATATAAGACAGATACAAAATAATGAGGAAGACAGACAAACCTTTTTGTTTTTGTTTTGGTATAAAGAATTTCGAAAAGATAATTCGTTGTTTACAGCAGTTGTAAATGTCGTAGCTGATAGATAGATAGGCCCACCAGCAACAATATGTTTTAATCAGAATTTAGTAAAATTTATTTGTTGATTGTTTTGGGGGCTTTTTTTAATTTCACTTTTTTATTTTTATGTAAATTTTGTTGGCATGATTTTATTTTTTTTTGCTTTTATTATTATTATTTTTTTCTTCACGAAATTATTGCAATTTTTTTTTTTGATTTGTCGTTTTTTGATTTTATTTATTTAAAAAAAGTTGTGCATATTTTTTCGTTTACTTTTTAATTTATTTTTGTTGCTTTCTTTATTGTTGATTTGTTGATTTGTTTATATATTTTTTTTTGCTTAATTTTTTGGTTATCAAATATTTGTCAATTACCTTTTTTGTTATAATTTTTGTTTTAGAGTTTCCAGTTTTTTTTTTGTCGAGGAAAGTAACACCTGTAAGAGATGGACAAAAATGTAAATTAAGTTAAGTTGTTTATTAAATACTTAGGATATTGTTTATAAAGTAAGTATTTAAATTCGGCGCATAATGAAATATCAGTATAAAAGTTTTGCTTCGAGGGAAAAATAATAATTAAGGTTAAGGAAAATATTGCAGCTAAATGTTTTTAGTAAAAATCTATTGTTTTATGTAAATAAAAGTCTTCAGCTGTAAGAAGTTTTTTTTTTTACAAAATTTTTAGTTATAAAAAAATGGTCTAGCACAGAAAGAATATAATTGTTATGAAATCTTATAAAAACCATTTAGTTTATAATAGTTATAATATAAATAGTTATAAATGACGCATATATATCAGGGTGTCCCTTAAATATATGGAGGGGGAAAAAGTGTTTGAATTCAAAGTATGACCCCAAAGAAATATGCGGATAGCAAAAAAACTGAGAAATACGATATTTTGGGTCAATCAAAAAAAATTTAGAGGTGCCTCAACGGGACTAAAAATTGCAAGATTTTACGAAAATTTCATTCTATATTTTAATTTTTTCGACAAGTTGCTACATTAATCGATATCGCTTCCAACCTGTCTCTTCAAAAAGCTATATACCTTAAAAATCGAATAAAAACTCGCCAAGATATACAAATGCCCCATACCACTTTTGTACCAAAAAAAACTCTGGTCAAGAAATGTGATGAACATTTTTTCAACTTTAACAAATTGATTAAAGCCATATTTTTTTTTTGGTCTCCATACCTATAAGTACTCAGATAAGAAGTATTGTTTTATTACCACGATGTTAACATATTGCGAAATGAGACCAGAAATGGAATTTTATTGATAAAATTTTGAAAACTCCTTTTTTAAAGTTTTAAAAATTTTCTTAAATAAAATTTAAAAAAATTGATCTGAACTTTAAAGTTTTGTTAAATATATGCGTGAGATTAGTTGTGTGAATTTTTATACAAATTCCTCTGCCAGAATTTTTTTTACAAAAATTTTTTTTTGCGGATTTCGAGAAAAATTAGTTTCTTGTGGAAATGTATTCTTTCTAAGTACTTTGTATCAAAAATTTATCAGTTTTCTACTTTTAAATATTATATTTTATCTTAATGGACTAGGGTTTCTGAAAAAAAAATAATATGATCCCATTAACCCTTTTGGACTTGGGGTCGCATATTACCCCAACAATTCAAATATTTTGTAAGTGCTGTTGAATTTTGGATCATTTTAGCACTAGGAGCACATAAGGGTAATTTTTCGTGAAATATAGCACAATTTTATTTCCCAACGCATGGTAAGGGTTTCGTCTAGTTTGCCAGAACTATTCATTTATTTAAACATGCCAAAATTCATAGTTTGGCCTCGCAAGGAATGGGTTAATGTTCTTCGTCACATCTAAAAATTCAAAAGCTCTTACAAAATAATTGAATAAATTGCCTTTCATTAGCTTGGGCTCATATGCGATCCAAAGTCCAAAATGGTTAACGAAGTTATATTATTTTTTTCAGAAACCCTAGGCTATTAAGGTAAAACGCAACATTAAAAAAAAATAAAACTGATAAATTTTTAATACAAAGTATTTATAAAGAGTACAATTACTTAATATTTCACAAAAAACTAATTTTTCTCGAAATCTGGACAAAAAAAAAATTATTTTTAAAAAAAATTCTGGCAAAGCAATTTACTTAAAAATTCAAAGAGTTAATCTCTCACATGTATTTAACAAAACTTTAAAGTGCCAGATCCATTTTTTTAAATTTAGTTTAAGAAACTTTTTTAAACTTAAAAAAGGAGTTTTCAAAATTGTATTAAAAAAATTTTCCATTTTTGGTCTCATTTCGCAGAAGGTTATAAACGTGGTTATAAAACGATACTTCATATCTGAGTTCTTATAGGTATAGAAACCGAAAAAAATTAGGGCTTTAATCAATTTATTAAAGTTGAAAAAATGTTCATCACATTTCGTGACCTGAAGTTTTTGGCACAAAATTGGTCTGGGGCATTTGTTATTCTTGGCGAGTTTTTATTCGATTTTGAAGTTATGTATGTATCCATTTGAAGAGATAAATTAGTACTGATATCGAATGAAATTTTCTCAATATCTGAAAAAACTCATATTTTCCCCTTATAAACACACTTGAAATTTTCAGTCGCATTGAAGCACCTCCAAATTTTTTTGGATTGACCCAAAACTTTGTATTTCTTATTTTTTATGCTATTCGCATAGTTCTAGGGGGTGAGATCGATAGTTTGAACACTTTTTTTAATTAAGGGCCACCTTAATATATATACTTTTATGTCTTAACATATTGTTACGGTCATCACTAATCAGCTGATTCGATGCATGTGTAACGCTATATGAAACATGTGATAAATTTTCAGTAATTTTTCTACGTATTAATATTGGAATTCAAATTAAATCGACAACTATACGACGTAGATAAAAATGGTTAAATTTTGCCAGCTTTTTGAAATATCCTTTTCATATTGTGGACTATCCTTTTTAGAGTTTCCAGATCGAAATAAGTAAAATTTAGGTGAGCAAGAAAAAATCGCCTATTTTGCGAAAACTAATCTTCGTAGAGCAAAACGTAATTGTTTTTCGGAAAGCATTAAATAGCTTACACGACGAAAGCTAAGCAAATACAGAAATAACAAGCAAACAATAATGTGTGCGTATGCACCGCTGATACATATCTGATACTATATCTATATATGTGAATTGTGAGGTGTCTCCATACCTAACACCATATCTTTGCATAGTGATGCCAAATTTACCCCATTTTCAACAACAACCTGCTCAAAAGAATGAAACACCATATTATCCAGGCAAAAGGCTTATTTTGTGAATGGCCGTGATTTCAATAGACCGACGGATGGAGAGACGGAAGGGGGGAAAGACGGATTTCGCTATATGGATCCAAGTTTTTCTACGGATAAAAAATATATACTTTATTCATATTTCGATGTGTTACAAACTGAATGACAAATTGATATACCTGTACCATCTGCAGAGTGGAGGGTAGAAAAAAAGACATTTCCTAAAAAAACTTCATAATTTCTCAATCGCCTTAGGTGCTTCGCAAATAACTAAACTCTCCTTAAAGTTTTAGCATTTCTTCTACATGACAGCCCAATTGACTTGTAAGGTATCTGGCCATACATATAAATTCAAGTAAAAATAAGTTCTGATAGCCAATGGTTCGCACAACTAAAACAACTGATGACTCCTCAGTTTTAATTGTTTTTATAACTTGGTCGGTATGGGGCCATATAATCTATTAGAAAATGCTAGGAATATCCGCCGTAAATAGAATGGCTGGGGCACCCGAAGCATGTTGGTTCCATAAAGGTTCTTATTAGTTGTTAAAATCTAAACTTTTGCACTGAGAATTATGACTCTAAAGCCCGAAGTAACAACGTATACTGCGCTTTAAGGTTCTTTATGATATGTCATGCATTTTAATTAATATTTTTACAGTAAAAATTTTAAAAATTTATTTGGAACTATAATAAACGCAGATGAAAACATGAAGAAAATTATAGCCGGTCTAGACCAGCTATATGATACACTATTACATGAGTTTAGAGAAACTATGTCTTACGTCCAACTAATTGGATAATGAAAATAAGCATAAACCAAATTTGAGTGGAAGTGTTATTAATTTTGTTGCCTTTGAATATGAAAGAGTTCATATCGGATATTATATTTATATGGGGACTGGATCGAAAAGAGAACCGATCCTGACCATATTCCGTAAGGTCAGTTACAAAAATATATAAATACCAAATTTGAGAAAAATCTATGCAATATTTTTGTTTTTTGATAGATTCAAGTAAAGATCGGGAAGCATCTTTATGTGGGGCCATGACTAAGAATTATCCTATAGGGTTTGTTTTTGACTACTGATTAATGGGAATAATCAACATAGACAAACGTAATTTGACCGAGATCTATATTATAATTTGGATCTTATGACAATTTAAGTCGATTTGATAGGGGTCATTTGGATGGGAACTTGGTCCTGAACATGCACCGATTTTCACCAACTTCAATGGCGTTCATGACATTGCTGACAGAAGTTTAATTACAAAATTTCATCAAAATATATTCATGTTTGCGACCTCTAATTTGATTACAAGGTTTCCATGGACGCACATACGGATGGACGGACATCGCTAAATCGACTCATAAAGTGAGTCGATCGGTATTACGATATTTTTTCTATTAAAAATATCAGCACAAAGTCGTTGTACTCTGAACTCTGAACAACTTAAGAATCATTGATAACCAGGGAAGTAGGTGTCACGTATGGGAAGATTGGTAGAATGGTCACCACAAACAACTTTAAAGTTACTTGTATTAAGTCTCCGAGTTATTCTTCTCTTTTGGTCGCGTTGTTGGCAAACATAGGAATTTCCCAAAATGGCAGTAATATTGCGATTTACTGATCGAGGTAACCAATTGGGTTTTGAATAACTGTTTCTTTATTTTCGTTATATAGCTAAAGTGGGACAAAATAATCTTGAATATATATATTACCATACAAGTCTGGTGCTACGCCATTGTAAAATCTTTCAGTTTATAGACTGGGAATTTATTAAGATACCAACGTGTTCTAAGTGTCTTTACCATAAAATTTATTTTGATTCCTTGTACTGGCAATAGTCTGAATTGAGCCATGTCATTCAATAGTTGAAGCCTCCGATGCCAGTAAAATAATAATATTAATCAATTAGTATTTTTTTCCTTAAAAGGAAATAGGTTACCAAGGCAGACCGATACAAATCCAAATCACCAGGGCTTCAAAGTGGGAATTCTTCTTATTCAGATCATGCCTTATGTAGGTAGTTTTGTAAGGAATTGTCTTGTTTTCCTTTATTACTACCGATGCGCCATCTCCAAAGGCCAAATACATTCATCACGTGGCATTTCTTGAATTTCAGTTAAATTTAACTTCCTTGGACGTGGTCTATATGAGCTAGGATATCTTAAATTTCAATCCAAATCAATTATATCATATTCGTGTTTAAGAGGAATTCCAAAAATATATATCTTTATTTCAATATTACTTATAGTAAAATTTGTATATGGCCAATCAAGATACGATGTTTTTCCATTCGCAAGAGGGGAAAAAATTTGATATATTGTCAATAACGTATTTCAAATAAAAAATAACTAACTCTGTCGTGTACTAATAATTCTTTGGAAAACAAAATAATTGTAACTTTTTATTAAATTTTTAACTATCCGTTATAAAAAATCTTCAAAATATTGTTCTGTTTATAAACTTTTACTTTCAAAGAAGCACATATTTTACCAATTTTCAAATTATTTAAAATAAATTAAATTGAAAATAAAATATCAGTGAATGAGGTATATGGAAACCTATAATCTTACCCTGCAGTGGCAATGCATTCCTTTGTCGAATAAAGAATTTTAACTGGTTTCTAGTTATATAAATCTTGTCAAAACCAATATAGGAACCCGTTTATATTAAACAATTAATACTGTTTTAGTATTTTGGCATAATTAAATTGACTAAAAAAAATTGATAATTTAATTTTAATTAAAATTTTTTTATTTATATGGCTTGGATGCAGCAATAAATACTGCTACTAATCGGATCAACGACTTGTTTCTATGACAGCAACAACACCGAAAATAATGCTATGTCTGGTTGTTGAATTATAATTTTTTTTGGTAATTTTACAACAAAAAAACTGGCATTTTAGAATTAAGTCGTTAAATGGCATTGAATATTATTTTAAAAACCAAAAAACTAACTTTTAAAAACCATTTTTGTATTATACTACCTTTCTTTGTAGATTAAGTTTACCAACACGTATTTAGATAATTGATTGGCTGAAAATTAAATACGTCTAGAAAAATATCTACGTCAAAAATTTCAAATTCGTTAAAAATTTGCAAAATCCAAATTTATAGTGTAATTAAAATTTTTTTTTAACGAAAATTTGTTACATGATTTTTATAGTCACGGGAAAAGGGCGCAAAATCGATCCAAAATTTTTCGGTGCCACACACAATGGCCCGATCCCGCTCAGTTTTTTCCAACTACTCACATTAAGAACTCATGAATTTGTTAGGTAATGCCAATCATCGCTACGAGTCTGACTGCAAAGTTTCAGCGCGATTGGATCACATGCAAAGGGTTAAAAGTCGATCAAATTTTTTTTCGGCAGTCAGACAAGCAGACCCTACGAGTTAAAATAAAGGGAGCAAAAAATATGTTCCTATATTGACATTAAATTTCAGAAAATGATTGAGTGATAAATTCAATAAATGAAGTTCGAATGAATGAAGTTTTTTAAGCGAAAAAATTCTTTCTCAACGTTTATCTAAACTTTCTAAATAACAGAATTTCTTAAGATTCTCAAAATAGATACAGTATGTGCAGAAAGTGTTTTGACTTAAGAAAAATTTTGTCATTTGACAACTATGTATAAAAACATAGTTCTCCTTCTCTTATTATTAATGAATTTACTAACAAACATTTATATAGATGAAACAGTCCGAAAAGAGTGTGGAAAAATATACCAAAAAAGAGAAGAGATTTAAAAATTTTGTTTTATTCTACTATAATATATATTGCATGGAGAAAGCCACTGAGGCATTGAAATGTCAAAATATAATGCCAACATTTAGAAAATTTTATACCATTGTTCGGTGCTGCATATCCAGTAAGGGCGTAGGGCATATTTGTTTTATTGAGCATACAGTGAATTCACTACATTACGTAGATACATAGAACATATGAAATTGGTTTTAGACTGATAGAAAACTGCATTTATATCTGTAAAATGTCTGGATATACCTCTCCCAGAGTCCAGACCTAAACGCAATCGAAAACTTGTTTATATGTTTTTATTAAGCCCATCACATATTCGCGTTACAATTCTAATATAATTTTTTTTTTTTTTTTTACAAATTTAACAAAATTGTTGGAACATTATTTAGCTGTAATGTTAAGCCACTGTATATCAGTGATGTTACCACATAAGTTTATGATAGCATTACTTTTGCATGCCTTGAAGTATTATATCAACTATCAGTTCCACTATATTAAAAATAAATGTTAATAATAAAGCGTCTAAAGCATTCGAGTTCAACGTGTATTATCAAAAATGTTGACTTTAATATTTGTTGCCCATTATTAAGCCAATTTCTTTAATTCTCGAATTTTCTTTGAAAACTATAATCACTAAAAATTAGTTGGGTAACAAAAACATTAACGTTAAAAGTCATTTTTAAGCAAATAAAAAATAATTTTATGTATTTTACATAAAAACTAAAAATTTGTTAAGGCAATAACAGAGAACAGACAACTCTTAAAGAAAAAAATCTCTAAATAGCAAAAGTTAAATAAACGGATTTTTTATTCGTGTTTAAAAGAGATTTTTAAAAAACAAAAACTTTTATAAAGCTGGAATTAAACCGTTAAAGTTTTGTTGCCGATTGTTTTTTTTTTTTTTGTGTGATTATTTTATTTCTTTTGTCTACAACTTTAATAAGAAACCAACGACTGACAATGAGTTTTATTTACAGCAAAGACATTGGCAACAGCAGAATTACCAGAAACACTAACAACAACAACAAACAAGTCACTAAACCATTTTTAAACATGTACGGGTATATGTAGTCCACTCCGTTTGTAAGGCAGTAGTAGTGGTGTCATGAATATAAAAAAAAAAGAATAACAGAAACTGTCATTATGGTTTCGTTCATTTGTTAAGAAACTATTGAAGTTTTGTTTTGAGGGTTTTCATTCTTCGATTTTTTTTCATTCTTGTTTTTTCTTGAAAACATGCAACTTGCACAAGTTGCCACCAAAGCCAAGCCGAGTAAGACCGAAAAAAAAGTCACATGAACAATTGCTAAAAAAAAATAAACCAAATCTGGTTTTGTAGAACAGTTGTTTCTTATAGCAAAATCATTGAATTGTGTTATATCTGCTATTTTGCTATTAGTTGTTGTTTGTTTTTTGTAGAGCAGAAAAACCATATTGCCGAGGTCATGCACCAGTTTTTTTTCTCTAAATTTTTTTACCTTTCAATTTTTGTAGTTGTTTTTTATTTAAAAAATTTTTTGTTTTAAAGTTTCTGTTAATAATGATATAACTTTAAAATAGATTTGTTCAAAGCAATTTAAAATCATAGATACTTCACATAATTACTCTATTAAAAAAAATTAATTTCCAAATTCTCGTGTATTAATCTATATTATTAGACAAGGCGATTTACTGTGATATATTCTACATCTTCAATTACCAACCGATTTTGACAAAAAATATACCATTGCAAAAGTATTTGTATATAGATGTTCACCATATTTACAGATAAGTGACTGTTACAATTTTTTTTTTTTTTTTTTTTTTTGAGTAAACTTCATTTTAAGTTGCTAATCACACATATATAAAATATACATTTAAGCTTCAAAAAGAGCAATATACAATGCTGTGTATGTGTTTATTAATTTAGTGTTGAATTGTGAATTGGCTAAAATTTATTAGCATAATTTTAAGCCCTTATAAAATCATTTATAAATAAATCCAAACCCGAAAAAAAATTTTTAACCGAAAAAAATTTTTAACCGAAAAAATAATTCAGCAAATTTAAGGAAAAAAATTTTTAGGTAACAAAGATTTTAAGGAATTTATTTATTAAAATTTTGAAAATGTTTTATTTAAAAAATTTTTGACCTTAAAACATGAGAGTTGAAGAAAATTTTAAGTGAAAACAACTTTTTATGCTCTGAAAATGTGTTATTTAAAAATATTTGTTCTCTTTATCTCAAATTTTCTCAAGAAGTCCTATCCAGTCGTAAATTTAGTCAACAATCCTATATAAAGACAAATTTCTTGTATACTGAATAAGCACAAAGTAAGATCATTATCCAATTTAAACTATAGACCCTTCAAAAAAAGCAGAAGTAATTATGTGTACTTCCTTTTAAGAACCAAATCTAAACGTATGGCATACATAGCTTTTTATGTTCACGTACAAACAAATCAAACTGTTGTTAGACGCTCATATTATATCTAGTTCTAAATTTATTTATATATGTCTAATCTCTTATAAGTATTTAATGGACTGCACAAAAAAATAAACAATACACGTGATGCTAATTAAGTAAATGTGGAAGAAAATAAGAAAGCAGTTATTGAATGTTCTCGATATGAACCTAGTAACATCAAAGGAAGCTACAAATCTATAACTTGAATTTTGCAACTCGATCTAATTTTCTGTTGCGGGATTATAATTTAGTTATTATAAATCATATGTTATAATAAAAAATAACTGTATAGCCCAGCACTCCAAATTCGAGCGGAAATTCTACTATATATAATTTTTTTCTCCAATTGTTGTCCTCCAATGTTGTTTTAATCCATATATATAAAACATTTATGAATATTTAAATGAGCCGTAAGGTATGTTAATTAATTTATGCAATTCACAATTTAACACAGAGCGTCTGATATAAAATTTAAATCACTCGCATTAACAGGGTGTAACGAATTATTATAAATATTTTATTTTATTTTATTTAATATATTTTTAAGACAGATTAAACACAAATTTTGTCACTGTCAGCTTCTCCTCCATATGAAATATAACTATGCCAATTTTCATACTCCTCGCATATTGTTTAAAAAGGGAACTAAAAATTTACCTTCACGTATCAATATATAGATAAAAAGAAGTAAGAAAATTATAGTCGGTTTATACTAGTTATACGATATCCTATACAATTCATTTTGAGACAATGTTTTAGATATAAATTTGCTGAGGTCATACAGCAAGTTTAAGTGGCATTGTTATGACCGTGTCTGCAGAGCGATATGAAATTTTTCATATAAAAGGTTCATACATATATAGGATTCAATATCTCTATTGGGTAAATTAAAAAAATTTACTGATCATTAACTCTAAAATATATACTTATGAAATTTGGGAAAGGTCTATGCAATGTTTATTGACGTTTATTGAAGAATTTAAGCAAAGATCGGGAAATAAATAATTCAAACCAAATTTGACGAAAACATATCACAATCTTAATCTTATCGCAATTTAAATCGATTTAGTAGCAGTAAATTATATGAAGCCTAGGTTTAAACATGGACCAAGTTTCAACAATTTAACTAGTGAATAGGCGCAAAAGTTTTAATACACAATTTCATCAAAATATATTTATATTCGCGACCTGAAGTTGGATAAGAAAGTTCAAACTCATTAGTTCAAACTCATTATAGCATGACCACAAAACGGTATTGGGTACAAAAATTAAGAAAAAGCCATACTTGTCAGACGGCTCTAGTCAACCAACATTCTGAATTATTATCATTGCATTTCAATTTCAGTGAAACTATTATACATAGAGGAAAGTGTCATAAAAAAAAAGTATAAGCTTTCTGTTGATTGAAAAATATTCGCAGTAAAATTTATTGAAAATTAATTGTAAATTTTAAAGAAAAATTATTATTATATTTTATTTTTGTTTCTCTTTTAATATTAGTTTTCTATTATGTAATTTTCTTTTTGCTTATATGTATGGTTGCCAGATTGAACAAAATATCATCCCTGAAGAAGCTGGAAAAATGACAGCGAAACGTTGGATGGTGAAAATTAAATCAGTATTATTTATCTAAAATTGAAGAGTACATGACCTTAAAAGGCAAATTAGAGAACTCTAAAACACAAAAACTTAAATTCAGAAGAAGGCCATTTATTGTTGGTTATTGGTATAGAGACATCCAAAGGGGTTTTGGCATCCAGTTGGACAAAACTAGCAAATGCTCAAAGAAACGAAGCCGATTTTAATGGTCAATTTGTCTGTAGATCTGGGATAATGAAAAAAGGAAAAACTTCATATTTTTTTTTTTTTTTTTTTTTTTGTTTAATGGGTACAATTGTTTATTTTTGTCATGGCAAGATTTCAAGTATACCTCTAATACACCGAGGTTTAGACTTTTTGCTGCTATCAAACTAAAAAAAACGCTCGGTAGAAAAAAATTGCCAAACGATCATTGAAGTGTTGGAAATATCCAATTATTCAAAACGGATCAACATTTTTAAATAACGTTGTATTAAATATATCACACTAAAAGGAGATTATGTTGGAATGGTTTTGTCCACCCAAGCCTCGTATATAATTCCACTTAGAATTGAGCAGTCTTTTTTTGTGATTATGATTATTAATGAAAACTAGCCAACCCAGCGCTCGAATTCGAGTGCAAATTCTAGGAAATTTTATTCTTTCATTTAATAAAGACCCTAAAGTTATGCTTCACAATTCAACTCATTTTAAATGAGGACAACAAACTCAACACATTAACACAAAAACATTAACAAATTTAATAAACACACACATAGCATTGCATAATTTTATGCATATGTTAGTAGCAACTTTAAACGATCATAACTACAAAAAAGTGATCCAGACGATGAAAATCTGTAAATCTGGAAAACAGCTAAAAAGAAATACATTTCAAATGATAAATTTTTTGTCAAAATCGGGGTAAACTGTGAAACTTAATTCGGTCCAAGAAATCGCTATGCCTATTAATATTAAATATATAGAGAAATTTAAAAAAATTTTGAATTTAGTTAGTAATAAAAACTAACATTTTGCATGTTTCACATAAAAAGAAAAATTTAAGTATTTATCTTAACAAATATATAGGTAATTTTTGGAATCATAAAAATACTTAAAATATCATCCTTAAACTTCGCTTGAATAGAATTGTCTTCCTGGCGTGGGCAAACTACTATTTAAAAAAGCTCGACCATTTTCCGTTCAAGTGTATGAAAATATGTTCTTCGTATATGTTTAATGTCTATTTTCGAATGAGTTTTCAATTTGAATATATGTGAAGATTATGTTTTCAAGAATGTGTTTTCATTTAATTCCAATATTCGAAAAAGGTCAATAATTTTGCAAGAAATGTTTTTTTTAATTTTCGGGACCCCTTGGTAAAAAGTTTTACTGTTTGCAGTTGAAATTATATGGATATACAAATTTATTGCAATCGGAAAATAATTGCGCTGTTGGCGAACTATTACTCGAAAAAGATCGATCACTTCCCAAACAAATAAATGGTGTTTTTTAAGTCCAACAGAACTTGAAATAACACAAAATGATAAATTTTAGTAGAAAAACAAAAATAAATAAATTATTCGGAAGATCAATTTATGACTTTTAAGGTGGGCATCAGCATTAACCAGTGACTTCACGTAGCACCACAGGAAATAATCGAGAGGTGTCAAATCGCACGACATTGGATGGCCAATTGGCAGGTTTGTTTTTCGAAATCAACTTTATGTGCAAATTTTGTTTTCAATAAGTCAATGGCTGGTCAGCGTATGGTATGTAGTGCCATCCTGTTAAAATCACATCTCGTCCGGGTCAATGTCATCTATATTTTCACACTAAAAATCGATGATAATGGTGCGGTAGCGATCTCCATTGCCCAAACCCAATGCCACCATCGCAACAAATGATGCATTTTTCTGTAATTTCGTCTATTGACAAACCCGTTAGGGTGGTTAAAGTTTTAAAACATTTTTTTGCATTTATCTTTCTGAATGTCGAGAGTGTTGTGTCAAAATTTCAAGTAAATTAGAGCAGAACTAAAGAAGATACAGCGTTTCAAACTGATGGCGTTATACGGTATATATAAATCAGTTTTTAAAAAACTTTTAATCGATTTTCTCGCAAATAAATGTTCGAACGCCGTGAACATCATAACTCAAAACCTACTTGACCGATTCTTTTGAAATTTGACAAACTGTATCTACATATAAATAGACAGGTAGCCACAAATGGTTTTTTTCCATTTTCTTCCCCATTTTTAAACAACAAATTCCCGAATTTTTATAGCAAAAATCGTATTTTCCACTTCAAAATGCTGCCAAAAAACAAAAAAAATAATGAAAAAACTCTTCGGCGCAACATCAGGTAACAAGCCACCTTTTAAACGCATTTCCATTTTTTTTAATCACATGATCCGGTAACGAGTAATGATGTTCACCTCTAAACAACAACGCCTCCGGAGATTCGCTGTCACGGACTTATTTATTAAAATTTTTAATTGAAAATTGTTTCAAAGATTCCACAAATGTTATGCTATAATGCATATATGAAATAAGTAGTCCAACATTATTCATATCTTCAAAAATGAATTACGTAATTACGACTTTTTTCAACTTTTAAAACCTTACCCCCTCCCCCCCGTTCCCCAACCCTTAAGGACATAATAACCCGCATCGCTGAATGCAATTTTGCGGTAAATATCGTCCACAAGTTTACGAATCAATTTACAAAGTAAATAACTCGAATGAAGATAAAAATGCTACAGTGTAAGATAATACATCCCTGGACTACTTGATAGAAAAAACATAAAAACAACAATGGAAACAGAAAACATATATTTTGCGTACAAAACAAATAAAACACTGAATTCAATATTCCCAAAAATTAAGACGCCCATTGCAAAAGAACAATGTTTACGAAATCCAATGAAAAGGAAATAGCAATCAAAGCTGTGAGCAAATTTACATATGTACAAGAAAAAGATCACTAGGAACGAGAATGGGCGAACATAAGAGAGTTATAACAAAAATTAAAGAAACAACAGCATTGTCACAAAATATAATAAACACAAATCACATAGTTGACTTTAAGAAAGTTAAAATATTAGACAGAGAAATTGTAGAAAAGGAGAGATATACCTTAGAAAGTTTACATATACAACAAATAATCAAACCCATGCATATGAGTTTTGAATCCCTCCATGGCTGTGCGTGACTTTGCGTGACTGTTTAAAATTAATCTTTGGTCACATCATGTCTACGGACCAAGTTTTAGATTGATTGGATGAGGGGAAATGGGGTTTAAATCACTCCGTGACTGTGCGTGACTATGCGTGACTATAGCGAAGTCAATCATTTTTCACAGCAAGTCTATCGACCAAGTTTCAGATCGATCGGATAAGGGGAAATGGGTTTTTGATCACTCCTTGACTGTGCGTGACTATACCAGAATTAATATATAGTCACGGCAAGACTAAAGGCCAAGTTTCAGATCAATTGGATTAGGGGAAATGGGGTCGCCACATGGCATACAGACGGACAGATAAACAGAGAGTACACACAGAAAACAGATTCATTGTGGGTACCGAATTTATTACCAATCGAATTGCGATAATGTTAATAACCGATTTTCGGATTCACGATGATTACAATTCTAAATAAATACAGTAAATATTTGATCATAATAGAAAATTTGCAGATGATATTAAATTTCTGTTGATACAATCGAAAATTCAGTTATTCCACTTAAGACCAACTCGGTTGGCAAATATTTTTTCGGTGTGTATGAGTTAACCGTAGTCCTACCTTGGTGTAGAATACTAATTTTTTTTTTTCAAAAATCTCTAAAACTGTTAAAGTTGTGTTATCCATTTTACTTGACTTTTTCTTTATCATGTATATGAACCGAAATGGATTACTTTTGAGTTTCAAATCACACATGGATCGTTGTTTTTCGACAACTTCAATTTGGTATGCTTGGTGTAGTTTTCTACTCGGCATAGGAAAGTTGTATGAAAATAGTACCTTGTACGCCAATTGTAAAAATAAAGTTAGTACCCAAACAATTATGCGGATTTTGCAGATGGTAGGCTATGGAGTTTTGATGCTGAAGTTGATGCCGGTGCTGATTTTGTTGATATTGGGCTTTTGTTTGTCTCAAATGACAAAAGGCTTTGGAGCGCAACAGCTATGCAAACAGCAGGGCGCAATCGAACCTCTAATGTGTTGAGACTATGGCCAGGTATTACTAGTACTACTTCATTGCACGTGCATAGTATCAAGAATGCTTTCTTGATATTTTTCCATCGCATATCGAGGAAATCATTTTGAAAATCATGAATGCATTTGGTGGGCTAAAGAATGAAAACCACGAAGATGTCGATGCTTCATGCGTACTTGGCTTCTTCGATATTGACTGACGTCCACAAGTTAGTTGAATGTATTTGAATATATATGAATAAATGAGAAAAATTATGTCGAAGAAACAGTTTGACTACTTGACACTAATTATTCGCTTCGGTGATACAATAATTCGTCGACAAAATAGAAATTTACTCCAATTCGTCATCTGTGGGATATGTGTTCTAAAATGTTACCAATGCTTTTCAACCCTTACGCCACTGTTGACGAACAGCTATCTGGTTTCCATGAAGGTTGTGGATTTAGACAGAGCAAACCAGAGAGATATGGTTTTAAATTTTGGGTATTCGTATATGCAAAAATCTTCTATGTCTGGAAAATATAAATATACGTTGGGAAAGCTGCTGAAAGTGATCCACAAAAAATCATCGAGTGTCAAAAAGGTCATAACGTTACAATTTACAATTTCTTCGCGTCTTATGAGTTGGGTCAAAAATTACGACAAAACAAGTTGATCATGGCTGGAACAATGCACAAGAACAAGCGCTCGATTCCAATGCAAAAAGATACATTCGAATTTACTAGAGATACTACACTTGTTTCCTAGGTTGGAAAAAAATTTAAATGCACAATGCTGCAGAGTACTCTTCACAACACGCCGAAAGTCAAAACTATTGGAAAGAAGCTACCAGAAATAATATCATATTACAACCGAACTAAGGGTGAAGTTGACACAGTTGACAAAATGATTTCTGGATATAGCTGCAAACGAAAAACCAACAGGCGGCCGGCCAATGGTTGTATATAGTAACATGATTGATATATCAGCCTTGAATGCAACTATTTATTGAGCTTAATACAATACTTTCATATACTTTTAAAATTAAATCCAATTAGGGACTTGCTCTTCCCCAAACGTACATGGCGTAAAGAAAACGAGGTACATATGTATGTTACTTCTATGTGGTAGAATATATCCTCTATTGAAAAAAAGAGGCAGATTCGTGTGTTACGTGCAAGAAAAGAACTAGGAAGCAAATTATAACCATGAGGTAGCTTGCTGTCTTTTCGAGAAAACCGTTTGGAAGGCTCACCAAAACCAAATTGATTGCGTTCCCTGTATAGACAAAATGTACAGCTAAATTAAGTTCATCTTTTTATACGTAAAGACACACATAAAACTAATTTTTCTTTAAATAAAATAATTTTTTGGTTGCAAAATAAACCTATCTCCATATAAAAACATACAAGAAGTAGAAAACTACTCAAAGGTAGGATTATGAAGTTTTTTTCAAGGTAGGAGTACGGCTAAAAGAAAAAGTTTAAAAATAAACAAAACTATGAACCTGAAAATAAAACTGTGGTGCAAAATAACAATATGTGTTCAAATCTTTTTCTTTTTTTTGTATTTTTATGTTTTATGTTTATGTTAAATGTAATTAATATAGATTAATGCAAATGTACATTGTAAGCGGTAACGTATTTTTTTTTATATTAATAGACAACCCCCTGGGAAGTAGACAAACAATATACGAAGCATTGAGAAAGATGGTAACAAAAATATTTTTTTTTTAATGATACAAGGAATATTAAGGTATAATTACCAAAAAAAATTAACTAAAAAAAACTACAATTGACCAAAAATTTATAATAATAAGTAAATTTGTATAGTTTCGTATTCCTAAAATATTGAAACACTCCAATGAAAATTGTGGGTTTAGGGAACTGCTACTTGAAAAAGATCAGAAAATAAAAAAAAGGTGCCTGGAAAATAAAAACAACACATTTTGCGAAAAAGTTCAGCCAGTTTTCATACGAATATATGAAAAACTGTATTCCGTACAAATTTGAAAGCGATTAACAAAAAATATTTGAGTTACACATGGTACAAATTTTTACTGTTTACAATTCAAAATATGAGTACATTAAGTGCTTAATGTTTCAAAGAATTCTGACCAAAATAATGCTGTTGGCGTACTACTACTAAGAGAAAAGGAATAAATTGATTTTTTTTCGAATTATCATTCTTAGCATATTCTGAAAGATTAGTTGAGTAGCTACGCATTTTCTTTTTAAACTCTTTCTTTTAACTCATACTCTGTGTCTGTCTGTCTGTCGTGGGTCAACCCCATTCCCCCTTATCCAATTGATCTGAAACTTTGTCAAGAGTCTTGCTGTGAATATAGATTAATTTTGGGGTAGTCACTCACAGTCACGCATAGTCACGCACAGTCACGGAGTGATCTAAATGTCATTTCCCCTCATTCGATCGATCTGAAACTTGGTCCATACATTTGCTGTGAAAAATAGATTAGCTTTGACTTAGTCACGCACAGTCACTCATGGTCACGCACAGTCACGTAGAGATTTAAGACGGATTTCCCCTTATCCAATCAATCTGAAACTTGGAAGATATATTTGCTGTAAAGAAAATTTAACTTCGACATAGTCACTCACAGTCACGCATAGTCACGCACAGTCACAAAGTGATTTAAGACCAATTTGCCCTTATCCGATCGATCTGAGACTTGGTCCATACATTTGCTGTGAAAAAAGATTAACTTTGACTTAGTCACGCACAGTCACGCATGGTCACGCACAGTCACGTAGAGATTAAAACCTCACCTCCCCTCATCCGATCGAATTGAAACTTTGTCCATAGACTTTTTGTGGCCAAAGATTGATTTTAAGATAGTCACTCATAGTCACGCACAGTCACGGAGTGATTTAAACCCCATTTCCCCTCATCCGATCAATCTGAAATTTTGTCTATAGACTTGTTATGACCAAAGATTAATTCTAAAATAGTAACGCATAGTCACGGAGAGATTCAAAACTCATATGCATAAGGAAAGAAAGAGTTTTGTTAAAAACTTTGTTTTTATGGGTTAAATTATTATTTTATATTTTTATATTGGATCTTTTTTCTATTTAATTTCAAATTAAATAATAAAAATTTAACATTTCATGAAGTACTTATTTTCGAGTTAATTTATAATCATAAACAAAAAATATGTATAAATGAATACACGAGTATGTATGGCGAAACACATTATGGTGGAAACAAAAAATAAATAAAGAAAAGCAACATTAAACTGTTAAATAAGCTATTGTTGCTTGTATTTTATAGATATTGCCAATGTTTATTTATTTATTTTAGTAAATTTTTCTGTAAACCCAACAAAAGCACAAGTACCAAAGTAGTGTTTGGTGGTTGATTTTTATACCCTACAGCAGTTAGTGGTCAGTGTGTAATGAATTTGTGCTGATATTTGTAACTACTAAAAATATGGGACCTTGTTCCATTTTGTATTATATCCATCGACTGTGAATCATTTTCTGAGTCGATAATTTTTTTATAAGTATAATCTTTTGTCTGACATTAAACGATCGCTATTGAAATTAATGAAATCGATTAAAATTACCATAAAATGCAGATTATCGCATAGATCTCGTTAGAATTTTGCTTCTACATATATATTATTTATGATGTTGCTTTCCGTTATAAGACCCTTTCATTAAACTCATGCTGTAAAGTATCGTTTAGTCGGTGTAGACAGTTTATATTTTTTTTTTTACTTATTTCTGTTTATTTAATTTTTAAAATCAAAAAAACACTTCATAGTATTTTGATAATGTGTTTGGTGTCGGCAATAATAATATTTTCTATTTATTTTTCATATTTGTAGGGTTTGATTTTTCGCCTTTGTATTGTTTTTCTGGTTGGTTGGTATGATTTTGTTATTTGTTATTATTTGAGCAATCTCTAACGTAATCCATTGGATAAAGCTTAGAAAATAAAAATGTTTTAAGTCGAAATGCCAAAACTTGTAAAAATAATATAATAGAAAAAATAATATCAAAAAAAAAAAAAGTTCTAAGGTGAAATTAATTTAAAAAAAATAATTATACATTATGCGGTTATTAACATTTTATTTTTTAAAAACTTGAAAATTCAAAAAAAGAAGAAAAATATATTGTAAGTTAAAACCAGATTTCTTGTCTTTCACATTTTTGCTCTGAACTTTGATTTTTAAGACCACAAAAAAATTAACAACCAAACAAGTTCTATGCAGATGTAGAATAACCAAACGAACTTGACCAAAATAAAATGCATTAACAAAAAAACAAATAAAACCAATATATAAAACCCCAAAAAAATCTGTTTATTTAATTTTGATAGTGTAATTTAACAAAAATAAAAAAAAATATTATTTATTTCTTATATTTTCTTGTATATGTATTCACTTCGCCCTTGATAACATTTTTGTCTATTTAATTACGGAAAAATAAAAAAAATATGACATTTTATTTATGGTAAATAGAAAATTATATACTTTTTATGATAGCAAAAAAAATTCTTTAATTACCACCATAAAAAATTGTTAAAAAAATCATATACATCGGTTTTGGAACACAACCAAAAAAATATACAAATGTTGAAGTATAAACCTTAAGTCAGTTAACAGAAATGTTGAAAAGAAGATGTCATAAACACGTGTCTCAATTAAGTGTTCATGCCATCGCTGACTTGCTGATTCTCATGCAGTGACGACAAACAAACAAGTTTTTAGTCGTTCTTCACCACAATTCTGTGGCTCAAGGTATTAGTTACAAGTTAGTGCGGATATTTGTAGTCCGCAAAAATTCTTTTTCGTAAAAACAACCACTGCTTACTATCATAAAAACTACAAAAAAAAAAAACATTAAGTAATGAACGTATTAAACAAAAGCTTAAAATATGCAATGCTAAAAATACAAATTGTGCTTAAAATAATATAATTGTGAAAAATCAAAATATATTTTTTAATAAATTAAAAAAAAGCAAGTGAGAATATTATAGACGGCATATACCGATATATGATACCCATCCATAAACCGTGAACTTCTGAAAAGTATACTACATCCAACCGAACTTTGTGAGGTTATAAAAGGACATGAAAAGTAAGTATAAACGGAATTTATGTAAGATTACACTAGCCAACAAAGTTTTGGACTGCAGCAACCTAATATCTTTCCTAGGGTTATTTGGAGGGCTGAATTCGAATTTGTAATTGGCTTTTCTGTATCACGTCAGGTTTTCGAGATACAAAAAAATGTTTTTATTCGTTTTTTTTTTACATAAAAAATCATTAGTTTATTAAAAAATCAATGAATTTTCAAAAGTTAATGGCGTTATTTGAACGTCTTTTGTATGTGGTTGGTTGGGTTTCATGTATTAGAGTCCAGCAATAGTCTCCCAGCATGCTTTTTCCCAAAATAGTTGATAATATCTTTAAATTTTCATTAAATCTTGGTGAGCACACTCCCCTTGTAAGTTGCTCACCGCATCTAGGTTTCGTGGAAAAAATCTAAATGCGAATGAATAAAATGCATTTTGTGTGACATTCGTGGTAATTTTTCAATAATTCAGTAACAAGTTGTCTGTAGTTTTCATACTTATTGTTTCCAAGAGAACTGTCCACGATGCTTTTGAAAGATTTCAGGGCTGCATATTCCTTCTCCAATAAACATAGTGAAAAATATTAATCATTCACTAGCTTCCTGATATGAGGGCCAACAAATATGCCTTCTTTGATTTTACCATATGAAATTTTAGGAATAACTAACAAATACTAAAAGGCTACACCATCTTTGTCCAGAGCCTTGACAAAGCTCTTAAAAAGGCCCAATTTTATGTGCAGCGGCGGAAGAAGAACGTAATTGGGATCAATTAATGGTTTATTTGAAATGTTTTGTTTTCCTGGTGAATACTCAGTTCCTTTTGGCCACTCTGTTCTGACGTAATTATGACATATCCCATAGACAAAGGACACAACAATATTTTGTGAAACCTCCTTGCATACCAGTCGAAAACCAATGACCAGAAACAGATTAATTTACAGTTATTTACGATGGTTTATACTATATATGCAAAGAAATTTAAATCACACATCTTAAGGTCACCATTTATGATCGTCGTATTTTAGATCTTCCATTTATGATCGTCGTATTTTACTAATGTCACAATTTCAGTCATTTATTCGTAACTTTACTTTGTATTAATGGCATGAGCAATTGGTATGGATGGTTTTTCATTCTCATTATGCAAAAAAGGAGACTTTAAACTGTACTTAGAGCCATCAGTAAATAATCTTCATTCAGTGCTGTCATATGGCTGGTTTATTTTTTGAAATAAACCATCAACATCAGTACAGTATAGAATGGAGTGTTTCAAAATATGCAGCCAATTCCCAGCCTCTATCTCTATAGATTATTACTTTTGTCCCAACTACAAGATGTTTCCACTGCTGCATGCATGAAGCTAGTAATACTGCGTCTTGCTTCGTTAAATATGAACTATATCATTCAGCTCAGCTTGATTCACTAAATGGGGCCACTCATCAGCCTCATACACACTACCACTGCTGGTGAAAGATGTTTCGGACTCACTACTCATAGCACTGGATCATTTGGTGGACGCTGAACTGGTTTGGAAACCGATGGGACATTCGCGTAAGTAATATTTTTTGGATTTTTCTTATTTAATCCAGCAACTTTTGTTAAACAGAAATAACAATCGGTTTGGTGGTTATTTGACTCTCTCCAAAGTACTGGAATTGAAAAATCGAAAAAGATCTTCTTGGCATTTGACCACTTGTATAAAGCAGTTCTGCAACTTTTGCAAAACATTGTCTGTATCCACGGTTTGTCCAAGTTTCTGACAGCAAAACCAAAATAATGTAGTAGTAGTAGTAGTATTTATTTTAAAATAAAAGTTAAAAATAAAATAAAAGGTAAAAATAACCATATGCGACTCTGACTATTGTCGTCAGCCGCTTATAATATAAAAATTTAATTTCCTAATCGAGATAAATGTTTTTATGTATTAAACTCTGTTATCAAAAAGTTTCTGTAATTTATACATGTTTTTACATAATTTGCTAAGAGATTCCAATTTGTATTTACACCATTTAATATATTTAAGATTTCGTCTTCTGTAAGGTAAGCTTTACTGAAGTACATAATTCTGAACTCTTTTAGCGTTTTACAACGACCAAGAAAATGTTCTATATTTTCAATTTCCCTTGAATTACATAAAGAGCATAATTTAGACAAATTCGTTTCAAAGCGGTTACCATTTAATTTTATCAAATCACTTCGTGCTTTAAAAATCCAAGTTATATTTTCTAGTTTAATTTCATTAGATATGTATTTATTCCCTTCAATTGCATTTAGTTTGGAATATATCCTGGTTGTTAGAGCCTTTTTGTTGCAAATTTGCTCTTGATATTTTGACTTCAAGGAGATTAAAAGGTTTTTTCTATTGTTATTCCATTGTTGTTTATTAATGTTCGCTTCTGTCCAATTAATTTCAAATTCTAATCCGAGCTTGTTAAGTTCAATTACCCAAAGCAGATTTTTTTGAATCAATAGTTTAGAAAATTGATAAGGCAATCGATTTTCTCCGTAATCAAACAGGGTTTTGTTGATATATCTCATATGTAGATCTAAGGTGTATAAATGACAATTTTCCATACCTGTTTCGGATAATAACACATAAGTTGGTGTGAAGCTTGGGAGCCGCAAGATTTTCTTTATAAAATATATTTGTAGCTTATCAACATACTCAAGATTTGTAAACCCCCATATTTGGGCTGCATACGATTGCACTGACCTGCATACTGCAAGGAATAATTTCCATTTAGAAGCAATTGATATTGTGTTTTTATTTAAAAAGTTTTGCCATGTTAAGTTGATACTATTTTTTGCTGCTATGTTTCTTTGTGCAATATGCTTCGTAAATAACATTTTTGGTGTAAGCCAAACTCCTAGGTAACAGTATTCTGAAACTATTTTGATTTCTTGGCTATTAAAATACCATTTTTCTTTACTAGACAATCTTCCCCCTTTTCTGAAAACCATAATTTCTGACTTATCCAAGTTTACTTCAACATTCCATGTTTTACAATAGTCTTCAAGTTTTTGGATCATTTTCTGCAGCACTTTTACATCATCTGCTAAAATCACTATGTCGTCTGCATATAATAACAATCTTATGTTAATGTTTTCAACGTATATTCCACCTTCTAAGCAATCATGCAAATCATTAAGGTATAAGGCAAATAGTAAAGGTGATAGCAAACACCCCTGCTTTACACCACTTTCTGTAGCAAATGACTTTGATAGCTCACTACCTGTCCAAACTGATGTCCGCGTTTTTTCATAGATACATTCTATAAACTTAACAACTTTTGATGAGGCACCCAATGTATGCAACTTATAAATTAAAGCATTTCTTGACACTTTATCAAATGCTGCTTTGAAATCTACGAAAAAGGCATATGTTTTCTTTTTATTCGCAAAATTCAAATGCACCATAGATGTTAAATTATATATGTTATCTGCTATTGAATAGTTTTTACGAAATCCTGCTTGGAATTCATAACCAAAATAATGCAGATATGCATATTTTAATATTTCTGATATTACATATCCTTTTTTTCCAACCAAATATTCACCACACATAAAGCAAAAATAGCTTGAATCAGTAACACACGATCTCCATGACATGCTTAAATGCTACTATTATGAAGATTTGGAATAAATGAGGGCTTCTGTCAAATTAATAATTGCGAAATTGTAGTGCCAGTATTGATTGTTTTACAGTATTTCCTGTATGTATTAAAAAATGAACAAGACGTGATAGCCCAATTTTTATGACAGATTCAAATTCAGCGCACCCAGATTAGTAAAAAACATGCTTCGTTTCTGCAGTCAATTTTTTTTTTAATTTGTAGATATTTTGATATTATAAAAATGGTTCGATGCAGAATACATTTACCTAAATATTTAACTCAAATATTGCTTTGTACTTCTAAGTCTGTAGATGGATTTAAATGAATAGCGGGAGGCTACTTTATATGGAGACTGTAACTAAATTGAATCTATGCCCTTTCATATTAATGCAATTATTTATGGATATAAGAAACGTGTCCATGGTAAATTTGATCGTGATACAAGTGACAATGTGATCTCATAACTGACATTTGATTTAGAGTTAGCTGAACATTAACCCATTTTAAATAAAAGCGACAGTGACCGTCCTATGGTTGATATAAGCTAATTTACTTAAATTTAATCAATTTAATTTTTTGGGGGAGTTTTTGTAATAGATTTACATAGGAGGACGGACGGACGGACAGAGATACGGAAGAACATTCTTAAATTGACCCAAAAAGTGATTCTGAGTCCAACGGTAAAGTGTACTATATCGAAATTTTGTTGTGTCTAAATTAATTTATATATATAAAATTCATTTTTGTTTGTTTGTTTGTTTGACCGCTACACAAATTTGTATTTGTTAAAGGATTTCTCTGAGATTTGGTGCACACGATCCCTGTGCCATAGGGAAGGTCACCATATGCTTCTTATCGGCCGCACCTACTTTTGCGACCACTTTTTAAAATTTTTGACGGTTTTCGCTCGAATTTACTGCACGTTATTCTCAGGTCATATACTTTTATCGGCCACGCCCACTTTTTTTAATTTTCTATATACCCTTTTAGTGTTTGTTAACATATTTTAATTTTTCAATGGACTTCCCAAAAATTTTGTGCATAAATCTCTTTACTTACTACTCTTGAGTTTACACCATTATGAAATAAAGATTTTAAATCAACCTATTACATATTTTCCCGTCTTATCTTTTTTACTATATGAGTTGCAACACCCCAAAATTAGTGCAGATTTATTTCATTGGTGAACAGATACAGGTTGACTACCGCTGCATCTCGCCTTTTTAACTACAATGGAAAACAAAACATAACATTTATTTCCATCTTGCCTTTTGGCTACATTGGAAAGCAACATATTAGAAATATTTCCATTTCATTGTTTTCACTATATAAATGAGTTGAAAAGGAGGAAAAATAACTATTTGCAATTTTGCCTTGCACACGAAAGCATAGCATATAGGCTGTACTACCTCAAATGCAAAAAGGTTTAAACAAAACAGAACTCTAGAGAACCTGATTAGACCCAAATTCGTATCGAGTCTCAACGAGTTAGACAATATGAGTCGAGAAATGCTGAAACACCTGAGCAAACCCAATAACGTCTTGAAGTCCAAAGATCAAGACAAGCTTTGTAAGAGAAGCGGAAATGCCTGAATCTACTCCAGTGTGTCTAGAAATTCAGCAGCTAAGACAAGCTTAGTCGCCTTCAGGCCCAACGGATAAGACAAGCTAACTCCAGGGAATGTGAAACTCTTGAAACGACTGTAATATTCCTACCAGAAGACTTTTGTAAGTTGGTTTTTCATTGCAAGAGATGGTACAAAAAGTTGTTCCTTACATAACGTACATAAGAGGACATTCTCTTACGGTAGCAACTTAGAATCTCCTGTTTTTCTCATAGACAATAATTTTTCGCCTCCTTCAGAGTTGGGGGCCAGCACAAGCTTTTCGTATATGCACCAGAAGGAAAAACCAGAATTGCTGTATATCCCCAAACTCTAGAATAACTAAAATTCGTAACTTTTAGACATAATACACTCAAAATAATCCATGATAAGTTGTAGTGGTAAGCAGGCGCTTAGTACTTAGCCCCCAATGAACAAATTCCCCAAAAAAGGAACAAATTCCCCAAATTTTTAAAGAAAGTTCCTAAAAGTAATGAACATTTAAATTCTGTATTCTTTTTAATTGCATAATTTCGGTGCGCGGTAGCAGCGCGCAGACGCGACGCGATTCGCTCGCGGAACACAGCTGCGCTCAAATATCGGATTATCTTAAAAATATAATTTGGAAATTAAAATAGGTTGACAACAACTGCGCGGCAGCAGTGGTGTGGCTGCCAAACGCGCGGAAGCGGCGCGCGGACACGGACGCGACGCGATTGTGAACACAGCTCAGCTAAAATATCGCAATGATCTGAAAAATATATTTTGGCTATTAAAATAAGTTGACGACAATTGCGCGGTAGCACGGGCGTAGCTGCCAAACGCACGGAAGGGGCGTGCGGTCGCGGTCGGTCATATGCGACCCCAAGTCCAAAAGGGTTAATGGGGTCATGTTATTTTTTTTTTTTTTAGAAACCCTAGGCTGTTATGATAAAACAGAATTTTTAAAAGTAGAAAACTGATTAATTTTTGATACAAAGTATTAAGAAAGAGTACGTTTACTGAATATTTCAAAAAAATTTAATTTTTCTCCAAATCCGCAAAAAAAATCCTTGTGAAAAACATTTACTTAAAAATTCATACATGTAGTCTCTTACATGTATTTAACAAAACCGTAAAGTGCCGTAAAATCCGTTTTTCTTAATTTTGTTTAAGAAAATTTTTTAAAACTTGAAAAAAGATTTTTCAAAATTTTATCAAAAAAATTTCCCATAGGTGTCATTTATATGGCGACTATGTCTGAATACGCACCGATTTTCGCCAATTTCAATAGCCTTCTTGCTATGGCTGATAGAAGATTGCCAAATATCATCATAATATGTTCATATTAATAATATTAATAATAGATTAATTTATGAAATCAAAACATTAACAAATCACAATATAAAAAATATTATTTTACTGATTCTTGCTCTAATTGACCTTTGAGATAAATTATTTATAAATATTTATTGTTATTATTTATTAGTTAGCACATTTTGAAAAACAAAAATTTTTTTTTAATATAATGAAATTTTTTGCAATTGTTTTGTTTACGACTTTTTGTCTGTCTTCCACGAAATTGATCACATAAATTAACGTACATAAATAACAAATCTCACACTTCACAGCAATACTTCGGAAAAATATGTACATATAAATATACATATACACATATACATATGTATATATAAAATATGAGTATTTAAACAAAAACTCATCAGTTTAATATATCATCGGTAATAATTATGAAAATTCCAATTGTCTTAAGATTAAAATTTAGCTCATTCTTATAGCAATAATTTATTTAAGTATACGAAATTCAAAGTTAGATTAAAGATAATCACGAATATATTACCGTCAGAAATATAAGAACTTTTAATCAAGTGCGATAAAATTTAAAAACATTTTTTTTGTGTGTTAATTTTGCTGACTATTATAAAAGGAATGTTTCATCTGCTCTTTTTACAATTTCATTTTAAATGGACAACATATAGATTCAAATTTCTGTAGCTAGACAATTGCCAAAAGATTACGACTATACAAAAAAAATTAAAAGCAATAATAACAAAAGATAATTAGAGATGATTAAAATAAAAATAAACTTAATTACTTGCTATGGAAATTTCAACCTAAGGGCTGTTGTAACGATTGATAATGCACGTAACTACTAAAGATGGAGCTACAGTATCTGCTTGGAAAATTTGAAGGAGTGTGAAGGAGGAGGACTCATATAAAAACCTTTTTGTGTTAACGTTCTCGCTTTTAATTTCAATCAATTTATTTTCTTTGGAAAAGCTATTTTTTTCTTTACAAATAATAAATGAACTTTCGCGATTCAGCGGATGCTTAAGATAAAATGCTCAATATTGGTCAAACTTTTATTAAATATCAATTCGCACAAACCCGAAATTGACACAAGTTTAAGAAGAAAAAAAACTGTTAAGAAAGTTACAGGCTGCTGATTTAAAAGTTTCCCTGCTTTGAGTCAGATTGTTGAGATTATATTACATGGAGTGAAAACTCCGTGGACTAACAATGAACACCAGTTTTTTTTGGAGGGGCTTGAAATCAATTTTATTCTTCAACGTAATCTCCGTTAAGTAAAGTGCACTTCTTCTAATTATCATCTAACATCTGGATACCCTTGAAAAAATACGATTTGCCAAACTCTTCAAAGTAGGCTTTCGTCGCTGATATGACATCTTCATTTCTCTGGGGCCATCTTTTCAAATTTGGGAACATATAATAATCACTGGGGCCCAGATCTGGAGAAAAAGGGGGTGTGAGGAAACAACTCATTATTAGTTGATAGTAACGGGACGCATAAGGCGCGTGGGAGTATGTCAACGTATATGAACAATTAAAATACATCTATAACGTTATAGAGCCAGTGAATCAGTGATAAGCTTAAATATTATCTTATATATAAAAATGGAGTTGTGTATGTGTGTTTGTTTGTTTGTTTGTGGTTTATAGGAGACTACGCCACAGGACCGATCGGAAGGAAAAATAGGCTATTTTTTTTTTGATTTTTCAAGTTTGCGTGACATCTGCCATACAAAGTGAATTTTTAACATCTAATTTTAACATATAATATCTGGAGCACTACAACAACAAGAGTTTTGAGACTATATACATATACATATTTAAATAATTCGAAGACTTGCGGGAAAAATGAGCGTGATCGGACCAATGGGCGTGGTACCCACCATACAAAGTAAATATTAAATGTCATATATCTGGAGTACTGTAATAGGTAAAGTGATGAGACTTTGTCTGAGTTCATAAGTTATCAACGTTAGTACTCGAAAAAATGGGCGGAATCCGATCAGAGGGCGTGGTACCTCCCATACAAAGTAAATATATAATGTCATATATCTGAAGTACTGTAATAGTGAAAGCCTTGGAACTTTGTCTGAGTTCATGAGTAATTATAATATAATTCCATAAAAAAATGGACGAGATTCAACCAGTGGGCGAGTTACGTATCCCCTCCACAACTAATTGTAACGGCTGGCAAAGTGTAGTGACCATTTAGAATCTTATTGCATTTTTGTATCGCAACATTTTTTGTATTATATTTCTGTTTTATTCCCACACTTTGCCAGACAGCAACGTAAGCATTTTTGTCTGCGTTGCTTAGCCCTAATTGTATTTTAAATATTTTTAAGCCTCAGTCTTAAGATTCATTTAAATAAAGATAGATATATCACAATTTTCTTTGTGTATTTTATTTTATCTATAATTGGCGTGGTACCTCCCATACAAAGTAAGTATTTAATATAGCATAAGTGGAGAACTATAATAATGAAAGTCTAGGGACTTTGTTTGAGTTCATAAGTTATTAATATGAGTAGTTGCCCAAAAAATGGGCGAAATGAAATTAATGGGCGTCGCACCTCCTATATAAAACAATAGTTTTCTACAAAACGTATTGCCTGATTTTTATTTTGCTACGAGGGGTGTAGCGAAGCGCATCGGGTTACTGCTAGTATTAAATATAACACAAGGGAACAAAATTAAACTTTTTTGTGTTGATTGGAAGTTTGTATCAATTTTCTACTAGCTTGAGGTCGCTGATTTCAAATCTGCACTTGGTTTTTTTCTATCAACTCAACTTTTCTTGATATACCGTTATATCCAAAATTAAGGCACTTCCACTGCATATATTGGAATAACTTGAAAACGGTTCACCATATTCAGTTAAAAAAAAATCCAAAATTCGCCAACAATATTACCTTTAATGCGTGCTTATATTGGTGAAGTTTTGAAAAAAAATAACGATTAAAAAAAAAATTTTTTTTTTTTGTTTTTAAAAAATCATAAAAAAAAAAACTGCGAAAAAATCACAGTTTTGGTCCAAAAACACTTAGATAAACATGTTTGAAATGAAATGAGCTTTAGCTCATTGTAATCGCTGCACAACTTTTGATTTTTCCACAATTTACTGAGAAAACTGAGAAAACCACATATTTGTGGTTTTTAAGCCAAAATCTTCTATAGAAAAATAATTGGAAGATCAAACAAATGAATTTAATTTTAATTTTTTAAAATTTCTTTCAAATTGAAAACAAATGACACTAATTAAATGTACATTCAAAAGATATTTTGCTATTGAAATCAAATTAGTTTTTAAGATTTTAAAAGAGGGCTCAAATCGCTGTGTATTTTTTTTTTTTTAGAAAATGTCTAAGATTTTTGCTGTACTACACCAAGAAAATTATTTAAAATGAAATTTCTTTTAAAATTCAGTTTCGTCTTCTACTGTGCACTATTTCATAAAATTTGAATTTCACTATGATGTGTGGTGCTTCGTTCCCATATATTGAGTTGACAAAAATAAGTGCTATCATAGATTATCAAATTTTAACGATTGTTTTTAAGTTTCATTTAAATTGTGGAATATTAAAAAATGTTATTGATTAAAAATTATGTTTCTTAACACTTTTTTAAATTAAAAATTTCTAGATTTTGTATGCCAACAGTGGTGTTGTATCTTAATTGACACTAAAAGGCATACATCTGTGGTCACAAGCGATAACCGCCTAAGTCGACTCAAGACCGATTTGAGTTATGTATGCTTTTATATTCTACTGGAAATGCTTTATATAAAAGTAAGGTTTTTCCAATTTTTTCTTACATAACATTCATAATTATCACATACATGTAAATATCACAATTAAGATTATTAAAAATATATTAATTTTATAAATATTATACTTGAGAACTCGCATAAGGGTCTTTGTATTGTACATTATTTTCAAACTAGTTGTTTAATTATAGTTAATAAGATAAATTTGTAAATAAAATAAACTTAAATAAAAAAAAAAAAAAAAATGCTTTATATTTATGTGACCTCCCCATTTCTCTAGCGCTGTTTAGTAAAAAGTTATTAATGAAAACATACTGACCTGAGTCGTAATGAAGCCCCGTTACATTTATATAAAACGTTATTTTTCCCAAAAGCATGATTTTCGACTTAGGCGGTTAATGCTTGTGAACCACAGACATAAGTCTGTGGAAAAATATATTTATATATAAATATACGACTTAGGTGAGTATGTTTTTATTAATTTTTTTTTAAAAAATATTTGTTGGTAGAATATGATAGCATACATAACGCAAATTGTTCTTAAGTTGACTTATGTGGATATCGATTGTGAACACAGAAATATAACTAGCCCGTTAATTGGATGGCCAATAAGAAAGATAGTCACCTGCTGTCTTCATAAAGTAGTTATTCAAGATACCAATCTTTCTCAGCTTTAAATTAGAGTACCATATAAAGTACTACGAGCAACTGATAATGAACCTTTGCTCAAAAACAAAACAAAAAAAATACTTCATCTCTATTGCAACCATTAGATTATGAAATACTTTCGATCTTTACAGCATTGTTCATTAATCTGATATATTAAGGAAATGACAGAATTGAAAACGAGAATTCATTATCATAATGGACGCCATGGAAACGCCATTGAAATTAAAAAAAAAAACTATAAGGAAAAATTGAGTCCAGCAGAAAGAAAATAAAGAAACAAACACATTAACAAATTTAATAAACACACACATAGCATTGTATAATTTTATGTATGTATTAGTAGCAACTTTAAATGCAGTTTACTCAAAATAAAGGAAAAAATTTAAAAATTTGTAAACCTGCAAAACGGCTAAAAAGAAATGCCTTTCAATTAATATACGTTTGATCAAAATTCAGATAAAACAGTTGAACAAAACATCAGTCACAAGAAATCTCCTAGGCTATTAATATTACGTGTATATTTTTTACATATTCCATTAGATAATGTAACGCCAAATATATGACTAGCACTCACGGTAAACGCAATTTAATATTTATCACTAACATTTTATTATGACGCTCATATTGTCATAATTACACTACACGAACATAGTTGTACTATCGAATATGAATATTGTTACTTTACGCAAGTTATGTCAAGCTCTCATCTCAAATTTGATACATATTAATAACGACAAATAATATAATGAAACAAAAAATATATGTAAAATTTGAAAAAATGTAATATAGGTGAGAACACGTCTATAAATGGCATTCGTTACAGGAACATGACAACGGAGATCTGATAGCCTCAACGGGATGGTATCGACATCTGAATTCATCAGGATGGCTAGTGCTACACCGCGAAGCAACCGATTACCAACGATTTACAGACCGTTTCATATCCACAAATTCCGATGTCTGTTGGCCGCCAAGATCTTGCGATTTAACGCCGTTATATTTTTCTTATGTCTTTCTGAAATCTTTGGTCTATGTGAGCAAACCACAAATATGAGCTAGAGCAACAAATTTGTCTTCGAAAATTTCATGAAAACAGCGAGTGCTGTGCTCAGAGCCGCGATGGCCTAATGCCGGATATTTTATTTAATACATAATCGGTAGATGTCTATTTTATAATGCAATAATGATATTGTCAGTCATTGAAAAATAACTTTAAATTAACTCGTGTACTTTTAATGGGTCACACTTTAATACTGTCACTTTAACTCCCTCGTTAGACTAAACTAATGTCACAATAACTTTTACTATATTTTTATATGCTATCCCAATGTATGGTCAGGGTATAATGACTTTGTGCTGATGTTTGTAACTACGTAAAATATTTGACTTTTTAGTATAGCGATCGACTCAGAATCACTTTCTGAAATTCACTTTCTGAGTCGATTTAGCGATGTCCGTCCGTCCGTCCATCCGTCTGTCTGTATGTCCATGTAAACTTTGAAATCAAACTACAGATCGCATATGTGCACATATTTTGATGAAATTTTGCACGTAAGCTTCTATCGGATGTAGCGTGAACGCTGTTGAAATTGGCGAAAGTCGTTGCATGTTCACACATAGTCCCCATAGAAATGACACATATGAAATCGACTCAAATTGCCATATAATCCAAATTATCATATAAATCTCGGACAAATTGGGTTTGTGTGTTTGTTTTTATACCATTTAATCAGTAGTCCAAAAATAAGCTCTATAGGATAACTCTTAAAGCTGCTTCCCGATCTCCACTTAAATCTATCAAATAACAAAAATATTCCACAGATTTTTCTCAAATTCGGTTTGTATATATTTTTTCGAAATGTAAGTGACTTTACTAAATACGGTCAGGATCGGTCCATTTTTCGACCTAGTCCCCATATAAATATAGCACCCGATATGAAAAAATTAATAACAAAAAATTAAAACAATGCCACCCAAATTTGGTTTATGCTTATTTTCTATATCGAATTAGCTGGACCGAAGAGATATGGTCTGCAAACCATGGTCTAGGCTATCGTATAGTCGGTCTAGATCGACTAAAATTTTCATATTTTTTTACAATTTAATTTAACACTGAAGTCTTATTTTACAATCTTCACTGCGCAAAATATAAGCAAAAAACGATAAATTTAGCCATTTATAAAAGAAAATTTTATTTTATAGTTATGGCAAAAAGTAGGCACTAATTTTTTAATGATCCTAGATAATTTCTTTTTCTTGGTCTACATATCTTTTTTTATGTTCCATCTAATAATACTAGGCAGCAAGTAGTGTAAAAATGTCTCCACTTTTAGCGGGACTATGTATTTTATGTATTGTGGCCTGTTAAATATTCAAATTACAATAGTTTTTTTTCCTTTATAAAAAAGTTTTTTTTTTGATTTTTTTTATTACGGTTTCGCGATATATCTCGATGGCGAAACAATCAATCTTTAACTGCTGTGACCATATTAATAGATATTAAAATTTAACATAAATCATGCTAAAATTTTTTTATAATCGCATTAGTAGTTTAAGAGTGCAATGGACAGATATGTATACGAAATAAAAACAGATATGTATACGAAAAAAATCGATAAACACCAATTAATTTAGTATTTACGTCGGATAGCCCGCATTTTTCAAAAAAAAAAAATCAAGATATTAGAAAAGAAAATCTCTATATGTATTTTGAGCTTATTTTTGCTGTCCATTTTATTTAAAGTTGATATGTGGTACTTTTTATATTCTATATACTAATATCTTATTTTTTTTTTCCAAATCTAGCTATGTTCTAAATAATGAAATGAAACGCCTCCAATAAAAAAAATATTAAAAGAACTTTTTTCTAATTTTCGAGTTTTGCAGACCACAATAAATATAAAATAAAATAGTGATGTTTGAAATGCCCCCTGATTGTGCCTGGTGTTATTTACAGATTTCAAAATTTTGAATTTTTGTACTAATACTAATAACTATCATTATAGTTATACTTACACACAGAAAAAGATTGCTTGGAATTCGGTTACCAGTAGCAAAATTTGTTATGGTAATAATAGTTTTTATTGTGATTCTTTAATGTATCAAAATATAGTAGATATTCTTCTATAACTATCGTATAAATACAATTAATTTAGAATGAAAGTATATACAGCAATAGAATTAGTTCTGTTTAATAACGAAAGTCTTTTTACAAATTTTCCAAGCAAATTTAGTTGAGACAACCTACTATTGGCGAATCTAACTATTAATTCTATTATAACAACATATTTCAAACCGAAAATTGTTAAACAGATACTGTAACAGATAATTGGTTAGAGTTCTACACATAAAATTTTTATTTAAAATACTTTTTCGGTTAAAATAAAAGAAAACCCAAACTTTTAAACTCTTTTGGTATTTCTAACCGAAAAGAAATTGTGTGAATCAATTACTGTTGTAAACACCAAATAATATAAAAATATGTGTAGCCAGACTGAATTTGTTGATTTAATTGTCATTTTTAAAAATAAAATAAAATATAATACAGAAAATTTTTCAATATGTGTAATGTGATAATTTATTTTATGTCAAAAAGTGCCAAAATACTTTAAAAAAAAATGGAAGAACAAGAAATATCCGTTAATTTAGAAAACGAAGATGTAGTTGTTCCGATCGCATGAGTTTTTTCTTGGTGTGTTTGGTGAAAGCATAAGAAACAAATCTGTCATACTACAGCCCACTATCAAAGCGTCGAAGGTAGGTACGAAAAGATACTCGAGTATATACTATATTCGAGTTAGTGTAGATAAAAGTGCTTAGTTTTCGATTTCAATATTGCAGTAAATCAATACAAGCACATAGTGGAACAAATGTCTGTGAGGACGTACACAACCTTGAAGTTGGCTATCCCATTGTGATCTGCACAACAGGATGTGTGCAGATATTTATTGACTGCAATATCTACGCACGAATAATATAAAATTATTTGTGTTAGACGAGCCAGATGGACTCAACGGCCAGACCAGATTTTTGATGTATTCAAAATGCTTACCACTACATTTTTCCGGTTAGTACTCCACGCATTGTAATGGAAGGTTGTCGTTGTTGCATGTGTGAACCTTTAATATTCTAGTAAAGAAGAAAGTATTTACTCCGGAAGATAAAAAGTAGTTCTACGTGCAGTTCAAACAAGAAACTGTTTTCTGTCAAGTCGAAACTATATTAAGATGCTAATTTGAAAGTGACAAGGGGATGATTATGCGATTGGTTAAGTAATGTGCTGATGTTTATTCTTCGAATTGTACTTGGCCTGGTCAAACTTTTTAAATTCACTTTTAAGAAATGTTATCAGACAATGTGTGCGGATATGATGATATTACAAAATTGTATTATGTATATGGGATTATATAATGGAGCCAATGATACCTCTTTTTTTATCATATAATATGTTGTTTTGTTTAGTTTAATGTAAAATTATTTTATTGTTAATAATAAAATAAATAATAATATTTTTTGATTTTTCTATTTCATATGTATCAGTAAAAAAACCCGAAAAATGGTTATGGCAATCAATAATTAAAATTAAGTATTCCATTTTATCAACTAAATATCACAATTCATACAATCGAATTTATATATAAATAGAGCAATTACAACAGAATAATGTGATAGTACACGGGACTATCAAAATTCGGTTGGCAACAAATTCGGTTGCAACAACAAATCCGTTTTCTGTGTGTAGAAAAAATTTTTAGATTTTTTTAAGTTTTCTGTGGTTTATCTTTATTATTTATTTTATTGCACTTACTATAAAATAGCTAGTGCTGTAAATTTGTAACGGAACTTCGTGCACCTATGGAATTTTAATATTTAGTTAGCAGAGCAGCCATTCTGGAAGTGAAAAATTCCGAGTCAGGGTGAAATTATACACTGAAAACAGATTCATTGTTGCAACCGAATTTTTGTAGTCCCATGTACTACCGCAATATTCTGTTGTGATTACTGAATTGTATGACACATATTACCATACAATGATAAAAGCAATTGACATTACATTTGAATTCGATTGTATGAATTATATGTATTGATTGTTACAACCATATATAGGAATTTTTTATTAATACATATGAAATGTAAAAATCAAAACTTATAATTATATATTTTCAGTATTTGTTTTTGAATAATTCATACATTTTACATTAAAATAAATAAAACATAACTCATATGATGAAAACAATTAGATAGTTCTGTGTTTTTCTAGAATAACCGCGTATGTCAAAATCAGGGGAGCCAAAAAACGTTATAATTGAAATTATGGGCTCGATATAAAGATTTTACAGCTTTTTATTTAACAGTCCTGTAGATATGGGCAATAAATACTTTATATAAAATTTTGAGTCAAAAATTTTCACAGGAATAGATCCTGGAGAAGGACGAAAAAAACAATATGTAAATTACACTTAAAGTGTAACGGGACTTAGGATGAGGATATAACAATGCATCAAGAATAATAGTGACAAAAAATAACAGAAATAAAAACATTAGTTTTTACAAGTGGTTATAAACTGAAAACTAATCCAAAATTATTTTGCATTTTTTTTCATTATTAACAACGTATGTCGGTATGTGTTGTAGTTTGACATACGTCGATAGTGCTGCAAATTAATTTAATAAACATTTAAGTTACTTCGTTATTTAAAAAAAAAAAACTCAAAAATGGTCAATATTAAAAAAAAAAAAAAAATTACAGATGTAAAGAGCGTTAAAAATTAATATATTTGGCATCGTTAACTCAAAACTGACAAAAATGGACATACGCGGTTATTCCAGAAAACCACAGAGTTATCCTTGGCTTCACTATATAAAGGGATTTGAATTAAAATCACCAATTTAAAGTTATATAATATTATTGTTTGTAAATTGTCTGCTAACATTTCTAAAAGAGTAAATATTATTATTATTAAATTAATATTAGTATTAAGGCTGTATCCATTTATTAGATAATATTATTTATATATTTTAAAGATATTTACTGAATTAATAATACATATCACATCATATATTTTATACATCTAAGGAGACTGTGGATACTATGACTGAAAAGGGTCCTACACTGGTAATTTTCGATCGATTTCAAATCATTGATCTAGTCCATCACAGCACTTTTCTAACATATTTGTATGGCTGTATAGTAAAAGTTATTAGCATAATTGTTTTCACGAACCATAGTTTTTTGATTTTGTGTTGTCGGATTTTGTGTTGTGAAAAAAAAAAACAAAGTTAAAAACACATTGACAAATTCAATTAACACACACATAGCATTAATTGATAATTAATCATTTTAAGAATATGTTAGTATCAACTTTAAATGTAATTTACTCAAAACAAAGGCAAAAATTTAGAAATCTATAAGCCTGGTGAACAGCTAAAAAGAAATACCTTTCAAAACAAAACATCGTCACAAGAAATCGCCTAGCTTATTGATATTGTAGATTGTCCGTATGAAAATTCACTCAAAAGTGAATGGCTCTAGGAAATAAAGAATGAAAAATTGCAAAAAAAAGGACCAATGAAAAATGAACCGAAAAAATAAAAACTAAAAAAAAAAAAATTAGAAATTCGAGTGCAAATTCTAGGAAATTTTATTTTTTCATTTAATAAAGACCCTAAAGTATGCTTTACAATTTAACTCATTTTAAATGAGGAAAACAAACTCAACACATTAACACAAACACATTAATAAATTTAATAAACACACACAAAGCATTGTATAATTTTATGTATGTGTTAGTAGCAACTTTAAACGATCGTAACTCCAAAGATTATTCCAGACGATGAAAATCTGTAAATCTGGGTAACAGCTAAAAAGAAATACCTTTCGAATGATACATTTTTTTGTCAAACTTGGGGGTAAAACTGTGAAACTTACATCGGTAACAAAAAATCGCCTAGCCTATTAATATTATAGATACAACATTATTTTCCATTATGGAAAAATAGCCCATAAAATTATATAATGAATTGGTTTTGCTTGTGCAATGTATTCATATACATTAATATGCATATATTTGAGGGAATTTTGTATGGGAGAGTTTTTGGGCCATTTCTCATTTTTTTTAAATTTTACATGGGGCGATATTTCCTAGCCGCTTTTAATATTTTATATATATGTATTTTATAATTTATTTTCGCAGAAATTTCAATCAATTCCTGATTATGATTTTAAAATGGTAAATTTTGTGGCATACTTTAAGGAACCGTAATTAAATGAGTAACATACATTTAGGCAGTTAAAATATTCATTTGTGAGTCTAAATCTCCTGGAATTATATTTATGTATACGAGAGATATTTCGTTGGAATATCGCTTTTTAAGCAATTTATAAGCATTTTTAAGTGCTTTTTCACTTTTATTTACTTATTTATTCATTTATATCTTTATTTACTAGTCTATGGAAATATAATCCTTTCCAGATCAAGTATATTTCGTAGTACAAATATCTGCACAGCCTCGACTTTGCAACAACCACTGCTTTCGTGACTAACTGAAAAAAAGAATCAGTGATAAGCTTCTTGAATACATCATGGATCTGGTCAGATCATTTGATATATATATATATATATATCTTAGAACTGTTCATGTGCCTAACCTAACACAAAAATTTGATTTTATTCGTTCGTACAATATTGCGGTTACTCATACCTGCTTATAACTATGTGTGTTGACCGCTACTAGATATAAAGGTTTCAGGTTATATATGTATGTCCTCGCATTTGTAGCGCTAATAGAGTCGTTGGAGGAATTTTCCTATATTTCACGAGAGCAATACAACGCGTTGAATTTGTGTTGCTAAATCTCGAGTTTCCACCGAAATAAAAGCCTTCGTTCTGAGTATCTGTAAATGTGTATCTTTGATACAGGGAAGGATATTACCTTTTGATTGGCAGATAGATTTTCTAAACTGTAATCATAAATACCAGGAAAAAGCACATGCCGTAAGGACTGGACTACATCTTTGGATTCCATAATAACGAGTATTTCTTGTATACTCTTCGATCGTCCATTTTTAACAATAATTTAGCACTTTTTGACACGTTATGATTTTTTTTTTTTTTTTTTTTGATTTGGGATAGAAGGATTACTTGGCTGGTCCAAAGGAGCACACGTTATGATTATAAATTATAAAATGAAATTATCACAATATATTTATTAGTTTTTTTGGGTAATAGTCTGGATAATTACATATATTCTTATAATTTTGTTGTATTTACTACAGAAATAGATTCATAGAATTTCCTATCGGTTAGAAATACCAAAAGAGGGTAAAAATTAGGGTTTCTTTTATTACAACCGAAAAGCCATCCTTAATACAAATTTTATATATAGTACTCTAACCAATTATTTGTTACAATATCTGTTAATATACAATATCGGTTTCAAAAATGTTATTATAATAGAATTGGTAGTTGCAATCGCCAATACTTAGCACTGAGCTTGTTATTCTTAGTTTTATTAGGTTGCCTCAATTAAATTAGTTTAGAAATTTACATAAAGACATTGGATTGGTGAACGTAACTAATGTTGTTGTTGTAGAGATCTTAATTTTAAACGAATTGTGATTAGACGATAGTTTTAATAGAATATCTATTTTATTTTTATATATTAAAGAATTACAATAAAAGTTCTAATTACTTTAATAAAATTTTCTAGTTGTAACCAAATTCCAACCAATCTTTTTTCTGTGTGTAATAGGCCAGTTTATTAAAACCTCCAAAGAGTTTGACCTTTCATATTTTTTCTTTATCTTAATGTTTGCTTGTATAGTTTTTTTTAGCTATAACTCAAGAATCATTGATGATTTCTCATTTCATTATTCAGCAAATAGCTTCAACAAATCAAGTTGAACTAATTTTATCGAATGAAATCTTGAAAAATTTTTAATTTTTTCCCCTTTAACTTATTCGGTGCGTATGATTATTAGTTATTAGTAGAGTAGAAGAGATGTATACGTTTAAGTGATATTTTAAACATTAAATCAAATACACATCAGAATTTGTTATTCTATTTTTTACATGGATATATTAACAGATATTATTTATTTAAGCTTTAGCTACAATTTTGCTGAAGAATTAAATTAGGTGAAAAACTAATAAAAGAAATATCAAGATAAGGTAGAAATATAAAAGGTCCTAAAAAAGTTTGGCCTGAGAACGGCAAACCCTTTGGAGGTTTACTATACTGACCTAGTACCTTCAGTCTGACTTGGCGTTTCAACCTCCCCGCCTCCCCCGAACAATGACCCCAAAAATGTTCCACAGTGTAATGCAATTGAATATCATGTCACTTAAGCTATGTATTTTCGCCATCATAGCTCGGTGTGTTCTCAATTATTTTGTTTTTTATTTAATTAAAAATGTATATTAAAGTAATTTAAAACATAACTTCAAACGATTTAAAAAAAATAATTTTTGACAATTATTTTCGTTAAAAAAGTTCTTTCATTCAATAATCTATATCAGTCTCTCTCCGGCTTTCTCTTTCTCAAATTTGTCGAGAGGACACAAAAATAGGGCCAAAATAAAATTTTACTTATATCCGAAAAGCAAGAACAATCCAAATAAATTTAATATGATCAATTTAGTTTTCGAAGTTTTTTTTTTGTTGCTTTGTAATTGTTCCAGATTATCACGAGTAAAATGTTTGTTATTCTAACAATGTAGATCCAAATTAAGCACAAGTTCATAAGCTTGTATTATTATTGTATATTCGATAGTAATAACAAAATATTGTATATAAACAGACGGGATTAGCGTTATTAAGAAGTAATAAGGAAAAGAAAATGTCCCAAATTAGATGCAAACAAAGATTACACAAATTCCCACAAAATACATAAATTACTTGAAACAAATTAAAAATAATGTATATAAATGAGACTGATAAAAACCATTTAGACATTTATATAATGATGATAAAAGTGACATGAAAAATAACAGCTTTTCGAAATATTAGTTGAAAAAGATTCAAAGTAGAGCCTGATAAGATGATGGAATAAAACATAACATGAAAATAATGGCAAAATATTTCTGGAATAGCTAGTAGAGTATGCAATCGATTAAACGATAATCCGTTAACTGTTTATATTTCATCGATTAATTGTTTGAATGTAAAATTGTCGATTTTATATCTATAATATTAATAGGCTAAGCGATTTTTTGTGACTGATGTTTTGTTCTACCGTTTTATCTCGATTTTTACCAAACGTATATTATTTGAATGCTATTTGTTTTTAGCCGTTTTGCAGATTTACAGCTTTTTATATTTTAATTTGAGTAAATTGCATTTAAAGTTGCTACTAACACAATCATAAAATTATACAATGGTATGTATGTGTTTATTAAAATTGTTAATGTGTTTGTAATAAAAACGAGTGATTAGCATACTTCTAGGGTCTTTAATTAACGAAAAATAAAATTTCCTAGAATTTGCGCTCGCATTTCGAGGGCTGGAATCTGCTAGTAACAAATAAATCGATTGATTTTAGTCGATTGTTCGGTTAATCGAAACTGTATTTCTGGAGTACTCTAACAAAAAAAAAGTTAGTCTTTTGTCGGAACTAAACGAAACTACTAAAAGTATTCAAAAATCTATAAAAAATCGAATAATGACTCAACTGGCATAATGGAATATTTTATATGTTTAGAAAAATACCAGAAAAACTGTGCCTTATATCAGGCTTCACTTTCAAATTCTGCAATATTTGTCATAGGATAGGGTGATTTTTAAAAAAAAAGTTCTACTATAAGAAAACGTCCAATAGCCAAGCCTTTGAATTAAAGTCGTATTAAGAACGGTTATCTCAGAAGATATATTTAATGAAACACAGAGCTACAAAAAAAATAATCTCATTAACTATATTTGTTTTCTTTATTAAGTTCTTATAAAGTTTTTGAATTATTGTGTATTGGTTGAGCTAATAAAATTGAATTTAATTAGTTTGCGAAATTCATGGTTTTCTTTTTATTAACCCATAAATTTACAAAAAAAAATAAAATTATTCGGTTAATTGCATAATTTAAAATTACCCGTTTAATAATTTTTGCGATTAACCGATTAATCCTCCTTAATAAAATATCGTAATGGCTAGTAAGTTCTCGAATAATTGATACACTTAAAAAACAGATTCGTTGGTGCCACAAAGTTTATTGCCAACCGACCGAATGGCGAATTTCGAGTTGATGGCAATTTTAATTATATTGTCTTAACAGTTAATATTTAATCACAATATCGAATGGCTAATTGCCATAAAATTTTTGTTAATGCAATCGAACATTAAGTTATTAAACTTTAGAACATGTGTTTTTAAGCCAAACATTTGTATTTATATTTTTTAATATGAAGATTATCACTAATATATTTAACTGCTTCACCAATTACTAGCCATTTACTTGTTATTATAATAAAAATTATTTTTTATCTCTCCACTTTATTTTGAAAAAATAAGTATATCCATTTACCATAACTATCCAAATTCACCACCATAATACCGTTACTTAAATTTATATCATCACTAGTTTTCAACTACAAAACAACTAATAAATAGCAAAAAAAAATTAAAAAACATTCGTAAATTCATGTATACAAAAGATTGAAATCTGATGACTGAATGTAAATCTCTATTTTAGATGAGACCGTGACAATCATACTGAATAAAGACAAAAAAAAAAAATAAATAAATTAATTGTGAGTTCAACAAAAAATATGACCTTCTTAATAGACAACTCAATTAAAACAGTGCTGGGCAATCTCAATATTCAGTGTATGACGCTAGTGGGTCTAAAGATTAATTGGAGAAGAAATCTGGCAACTTTTCAGGAGAGATTTTTAAAAGTTATTCAACAAATAATTTTTTTCTTCGATTATCATACGAATTCCGATCTATGTTGACATTTTTGCAAAATCATTTGATCTTTTTCATCTTACGTAACTAAGACCGGCCCTTACTCGATTTTTATAAGCTATTAAACATTTTCTACGCAAGAAAAAAAATTCATGGGGTGAATTTAAAAAACCCCGTTGGAATTCGTTAATAAAAAAAGGTCATTAGGCAATGATTGTGTGTGTTTAGGTGAAGTGATTAATCATTTCAAATAAAAATTTAATATGTATTTTTAAGTTTCAATTGAATATTAATTAAACAAATTAGAAACTCAGTACACTCAAAATATTTTGTATTTAAAATTAGTTGAAAATGTATATTCTTTCTATAACAACTATAACATTTTCGGTTGAATCGAAAGTAGTTTTCGTTAATTTTTAAACAACAGAAGACAACTGACAAAGTAGTAAACTATTTTACAAGCTACAAAAAGCAATAAAAATAAATGATTTGGCGTTAGTTTTTTTTATTATTACAAAAGCAAACTATGTTTATAAGCATTTGGTTTATCAACATGTTGTATATCTCGTCATTCAAATTCATATACATAATTTGAATTGATATAAAATTTTATTTAAATAAATTCTTCGAGAGAAAGGAATAAATGAATTTATATTATTTTTTTTTTTTTTTTCATAAAGAAAGAACTGCAAAACATAAAATATATTTAAAAAAGTACAAATCCTAAAAAACTTATTGATAAATTTTTATACGATTTCAGGTTAAAAGCGAGATATATTGAACAGATCATGTAGAAATTGAAAAAATATTTAGTTGTCATCCACTTTACGTAAGCATTCAGGTTAAGCACGAGAAATAATTAACAAATTATTAAAATAAAAATAAAAAAAGAAGGTATTGTCGTAAACTTTAGGCAATGTGGAAATTTTCGGTACTCTAGCTAGTCGAGAAATTGGGTGAAATGAAGATGCAACATTCCGCATATAAATGTATGAAAACATTTTTGTTATAATAAAAAAAAAAAATAAACAAAATTTTATTATTGGAAAAATCAAAATAAATACTTCTTCGGCAAAGAACTGAAATTGCATTTGAAATTAACTGTACCGAAAGCTACTTGAAAGCTCTTAAATTAATATACAAACAAAATCCAATATAAATACAAACAAAAGAAAAGTTCTGTCCAGGAAACAGATTAAATCAAACAAATATTGAAATCAAAGAACAAATTCTTGATACTCGTACTCAATTAAATAAATGGTTTATTTTTAAGTTCATATTATTTGCTGTTATGATAGATTTTTAAAATTTAGCCCGAACTTTAATAAGAATTAATTCACTTACTTAGTTTCAGTTCTTAATATAAATAAATCCAATTAACAATTACACGTTTAATTAATTAACTTATTGAAATTCAATTCTTAAGAAAAAAAAAATATCTTATGAGTAGGTATTTGATGCAAATCGGTAAAATTAATTTTTTAGATTTGATAGGTATATGTATGTTAAAATTAGTATGCAGCTTTATATGGGTAACATGATTAAAAATAGTCCTGCAGTGCAATGAAATCCCCTAATAACCATTCTGCGTTTTTTTATTACGTAAAAAAATATGCAAATATTTTTTTTTTTATCTATTTTAAATTTTTTATTTTATTTATACCATTTTTTTTTTTTTTTTTAATTTAAATGGCGCTTAATAAAATCACTTTGAACGTTTTTTCAATGGTGGTTTATTAAATCACTTGTCACTTTGTTGAGATTTTAGAATAAGAATAAAACAGGTTGCCAAGAAAACGAAAGAACGTAGAAAGAAATGTAAAAAAGTCTTCAAAAACAAAAAAAATCGACTTTTTTCTCTACACCGCTTGCTTCTCTATCCCGTTCGCCAACAAAAACGATACGCTATCCTCTTCAAGCAGCATGGAAACGCATTGTATAAATGCTCTCTTAGAGATTTTGCCGCTCTAAGAATCAAAAATGGCAAACAATGTAGAATTTTGAAACCACCGCAAAATATCAACACACGATTTTAATAAAATATAAAACATATTATAAATTAAGAACTATTTTTCAGAAACTCAAAGTTTTTAAGGCTTTAGTATAGCCTCTATTAAAAAAAAAATGTAATACACTCAAATAAAATTATAACTAAGAAATTTATAACTGTGCCGCAAAAAATTGTTTAAGCGAAAGAATAAATTAAGTTTTTGTTCTCAATCCCTATTGCCTCGAAGAATTTTTTTTTCTATTATATATTATTTTTAATAATATATACTAGCATATTCCAGCCCTCGAAATTCGGGCGCAAATTCTAGGAAATTTTATTTATTCATTAAATAAAGACCATAATAGTATGCTAATCAATTATAGCCAATTCAGAAATCAACTCAAATAGCAAATAGTTAGTAGAACAAAACATCAGCCACAAGAAATCGCCTAGCCTATTAATATTATAGATATAAAATCGACAATTTTAAATCATTCAAACAATTAATCGACGAAATATAAACAGTTAACGGATTATCGTTTAATCGATTGCATACTCTACTAGCTATTCCAGAAATATTTTGCCATTAATTATTATATTGCCATTGTTTTGTTTTCAGAATGCATATATTGAATTATAGAAATATTTAGAAAATATTTACTAAAACAAAGATATTAAAGATATTATTTATGAAATAAATATTTGGGTATCGAAAATTCAGACAAGCCTTTAAATGTACTGAAGTATTGCCTATTAAATGGAACTAGCAGAATTTCGAGTGCAAATTCTTGGAAATTTTAATTAAATTTTCTCATATAATAAAGACCCTACAGGTATGCAATCAATTTTAGCAAATTCACAATTTAACACTATTTAAATATCGATTATTGTCGTTATTGGCTTATGTCCAAAATTATTTTTTCAATTCAACACAATTATTATTGTGAAGGAAGAAAACAAACTTACAAACACATTAACAAATTTAGTAATCACACACATAGCAGTGAAAATAATTTTTATTTATGTAGAAACATATAAAAAAAATGACATTGCGCAAAAATTCAAATAAAAATAAAAACAAATAAAATAAATGTAACCAAAGGTAACATTTATTAGGCAATTAAATTTAAATGAAATGGTAACCAAAACAAACTTTTTGTGATTAAAAAATGAACATTGAAAAATTATATTGAACATTTTATTGAAATACAAAAATAGTTGGGGAATTCCCGGGATTACGAAAAATGAATTGCCGGTATTAAAAAATAGCCAGGTATTGCAAAACCCTAATTGTAGTGCAAAATATGTGGTTTTAATCCAGAATTTTTATTCTAAAATTAAATGCGAAAATTCTGAGCACACGTTCAGGAATATTTTCAATGCAACTTATTTATAACTGGCAGTATATACCACATATTTGACCTAGATTGACCTTTTATACACCGACTCAGGTCAATTGTTGAGTCTGTCTGTCCGTCTGAAATTTGGTATATGTATAAGCTTCTACATTGCGTGAAACAAATGTATTAACGTAGAAAATCCATGAATGTAACACTATTTAATTTTATATTGATAGCATTATGGCTAAATAAATAAATAAAAAAAGGACGCGTGCTATTGAAATTGGTGAAAATCGGTGCATGTCCCCATAAAAATGACCACTTTGAGAACGGCTTAAATTTCCACAAGATCAAATTATCATATATATCTCGGTCAAATCTGAGTTGTGTGTGTTTCTTAGTCCAAATAGTCCAAAAATACACCCTATACGCCAATTCTTAGTTAAAGCCTCAATATGAAGCTTCTTCCTTAAACCTATCAAAAATATTGTACAGACATTTCCCAAATTTGGTTTGTATAAGTTTTTGCAAAAAAAAAAAAAAAAAAAGAATAAAACAAGTCAGCATTTTTCGACCTAGTCCCCTTATAAATATAGCATCCGGTATGAAATTAATAAAAAAAAAAAACACTCAGATTAGGTTTATGTTGTTTTTTTATACCCAATTAGTTGGATCTAAATCCAATTCTCAAAACGCTTGCATGGGTATCGCAAATTCTATCTAGACCGACTGTATTTTTTAATTGTTTTTTTTTTTTTTTTTTTTAATTTATATATAAATTTTTGTTTTATTATTCGGAGCTTGTTTACGAATTAATTTAAAAATCAATTTCAACAACTATTTTGTTTCCAACTGTAAATTTTCTGAATACAACTGCCTAAATTTATTTCAATTCCCTTTTATTAAAATATAGCTAAGTAGTTTATAAATTGAAATAAATAAATGAAATTATAGCTTGCTTTATTTTAATGAAATTCAGAGTTTGTTTACGAATTAATTCAAACACACAATTTCAGTTTTAAATTAAATTTCAACTAATGAAATTCCCAAACATATAAAACTAAATATACATAAGTCACTGTATATTCATAATATAAAATCATAAATTTCTTTCAGTTCCTTTTAATAAAAATGTTACTATTTTCTAAATTGAAATAGATTCGATTCGGAGAACTTTAGTCAGTAGGAAAAACCAAGTTACGAATTTAAAATATTAAAAATTCCCTCAGATTTTTTTTTTATCATATTAAAATTTAATGCAGAAATTATTTTATAGAAATGCAGAAGTTTCGGAGGCTTTCTAAGAGTGCAATAAAAATCCTTTAGGCAAATAGAAAAATAACGCAGTTTTTAAGTTACTGTCAGATTCGGAGAACAGCTTGTATTTCAATTGTCTTTGCATATGAATATCAAAAAAAAAAAAAAATAATATAAAAAAATATTTTAATTTTGTAGATACTAATTTAATTAAAATGGCAGTAACACATTTTTTCAAATCATTTGCCACATGAATGGCTTTTTACTAAATTTATAAAATTTTTACATATAAGTATTTGTGAAACATATTTCCGCCCTATTAACATCACATATAATAATAATGAATTTTATGTAACTGATCTCAGCTCGTGACTATGACGAATTTGCATAATGTTTTAAGCGTTCAATTTTTACACGGCATATTATTCATTTCAAGGCCGGAGATTTAGAATTGGTTTTTATAATTTTCTAAAGTCGAATAATTGCCTTTTAATTAGTAATACTATTTTCTGTAAATTTTGTTGTTTCTTTTATAAGTTATGAAGCTCAAAATGAGATGAAACTTTCAATTAATCATTTTTTATAATAATAATATGTTAAAAATCCGGTTTATAAATAAATGAAATCAATTCTTGCTTTGCACAACACATCTCTAATAGTCTGTTTGTGAGCCGTGCTTTATGCGGGCCACTATGGTTTTCTTAAACAATTAAGAAAGTGAAGATGAAACAGAAATAAGTCAGAAACATGAAGAGAGGTTCAAGTACAAATTGAATAGTGTAATAGAGTGGAGTGAAGTACAGTGGAGTAATGTGAACAGAGGTCAACAAAGAAGTCGTTTCAACTTTCAATGTTAAATAATACTAACGTTATTAAACTGAAACTAAAAACGACAATAGCCAAGCAAAAATTGAAAGTTTTGGATGATTGAATAATACGCTTACAATATTTCTAAGCAACTATAATTTGTTTATGAGCAAGTACATACAATGTATATACGAGTATAACTGAAGTTATTTTAAACGCTTAAAAATATTAAAATAAAATTTCACTACTTTTTTGAAATTACTTAAAGTTTAAAAAACAACAATAATAATTTTGAAACAATTTTTTTAATTAAAAAAAAAATATATGTTCGTTTTTTCTTTCAGTTTTAACTTCTTCTGTACACTTACAATGTGTAAAAACACGACAATAATAACAACAAAAACAAAACTAAAGTTGTTATAAACACTTTTACACGAACTGGCAAGGAATATTAAAGAAACAAAAAAACACGAATTTTACGAATAACTTGGCTGGAGGCTTAAACAAACAGAGGTAACGAAAGAAAAGATTTAAAAAACGAGGAAATCACGATTTAATTTTTTTTTTTTTGCTAACAAAAACACGAAAAACACTAAATTTTTTTTGTATTGAATTTTGCTTTTCTTTGCTTTTTTAGAAATTTTTTAACACTTTATATTTTCTAATATAAGACAATTTATTTTATATAATTTATTTTTTTTTTTAATTTTTAAATTTCTATTTAACACTTATTTTTGTATTTGTTGTATAAAAGCCGTCCGTTTATTTTGTTGTTGTACAAAATAATAAAAACAATGTGTGGTTAAGTAAGACGAAGAAACGTTATAGAAATTTTCAAGCGCCGCTTAATGTAACGAACCGTTTAGCTATACGCTCCAACTATAACTGAAGTTTTCGAATTGGATTTTATTGCAACGTACAGAGCTCCACACTCTAAACGTACCAGCATACCAAAATATCGTGGTTGACTATATTAACGAAATGTTAATGTTGTTGTTGTTATTTGTCCACAGTTTAAGATGATAATGATGTTTTTTTCAATGGAGCAGAATAAACAACTGAAAACATTATAAAAAACGAGTAGTAAACAAATTTAACGAAAAAGAGAGTCAGCGTTTTAAAAGAGAAAATTAAATGTTCATGCTCTTAACAATGCCGTTGAAACTATAAACAACAAAATCTATCATTACCATACTTGCGTTGAGTAACACAAACATTCTCTTTTATGAGTCTTCTAATATTACTTGTTGTTTACTAATTTACTCTTCTGTTTTGCCCTCACTATATCATTAAGCGAACTGGAACATATTTGTTCATTAGTAGTAGATATTTACCTCCGCTTTGTTTAAATTTAGTGTTGACTTTTTATATGGTTTTCTTCCTGTATTCTCTTTTCATGCTATAAAATAAAAACTTAACGAAAGTTAAGAGTATGAAATTTAATATAAACCATATAGAGATTTCAATTCAGTATCCACATAAATGCAACAAGCAGGTAATCATTTTTGGGTACACCATACTTTAGTTTAGGGTGCTGCTTTACTTTTATGTGGTTAAATTGATTGATATGTATTAAACTGTTAACTGTTTCCACTACATATGAGATCGGTAACTTATTCTCATAAAATTTATTATTACATTGAAATAGCAACTGTAAAAACAGCTAAAAATATTTTTGCCTTAACTTAAAAAACTTTAAGATGAAATTAATCTAAATACTTAATATACAAAGGTGGAAAAAATTGTTTTTAAATACCTTTGTTAGACAATTATTTAATATAATATAATTCTTATGAAGATATATACTAAAATTTTCAAAATCATACCTTAAAAACAAAATCTTATTGATTTTAAAATTAAATTTGGAGAACACAAAAGTAAAAAATTAATATTTCATAACTTTATTTAATATAAGAGTAGCAGATTCCATCGCTCGAAATTCGTGTGCAATTTCTCGGCATCTTTTTCAAGTTAGCCAACACAAACACTTTTATGGTTTCTTATTATTGTGAATGAAGATAACAAGCTCATTAATAAAAACATTAACAAATTTAATAAAACACCCATAGCATATGTATAATTTTATGTAAGTATTAGTAGCAACTTTAAATGCAATTTTCTCAAAATAAAGGAAAATTTTTAAAATCTGTAAATCTGCAAAACGGCTAAAAAGAAGTACCTTTCAAATAATGTACGATTGGACAAAATCGGGATAAAACGGTAGAACAAAACATCGGTCACAAAAAGTCGCCTAGTCTATTAATATTATAGGTATATTAAACTTATAGCAGTTCAAGTCATAAAGTTCAAATCATGTTCGCTCGGTGCCGGCGCTATTGAAAAATCACCCTTTCTTGATTTCCCCCCCCCCAAAATTATTCACTATCTTCTTTGTCTTTTTTGTTAATATATCCCAACATCGATTTTTGCGCTCTATGTTTTGCTAAAGCCAGTCACTCATCCCATCATACAGCCCTCGTATCTTTGCTTTGTCCTCATATTTGGAATTTTTGAAATGCTACTAAATTTAAATTTTAAATAAAGTTTATAGACTTTTGTTTTGATATATTACAATTTTAGACAAATTACATAGAATATATCAAGAGATCTCTGTCGTTAGTCTAGAATACTACTTGTACTGCTAACAACGATTTTCTAATTAAATTTATAAAAAGATTTTCTTGTAATTTTTCTGTTATTGCAATTTGTTCAGTTTAAATAATTCAGTAAAAATAGAATCAATGACAAAAGAAAGTCTACACCAATTCCATTTGAAAATTATAAAATAAAAAAAATTTCTTATATGAAAATCTCACTGTGCCCTCCTTAAATTTTTCGATCTTTTGATAACCCATCGATACTAAAATAAAGGAGTACATATTTAAAAAATTTAAAGCAACGGGCATATTTTGCACGTTTGGAGAACATTTTTGTTAGACGACATGTTTTAATTTCAACACATAAAAGCACTTGGCATTTCCTTATAGAGAAGTTATTTAAATTCATCTCAAAAATATATTTTTCACCTCAAATGTATGTACACTATGTTAGCCCTTAATAAAAAAAAGTGTTCAAACTCTCGGTCTCACCCCTTAGAAATATGCGAATAGCAAACGGACTAAGAAATGCAAAGTTTTGGGTCAATCAAAAAAATTTGAGAGGTGCCTCAACGCGACCTGAAATTTCAAGTGTGTTTATATGGGGAAAATATGATTTTTTTTTCAGATTTTACGAAAAATTCGTTCTATAGTTTAATTTTTTTCGACAATTTATTATATGAATCGATATCAGTAATAAATTATCTTTTGAAAAAGCTATATAACTTCAAAAGCGAATAAAAACTTGCCAATAAATGACAAATGCCCCAGACCACTTTTGTGCCAAAAAAAACTCTAGGTTATGAAATGTGATGAACATTTTCTCAACTTTAACAAATTAATTAAAGCTATAATTTTTTTTGTCTCTATACCTATAAGTACTCAAAAATGAAGTAATGTTTTATTACCACGTTGTTAACCTATTGCGAAATGACACCAAAAATGGGAAATTTTTTTGATAAAATTTTGAAAACTCCTTTTTTAAGTTTTAAAAAATTTTCTTAAACAAAATTTGAAAAAATGGATCCGGCAGTTTAAAGTTTTGCTAAAAATATGTTAGAGATTAACTGTGTGAATCTTTAAGTAAATTCCTCTGCCAGAACTTTATTTACAAATAATTTTTTTGCAGGTTTCGAGAAAAATTAGTTTTTTTTTGTAAAATATTAAGTAAATGTACTCTTTCTAAATACTTTATATGAAAAATCTATCAGTTTTCTACTTTTAAATATAATATTTTATCCCAATAGCTAGGGTCTCTGAAAATATAATATGACCCCATTAACCCTTTTGGACTTGGGGTCGCATATGCCTCAAGCTAATGAAAGACAATTTATTCAAAAAAATCAAACATTTCGTAAGTACTGTTTTAGATGTGATGCTTAAAATATAATAAACAAATGTGCAGGTCTTCCATGCTAAATATTTTGAATAAATCGAATAACGTTAACTCATTCCTTGCCGAATTTGAATTTTGGCATATTTAAAAAAATTAATTGTTCTATTAAACTAGAAGAAACCCTTACTAAGGGTTGGAATATAAAATTGTGCCATATTTTACCGATTTTGATGATTTGATGATTATGGTAATTTTATAATTTGGCGTCATTAACCCATTTGGACTTGTCGCCACAAATTACCCCAAGCTAGTATAGGAAGATTAAGTCAAAAAGTTCATATATTTTGCAAATGCTGCTGAATTTTGGATCATTTTAACCCTAGGAGAACATAAGGATAAGTTTTCGTAAAATATAGAAAATTTTATTTCATAACCCATAGTAACCCTCAAATAAATTTTTTAACCAGAAATTTTTGAATATTTAAAAAAAAAATAATTTTATCTGCTCAAACAAATGATAATTGAATTCACTTCTAATTTTCTTTTGCAGAAAAATTCAAATTTTGACAAATCAATAATATTATTGTCTCATAGAGCAACTAAAATTTGTTCACCTCACAAATATTTTTACTAGAAAAATTTTAATTTTTTTCATATCAATAATGAAATGTTGTCTGAATCCACTCAAAAAAATTTTATTGAATGCAAACATATAAATATTTACTGATAAAAAAATTTGCCATTTCATCATAGAGGACTTATTTAAATTAATCTAAAAAATTTATTTTCCACATCAAAAATATTTCAAGCAGAAAATTTTATATTTAGAAACAAAGAGAAATTACTTCAATTTTTTTAACAGAAAAAATTTAATTATTACAGATAAAAACAAGTAAGAAAATTATAGTCGGTCTAGACCGACTATACGATACCCTATACCATGCGTTTAGAAACTCTATCTCTTAGGCCCAACTAACTGGACATAGAAAATAAGCAAAAACCAAATTTGAGTGGGATTTTTATTATTTTTTTTTGGCTGCAGATATGAAAAAGTTCATATCGGATGATATATCGATATGGGGACTAGGTCCAAAAATGGACCGATCCTGATCATGTTTGGTAAAGTCTCTTTTATTTTGCAAAAATATATACAAACAAAATTTGAGAAGAATCAGTGCAATATTTTTGTTTTTAATAGATTTAAGTGAAGATCGGGAAGCAGCTCTATATGGGGCCAAAGGTATCATTTTTGGACTACTCATTAATGGATGTACTGAACGCATACAAACCCAATTTGAGTAAGATCTATATGACAATTTGGATCTTATGGCAATTTATGTCGATTTCATAGGGGTAATTTGTACGGAGGCTAGGTCTGAACATGGACCGATTCTCACCAATTTCAATAGCGTTCATCCCATGGTCGATAAAAGCTTACATACCAAATTTCATCAAAATATATTCATATTTGCGACCTGCAGTTTGATTACAAAGTTTACATGGACACACAGACGGACGGACGGACGGACGGACATTGTTAAATCAACTCAGAAAGTGATTCTGATTCGATCGGTATAATTAAAGATGGGTCTAGGTCAAACATTTTTGGTTGTTACAAACAGCAGCACAAAGTCATTATACCCAAACCACATAGTGGTCTAGGGTATAAAAATGTATCGTCTCACAGAGGAAAGATTTGAATTCACCTCAAAAATTTGATTTCACCTCAAAAATGTTTTTCCTTAAAAATGAAGATTGTTGCAAAAATTAATATAATGTTTCTCTTAAAATATTCTAACCCATAAAAACAAAGTTTTTATTAAAACTCTTTCTTTCCTTATGCACATGAGACCGGGACTGTGCGCGACTTTGCGTGACTATTTAAAAATTAATCTTTGTTCACAAAAAGTCTATGGACCAAGTTTCAGATTGATTGGATGAGGAGAAATGAGGTTTAAATCACTGAGTGACTGGGCATGAATATGCGTGGCTATCTTTGAGATAATATTTGGTGACAACAAGTCTGTGGACCAAGTTTCAGATTGATTGGATGAGAGAAATAGGATTTAAATCTATCCGTGATTGTGCGTGACTATGCGTAACTGTGTGTTACTATCTTAAAATTAATCTTTTTTTTCACAACAAGTCTATGGACAAAGTTTCAGATCGTTCGGATGAGGGGAAATCCGTTTTAAATCTCTCCGTGACTGTGCGTCACTCTGCGTGACTGTACGTGACTAAGTCAAAGTAAATCTTTTTTTCACAGCAAGGTATGAACCAAGTCACAGCTTGATCGGATGAGGGGAAGTGACATTTAGATCACTGCTTGACTGTGCGTGACTATGCGTACATGTGTGTGACTACCCCAAAATTAATCTGTAGTCACAACAAGACTATGGCCAAGTTTCATATTAATTGTATAAGACAGACGGACTGATAGACAGGCTGATAGACAGACAGACAAACGGAGAGTATGAGTTAAAAGGAAGAATTAAAAAAATACTTAAAATGTATTTCCCTAAAACCCCTTTTTGTGATATATATATCATATTTGATACATGTAACGTATGGAATCGAATTTCGTAACGACTGGTTCACGTACCACAGCTGATACATACCGTTAAAAACTTAGTTTTATATGGGGACAGGAAACCTGTTTACAATCATATTGTGCATGTTATTATAAGATTAGGCATAGTCAAATTTAACACTCTTTCTCGGAAACAGTGTAACACAAATTTGTCTTTTTTTTAAGCAAATAATCAAATAAATTAAATTAGTGTAACTATAATACTTACGAGATTCATATAAATCTTACTATATAAATCACATCAAAAAACGCAACGCAAATAGTTTGATACTGAAATTACAATAATGAAGAAATTTCAAATGCTCTTGTATCTTTCCATATTTGTGTTATTCATTTTTATGGAAATAGTAAATTCGGAACCAACATGGTATGTGGCAGCTGGTAATGAACGATTTCTGATAGACAACGAAGAAAAGGTAAAAAGATTATATATATCTGAACAATTTTATGGAAATCATATTTATTTATTTTTTTTTTTTTGTTAAAGTACAACTGGTATCAGGCTTTTCATGAATGTTCGCGCTATGACACACAACTTGTGGTTATTGATACAGAGATAAAAAACACAGCTTTGACAAAAGTTTTAAAAAGAATCAAAGGTAAAGTTGTAAAACTTATTATACCCTATACCACTACGTGGTTTGGGTATAATGACTTTGTGTTGCTGTTTGTAACTACCAAAAATATTTGACCTAGACCCATCTTTTATTATACCGATTAGCTCAGAATTACTTTTTGAGTCGTTTTAGCGATGTCCGTCGTCCGTCCGTCTGTGTGTCCATGTAAAAATTGTAATCAAGCTACAGGTCGCAAATATAAATATATTTTGATGAGATTTGGTGTACAAGCTTTTATCGGCCAGAGGATGAAATTGTTGAAATTGGTGAAAATCAGTCCATGTTCAGACCTAGTCCCCATACAAATGACCCCTATGAAATCGACATAAATTGCCATAAGATCCAAACTATCACATAGATCGTAGTCAAATTGGCTTTGTATGTATTTATTGTATCCATTAATCAGCAGTCCATAAATAAAACCTGTAGGACAATTCTTAGCCATAGGCCCCATATAGAGCTGCTTCCCGATCTTCACTTAAATCTATCAGAAAACAAAAATATTGGAAAGATTTTTCTCATATTTGGTTTGCGTATATTTTTTCAAAATAAAGGTGACTTTTCCAAATATTGTCAGGATCGGTCCATTTTTCGACCTAATCCCCATATAAATATAGCAGCCGATATGAACTTTTTCATATCTGCAGCCCAAAAAATTAATAACAATGCCACTCAAGTTTGGTTTATGCTTATTTTCTATATCCATTAGTTGGACCGAAGAGATAGGGTCTCTAAACCGACTCTAATTTTCCTACTAGTTTTTTTATTTCTGTTTTTTTTTAAGCATTATTTACTGTTTATAGGGAATATCAACAACTTATGGATTGGTGGCACCGATGCATTTGGTGAGAGTATTGATAATAAACGGTCTTTTTATTGGTCGCCCAAAGAACAAGAGTTGACATTTACCAATTGGGCCAAAAGTCAACCAGACAATTTTATAAATAAAGAGCACTGTCTGTATATTATGGGACGCAGTCCAAATTTTCCTTGGAATGATATTTATTGTGATACAAAAGGATTTGGTTTCTTATGTGAAAATAAAAGTGAACTCATGAACACTAACAATGGAGAAGAAAGTGTGAAACCAACTAACGATAGTTCAGTATGGGCTATGTTTATGTAAATAAAGCAAAACATTTTGTTAAAAAGTACGGCCAGCAGATAATAAATAAATTGATCATCTATACCAATTATCTGTACTAATATTATAAAGAGGTAATGTGTGTTTGTTTGTTTTTTTGTTTGTTTGTAGGAGGTAATCTCCGTGGCGCCTCCCACACAAAGTAAATTTTTAATATCATATACATATATTGAGTACTATGAGAGGGAGAGCTTTGACAATTTGTGTGAGGTCACCTATTGTTAATATAAGTAGCTACGCTGGAAATGGGCGTGATCGGATATGTGGGCGTGGTACCTCCCATATAAGTAATAGATCAATATTATATATATCGTGTAATGTGATAGAGAGAACTTTTCAAATTTTTCTGATGACACCTATTATTAATGTGAGTAGTGGGATGCAAAATGGGCAGTATCGGACCAATAGGCGTGGCACCTGCCATACAAAGTAAATATAAAATGCCATATATCTGGAGTACTGTAATAGTGAGATTCTTGGGACTTTGTGTGAGCCCATAAGTTATTCATTTGATTAGTTAGACAAAAAATGGGCGTGATCGGAGCAGTGGGCGTGGCATCGCACATACAAAGTAAATGTATGATATCATATAACTGGTGTGCTAAAAAAGGAAACTTTGACACTTTGCACGAGCCTATCAGGTCTTAGTATGAGTAGTCGAAAAAAAATTGGCGGTTTCACACCAATGTCATAATCTGCAGTACTGGAAAAGGGCGAGCTTTGTGGCTTTGCGTGAGCCCATAGGTTCTTTGTGTGATTAGTCGAACAAAAAAATGACCGTGATCGGAGCAGTGGGCGTAGCACCGCTCAAGCAAAGTTGATATCTAATATCATATAACTGGTGCACATTAAAGGGAAAGACTCGACATTTTGCATGAGTCCATCAAATATTAATGTGAGTAGTCCAATATAAATTGGGCGGGAAGAAATTAGTGGGCGTTGCACCTCCTATGTAAAAAAATATGAAGCACTACGAAAGCGACTGTCTTTTTACAAGTTCATTAGTTATCAATGTGATTTGTCGTGGAAAATATATCGCCAAAGTCAAAAATCGCCAAATCCAAAAATTCGCGAAAAATAAAAATCGCCCTAAAAAACAAAAATCTTCAAAATCAAAAATGGGCAAAATCAAAAATCGCTAAAAAGAAAAATTGCCAAATGATATTCTAAGTTCAAGGCCAATAGTTAAGTGTTGCCAGATCTAATGTGGATAATCCATCTTCTTCTCATGGGCAGCTACATGTACCTTGCTCCAGGGTAGGAACACCGAAAAATCTTATAATTGTTGTACCGCATGAAAAAAGCACACCGGGTTACATCTAGTGTATAATAAAGAGGTAATGTGTGTTTGTTTGTTTGTAGGAGGTAATCTCCGTAACTATCCATTTGATCTTCCTCAAATTTTCACAGAGTCTTACTACGGATATGGGAAGTGCTATAGCAGCCATGGCCAAACAACGACCCGCGGGCCACATAAGGCCAACATATTTTGTGTGGCCCGCTGTGTATAAAAAAAAAACAGTTTATATGCGCCGCTTAGTTAATAAAAATTCAAAATATGATGTTCGTTTTTTTTCCAAAACTTTTAGTACAGTTTATAGAAAAACTGTTAAAACTCCCTAATATTAGCAATAGTATCACTGAGACCTGTTTTATGAATTGCATCAATATTGAAGTTGAAACTGAAACTTGGGGAACAAAAAGAAAAGTCGATAGTGACTGTCGTGTATTCAATGAATATCGGAAATAAAAATATTTTTTCACGGTGGTTAGGAATTAACCATTATGCCTATTTTGTCGAGCAACGGTTGCAGTTATACAAAAGTACAAATAAAAGAGACATTTCTCTAAATCTGAGTGATGAAGGGCATAAAGCCCATGCCAAGAAACTCGGAAATCTATTGACAAGCTAGCAAAATATTTTCGCACGGCAAGATAAACTGCAAGAAGCAGCTACATAAGCTAGCCTTTTTGTTTTTACAATATTACGAAACACGGTAAACCCTTTTCAAATGGTGATTTTATAAAAAATTGTATAGTAGGTGTTTCAAAATTTCTGTGTCCACAACTAGGTTGAAAATTTGAAAGTATGTCCCTGTCAAGGCAAATTGTTATGCTAAGAATAGAGAAAATCAGTGACAATTTAATGAGCAGCTGTCAGAAAAATTATAAAATACAAATAGACCATACTGTGCTATAGCTTTAGACTAGAGCTGCGATATAAAAGATATTGCACAACTACTGATTTTTGTTCGGTCAAGTAATGAGGAACTTGAAATTACACAGCAGCTGTGAAAAATAGAACTACCGGTGCAGAACTTTTTAACGAAGGTAAAAAATGTCTTTTGAAATGTAATATTAAATGGGAAAATCTTGCTAATGTGACTACCAATGGATTCCCAAACTTAACGGGTTCAAATATAGGCCTGCTAAAAGAATTCAAGACAACGTTCACACGATTGATCCAAATAAACATCTTATTATGTATTATATATCAACACGCATTGTGTAAAAATGTATTAAAAATAGAACATGTAACTGAAAAATTTTCTTCGATCAAAAGGTATAAGACACAGACAATTTATATCTTTGATGGAAGAGCTCGACGCTGACTACTCAGCCATGTTCGATTGTTGGGCTTAATAAATTTCTGCGACGGGTATGGGATCTTAAAGAAGAAATTATAACCTTTTTATATTAGCCGAAAAGGAAGACTTTCCTGAGTTTAGCCTTTTCAGTCGATCATACGTTTTTTACGTGCTTTAACAAATGCAATTAATCGAAGATTAAATTGTTTTCGTATAATTGAAAATGATTTGTCAATTATTCGTATTCCAATTGCTACTAATGTCTAGTGATTCAAGTGATATTCACCTGAAATTAGTTGATTCACAATGTATTGCGGCTATGCACGACTTATTTAATCATCAAACGGACAACTTACCAAATTTTTATCGTCTTCTATCTAAATGAAGAAAAATACTAAAATATTCAAAATTTGGCAAAATAAAAAAAAATTTTGGTTATAATGAACCAAAATATAAGTCAATCGCGATCTAGGACAAGTGATGAAGATTTGTATGCAATACTAAGAATTTCGAACAAGTACTTTTGGTTCAGATATTGAAAAATTAAGCACTAATTGTAAACGACTACATTTCTCGCATTAAATAAAGACTTTCTAATTAAATTTGACTACTTTATATCAGCTTATAAAATTTTTTTTTTTGGCCCGGAGTAATTTTCTAATTAGATAATGGCCCGTCAGTCGAAAACTTTGGCCATGGCTGTGCTATGGGCTATAATTTTTTTTAAATATTTTTAGTGGGCGTGGCACCTCCCACACAAAGAAAATTTTTCATATCATATATATTGAGTACTATGATAGGGAGGTCTCCTATTGTTAATAGCAGAAGCTACGCCGGAAATGGGCGGACCGGATAAGTGGGGTGGTACCTCCCATACAAAGCAATTATTCCATATTATATATCTCGAGTACTGTGATAGAAAGATATTTTCAAATTTATACGATATCAGCTATTATTAATGTGAGTAGTCGGCCAAAAATGTGGGCGTGGCAGCTCCCATACAAAATCAATATATAATATCTAGAGTTGTATAATAGTTAGAGCCTTCAAACTGCGTAGGAGTTTATATAGTATTAACATTAGCAGTCGGCGTGAAAATGGGCGTGATTGGACAAGTCGGCGTGGAAGCTCTCATATAAAGTGAATATTTAATGTCATATATCTAGGGTACTCTAATATATAAAGTCTTGGGTTTTAGTGTAAAGTTCATAAGCTATCAACGTTAGTACTCGAAAAAAATAGGCGGGATCAAACCAGTGGGTGTAGCACATCCACACATGGTAAATAACTAGACTATGATGGCCAGAGTCTTGAAACTTTCTGCACGTCAATTAGTTGTTAATGTAAGTAGTCGTACCAAAAATGGGTGGCATTAGGTTAGTGTGCGTGGCACCGCCAAAAAATATTATCTGGAGTACTGTAAACCCGATAGTGTTGAAATCAGGAGTCAGTGCACGTGTGATGAATGTGAGAAATTATGTGAAAAATGGGCGGGATCAAACCAGTGGGCGAGGCTCCTCCCATACATGGCAAATACATATTGTCGCAATCAAGAAATATTCACTAGAAATAAGTTACATGGCAAAACAGCGTTTGCCGGGTCAGCTAGTTACATATAAAAAACAAATTTAATTTTTGTGCACTCGAATTTTGTGTGCACTCACTTATTTCGAAAATGTTAGTAAATATTATATATTAGTGGGCTGAATTTTAATAATAATCTAACCATGACTGTGCGTGACTATACGTGACTATATTTAAGATAATATTTGGTGACACAATTCTGTGAACCAAGTTTCAGATTAACTGGATGAGGGAAATGGGGGTTAAATCACTCCGTGACTGTGTGACTATATTAAAATTAATCTTTGGGAACAACAAGTCTATGGACAAAGTTTCAGATCAATCGGATGAGGGGAAGTGAAGTTTTAATGTATCCGTGACTGTGCGTGACTATGTCAAAGTTTTTTTTAATTGCAATCGATTCTACAAGAGTAAGATCTTACAAGAGGATGAGCTGACCATCGATTTTACAGGAGTAGGATCTTAACCAACATCTATTTTTTATTTTTTTTTCTAATTTTCTTGCCTTTAAGCAATATAATTAAGCATTTAAATTTAAACATTTAAATATCTTTATTACTTTTTTTTTGATTATTTATAAACTCACTTTTTGCAGAAAAAAAATTTACATGTGCAATCAAATTAGATTAGCTCTCGAATAATCTCTATCAATATTTACAATAAAATATTTGCAATTTGGCTTGCACAATATATCACGGTACTCTAAAAAAAAAAAAACCGTAGGAGATAAAACTAAAAATTGTAAACTAAACTATACCATGTTACCTATAAGCAACAGCAGGCATTAAAGTGTAAAGAAGCATTCAAAGGTAAAAGGTAAACATTTATCAAAAAAAAAATAAAACTAATATGGGTTCGCAGATTTGTCACAAATTTGTTGTTCCAATTCTAAGATATTTTGTCTATAAAATGAACTGAACAAATATAATATACGTTTTCCTTCGATAAAAAAGTATTTTTTATTTATTTGAATATAGTATTGGCAAAACTTAAGCCATGAAAAAGTAAAAATATTATATGCAAACGAATTTTCGTTTGTTTCTGGTTTTATTCTTTAAATTAAAGGCATAATGTATATAAGAATCTGTTTAGCAACATGTTGCATATGTCTTCACTAAAATTCAATACAAAATTCGAATTGTAATAAAATTATATTCAAGAAAACATTTTTATAAAAAAGAGTGAAAAAAAGTAATTGCTAAAATTAAAAGAAAAATTACAGAACGGAAAATGGACTTCAAAAAAGTAGGAAAATAAAGTCGGTCTAGACCGACTATATGATACCATATAGAAAGGTTTTCGGATCAATTATTTATATATAGAAAATAGATAATAGGCATAAGTATTTAAATAACCAATGACGAACATCAGGGTTTTCGTTCGTAGTCTCCTTTAATTTAATTAAATTTACTGAACTAAGAAATGTTTAATATGTTGGGCCACTAGTTCTGAAATATAGTACTCATAAAAAAGCTCAATGAAGTGGTCTACAATAATTGGCTTTAGTTATTTAAAATAACCTAAAATTTAATTTTAAATTTATTATTTTGTAAAAGGTTCCCGACTTTGAGGTATCTCACAAACGATTCAAAAACTGATTTTATTGTATTGCACAGCAATGTATTGAAGAAGACACACACCGATCAATTCAGCGCCGCACAGTGGACCATTTCACGAGAAGGCAGTCAAAAAAACATAACTTTTGATTGGATTGGAGTTTTGATATGCCGGTTTTTCGTTTGGTAGGTGGGACTTTAGCATTTAATCTATAAATATAAAATTAATTTTCAGTTTGTTTGTTTGTTTGTTTGACCGCTATACAAATTTTAATTTTTCAACGGATTTCTCTGAAATTTGGTACACACGATCGCTGTACACCAGGTAAGGTCGCCGAATGCTTTTTAACGGCCACGCCTACTTATTAGCCCACTTTTGATATTAAATAAATTTTATATTTTTTGGTATATTTGTTCGCTATACAAATTTTTATTTTTCAACGGATTCCTCTGAAATTTGGTAGGCATGATCTTTGTACCCCAGGGAAGGTCGCCACATGCTTCTTACCGCCCACGCCTACTTTTACGCCCACTTTTTATTTTCAATTCATTTTATGTTTTTTGGTATATTTGTTCGCTTTACAAATTTTTATTTGTTACGGCTTTCTCTGAAATTTGGTACACACCGATCACTATATCATAAGGTCACAATATGCTTCTTATCGGCCATGCCTACTTTTACGCCCACTGCTTATATACAATTCATTTTGAGTTTTTTGGTGTATTTGTTCGCTACACAAATTTCAAATTTACAACGGATTTCTCTGAAATTTGGTACACATAATTTCTATACACCAGGGAAAGTCGGCATATGCTTTTTACCGACCACGCCTACTTTTACTCCCACTTTTTTTATATAATTCATTTTCTGTTTTTTGGTATATTTGTTCGCTATACAAATTTTTATTTTTCAACAGATTTCTCTGAAGTTGGGTACGCAGAATCTCTGTACTCCAGGCAGGGTCGCCGTATGCTTCTTACCGGCCACGCCTAATTTTGCGCCTACTTCTATGTGTATAAAATTTATTTTTTTTCCCTTTTGTTTCTTTGTTTGGCTGCTATACAAACTTTTATTTTTCAACGGCTTTCTCTGAAATTTGGTACACGTGATCTCTGTACTCCAGCGAAGGTCAGATTATATATCTTTCTGGCCACGCCTATCTTTACGCCCTCTTTTTTATAAAACACATTTTCTGTTTTTTGGTACATGTGTTCGCTACACAAATTTGTATTTTTCAACGGATTTCTCTGAAATTTGGTAAACACGGAAATAACTTCACGATGACCAAATTCCACAAATTTAAAAAAGGTTCCCAACAGAAATGAACAAATTCCCAATTTTTTTTTAAACAAATTAAAATATGAACTTGCTCCCCAAATTCGTTGTTAAATTTTTACATAATTTTATTTAATGAATTTTGTTAAGTATTTATTTAAGTGAAAATTTGCAAACTGATCTCAATATCTGTCCTGCAATATACGCGAAATCTGTATACTTTTCAATAGCATCATTTCGAAGCGCTCGCAGAACACAGCTCAGCAAACTTTATTAACAGAAATGGAAATGCCTGAATCTACTCAAGTGCATCTAGAAATCCATCGGCTAAGACAAGGTGAATCATAGACAATTTTATGTCGCCTGCTCCAGAGTATAATATTTTCATATATGGACAGAAGGAAAAACCAGAAATGTTGTATATCACAAAGCTCTAGAATAACTTAAATTCGTATTTTTTAGACATCATACACTCAATGGTTGTAATGGTAAGCAGGCGTCGAGAACATAGTCCCCAATGAATAAATTCTCAAAAATATGAACTTATTCCCCAAAAAATTGGGGAATAACTTCACGATGAACAAACTCCCCAAATTAAAAAGAAAATGTCCCCGAAAGGAATGAACAAATTCACCATACTGCTCTCAATATCTGTCCTACAACAAATTTATTTAATATCTGTATTCTTTTCAATAGCATTATTTCGGTGCGCGGAATCGGGGCCCGGACGCGACGCGACGCGCTCGTGGAACACAGCTTAGCTAAAATATCGGAATGATCTGAAAAATATGTTTCGGCGATTCAAATAAGTTGACGAAAACTGCGCGGCCGCGACACGACGCGCTCGTGGAACAAAGCTTAGCTAAAATATAGAAATGACCTGTAAAATATAAAAATATAATTTGATACTGGTGTGGCTACCAAACGCGCGGAAGCGGCTCGCGGATGCGGACGCGACGCGCTCGCGAACACAGCGATTGGCGATTACAATAAGTTGATGCTAACTGTACGGCAGCACGGGTGTAGCTGCCAAAATCGCAGACACGGACGCGACTGCTCGCGGAACACAGCTCAGTGAAAACTCTTATGATAAATTTTATCTACGTGTGTGAAATAATTACCTGTTGGTCAAAATAGGCCAAACATATACTATAAGCAGTTGCTTAAAGAAACCTGGCGGCACAGTTTTAAATGTGGCATTCATTTTCCATTTTTGAAACTTCTATAAATTTGATTGAATTAATTCAATTTTTAAAACTTCTGATTCCTTTAATTTGCAAACGATTCCGTTTTATTTGATGTTTACAAAATAAATAAACTTAAAAAAAAAAAAAAAAAAACTATAAGCTGTTTCGCAGCATATTTTTGAAGTATTTTTGTTGTAGCGTCTTTTAAAAAAACTTCTAAATTAAAAAATCAAAAATTTTAAATTGAAATAAAAAATGAATTTACTCCCCAAAAACGTAAAGATTGGGGAATTTTTTTCTTCATGAACAAATTTCCCAATCCCATGCAAATTTTTGGGGAGAAAGTTAATTTTTTTGAGGAATTTGTTCATTGGGCACTAAGTACTCAGCGCCTGGTAAGCATAGTGAACCATTTTTCAAGTCCCGGGCAAGACCGGGTAAAAACAGCTAGTGTAAAAAATATTTCTAAAACCTATTTCTAAAAAAAATTTATTGAGAAGATAGTCCAATACCTGAAGTTGAAGCTTCCCTTGATTTTAGAGCAAACAACCAAAAAAATATACTTGAAATTCATAGTTTTTTTTTACTTTTTACCACTTTGCACTTAATTAACGAAAATTATTGAACTTTGAGAGAGTATGACAAAAAAAAAGTAAATAACGTGGAAAAATTTTTTTTATAGCAGTTGACTTTTGAATTAATCCTCAATTTTGATACATTTCAACCCAATGTGCGGCACTTCAACTGAACTTCTAGGTAAGCTACTTTTAAGCCAGGGCTTCAAATTTTTTAATATATCTTATTTAAGTATGGTGCCATATTTATACAATTTTTTAATGAATTTTGAGAGGGTCTAGGTGACAAGTTTGTTGCTATAAATTTATTTTGTTATTCATGACTGAAGATTTAATATCATTTATAAGACAAAGTAAAAATTGTATATAACTGTTCATTAATTTACTGCTCCTGATCCCGAGGATCTTTAAAAACTGCCCTATTGAATTGGAACAAACAAGTAGTTATATCCACTTCAGTTTTTCTGATTTAGCTTTTCGCAATATTTTTCCATTTGCGAATATTTTCTGAAGCAATTTTAAATTCACTCGCACTTTCATCACTGGCCATTGAGTCTTCAGTACGTGTTGTGTGTTGTGTGGAAAGGTTCTAATTAAATTATCTTGGTATGCATTGATATGCTGATGTTACCTGCCATATCTATTCCATCTTCATAGTTATCATCTTTACAGTAATATAAGAATTGTCTGAGTCACTTTAACTCTCACGATATTCACGTACGACTCTTTCTTCACATATGTAGCCCATTTCGGCATTATGACATGAGTTATGATTCCATGCATATGGAGGATAGGAATAATTCATTATATGTACACAATGTGCCTCGTATAGTGAGTTATCTGGCTGACCCTCAGCCCAATATGTAAATGAAAATTCTCGCCCAGTCGTTGACCAATAGAAGGGACGTAAATTATCCTCTCTATCGCCATAAGCACCATTTGCACCAATCCATAAATTACAATTTGAAACTGAAAGCAATACATTTATTTTCAGCATATTTTCTAGATCATAAGTTGTTAATGCTTACTTAATGCTTCCTTTAAAACTTGTTTTATATGATTGTTCTTCGCTGCAGAATCTATGGCAACCAATTGAGTACCTCGGCTGGCACCAGTTGTACTAAATGATTAAATTTTTATTATTTCTAAGTTCAGTAAATATATTTTCAAATTATAGGCATTACCTTATGAGCCTTTTCTATTAAAAAGCCTGAACCATCTTTGGGCGCATACCATCGTGGTTCAGATAAAAGGCTTTGCATTATAAATAATGAAAAAACTACGAAATTTTTGACGATCTTCATTGTGAAAAGTTTAGAATGCAACTAGCGACACTGATCTTGAAGAGTTATTTATATATAAAAAAAATACGTGTGCTTATCATATAAAGAAAAAGTACATTCAATTTAAATAAATGAGGATATTGTTCTGTTTACAAATGCACTATCAATTTGATTTCTAAAGCTTTTGTTGTGGATCACGTTTTTAAACGGTATACCAAAAATAGGCTCAGAAAAATAATATTGACTTAAATCATTTAAATTTAATGTTCAAATCTTTTGTTGTTAGAGGGCGATAACACACAAAAAAAAATGTTTTTTTTTTAGTTTTCACAAAAAAATAAAAAAATAAATAAATAATTTTGTTGCATACCGTAATTAATCGATCTGGATGTTATGAATAGTATTCCTGTCTTCTACAAAAACAAAAAGATATTCAAAATAAAAATTGGACTTTTCTGCAGTTGTACTTTGTAATTTAATTTCAATTGTGTTTATATGGGGAAAATACGACTCTTTTTCAGATTTTACGAAGATTTCGTGCTATAGATTCATTTTTTCGACAAGTTGTTATATGAATCGATATCAGTTCTAAATTATCTTTTCAAAAAGCTATATAACTTCAAAATTGAATAAAATTTCGCCAAGAAATAACTAAAGCCCCAGACCACTTTTGTGCCAAAAAACTCTAGGTCTTGAATAGTTATGAACATTTCTTCAACTTTAACAAATTGATTAAGGCCATATTTTTTTTCTTTTGGTATCTATACAGATAAGTACTCAGATATGAAGTATTGTTCTATTACCACGTTGTTAACCTATTGCGAGTCGACACCAAAGATGGAAAATTTTTTTGATAACATTTTGAAAAGTCCATTTTTAAGTTTTAAAAAATTTTCTTAAACAAAATTTCAAAAAATGTATCTGGCACTTTAAAGTTTTATCAAATATATGTTGGAGATTAACTGTGTGCATTTTTAAGTAAATTCCTCTGCCAACATTTTCTTTAGAAAAAAAATTATTTTTGCGGATTTCGAGAAAAATGAGTTGTTTGTGAAATATTCAGTAAATGTGCTCTTTCTAAATACCTTGTACCAAAAATTTATCAGTTTTCTACTTTTAAATATTATATTTTATCTTAACAGTCTAGGGTTTCGAAAAAAGTTATATGACCCATTTAACCCTTTTGGACTTGGGGTCACATATGAGAGTGAGAGTTTGAACACTTTTTTATTAAGGGCCACCCTAATGTCCATGAATAAACGCTTTCTCGTAACTATCTGTATGTGTCATGGTGTAGCTTAAATTGGTTTCTGAGTTATTGAGAAAAATGTCACAATAATCTAATAATATTAATAGGCTAGGCGATTTCTTGTGACCGATGTTTTGTTCTACCGTTTTATCCCGATTTTGACCAAACGTATATTATTTGAAAGGTATTTCTTTTTTGTCGTTTAGAAGATTTACAGATTTTTAAATTTTTTCTTTATTTTGAGTAAATTGCATTTAAAGTTGCCACTAACACATATATAAAAAAACAAGTAAGAAAATTATAGTCGGTCTAGACCGACCCTATACCATGCGTTTAGAAACCCTATCTCTTAGGCCCAACAAACTGGACATAGAAAATAAGCAACAACCAAATTCGAGTGGGTTTTTTATTAATTTTTTTGGCTGCAGATATGAAAAAGTTCATATCGGATGCTATATCTATATGGGGACTAGGTCCAAAAATGGACCAATCCTGATCATGTTTGGTAAAGTCTCTTGTATTTTGCAAAATACATACAAACAAAATTTGAGAAGAATCAGTGCATTATTTTTGTTTTTAATAGATTTAAGTGAAGATCGGGAAGCAGTCTATATGGGGCCAAAGGGATAATTTTTGGACTACTCATTAATGGATGTAAGGAACACATACAAACCCAATTTGACTAAGATTTATATGATAATTTGGATCTTATGGCAATTTAAGTCGATTTCATAGGGGTCATTTGTATGGGGGCTAGGTCTGAACATTGACCGATCCTCACCAATTTCAATAGCGTTCATCCTGTGGCCGATTAAAGCTTATATACAGAATTTCATCAAAATATATTCGTATTTGCGACCTGCAATCCATAGTCCATAAATAAAACCTGTAGGGCAATTCTTAGTCATAGGCCCGATATAGAGCTGCTTCCCGATCTTCACTTTAATCTATGAAAAACAAAAATATTGCACAGATTTTTCTCAAATATGGTTTGTGTATATTTTTTACAAATATGAGTGACTGTACTAAATATGGTCAGGATCTGTCCATTTTTCGACCTAGTCCACATATAAATATAGCACCTGATATGAACTTTTTCATATCTGCAGCCAAAAAATTAATAACAATGCCACTCGAATTTGGTTTATGCATATTTTCATATCTTGTTAGTTGGACCGAAGAGATAGGGTCCTTAAACCATGGTATAGGGTATCGTATAGTCGGTATAGACCGACTATAATTTTCTTACTTGTTTTGTGTTGATTTTTGATTTGGCTATAATTGATTAGCATACCTTAAGGGTCTTTATTTAATGAAAAAATAAAATTTCATAGAATTTGCAATCGAATTTTGATGGCTGGAATCTGCAAGATAAACATAAAAGCTTTTAGTTAGAATTTTATTTAATGTGTGCTATAATAATGCTAATGTCAATTGTAAGCTTTCTTTTTCATTGTATAATAAACTTTAGTGAAAAACGATCTTAATATTTAGGTGCATTTCTTTATAGACAAATATTTTTAAATATAAGAAAGAGAGATTGAGACTTTTCGTAAATAGCTTCAATACTTATAGCTAGCATCACTTTCACTCGGAAATGGGCTAATGAAAGCATATTGTTCTCAATCAGTAGGTTGATTATGATTGAAAAGAAAATTTGTTATAAACGAAAAAAGTTTCAATAAATATTTGAATTTATAAATGGTAATAAATGGTAATTTTCTGAGTTGTAGTACTGGACTTAAACATTTTTCAACAATAAAACTTCATTTAATATTAATACACCCATTTATTAAGCAATTAATTTTATCACATTAATCTAAAAATTTTTATGTTTTGTTTTTAAATGCTATGTTCCTTTAAGTCTACCATTATTGTATCAATATTAATAAGAAATATAAAAAATTTTGTGATTAATCAATTATATTCAAGACTTATTGCTTGTCAGTCACAAGTTATACTGCACCTATAATATAAATAATGTTTTATGGATGAAAAAGTTTGAATTTCAACTTTAAACATGAGTACAGTGACCTTCATTTAAATTTACAATATTTATTAAATGTTTTAAACAAAAAAAAATCCTACATTTGTCTATGTTAGTGACCCTGATAACCAAAACACATAGAAATAGGGTATTTGCCATAAAGCAAGTTGTATTTGCAAGACAATTACAAAAATTGGAGCATTCTCTGTTGGGAATAAGTTAGTTTTAGAAATATTTTTATGCTATTTAGGAATAATTTCTTCCAAAAAAACAAAACACGCACATACCAACAACAATAGATTACTAAAGGCTAAAAGGAAAATACTCATGAAAATATTGTTGAAGGCTTTGAAAACTATTCCTAGTTTTCTGTTTTTATACCCTATACCACTATGTGGTTTGGGTATAATGACTTTGTGCTGCTGTTTGTAACTACCGAAAATATTTGACCTACACCCATCTTTTATTATACCGATCGAATCAGAATCACTATCTGATTCGATTTAACGATGTCCGTCCGTGTGGCCGTTCGTCCGCCGTCTGTGTGTCCATGTAAACCTTGTAATCAAACTGCAGCTCGCAAATATGCGTATGTTTTGATGAAATTTGGTATATAAGCTTTTATCGGCCATAGGATGAACGCTGTTGAAACTGGTGAAAATCGGTCCATCTTCAGACCTAGCCCCAATACAAATGACCCTATGAAATCGACATAAATTGCCATAAGATCCTAATTATGATATAGATCTTACTCAAATTGGGTTTGTATGCATTTATTACATCCACTAATGAGTAGTCCAAAAATTATACTCATAGGCCCCATGTAGAGCTGCTTCCCGATCTGCACTTAAATTTATCAAAAAACAAAAATATTGCACTGATTCTTTTCAAATTTTGTTTGTATGTATTTTTGCAAAATACAAGAGACTTTACCAAACATGATCAGGATTGGTCCAATTTTTGGGCTAGTGAACATATAGATATAGCATCTGGTATGAACTTTTTCATATCTGCAGCCAAAAAAATTAATAAAAATCCCACTCAAATTTGGTTTATCTTATTTTCTATGTCCAGTTAGTTTGGCCTAAGTGATAGGGTCTCTAAACGCATGGTATAGGGTATCGTATAGTCGGTCTAGACCGACTATAACTTTCTTACTTGTTTTCTTTCTTCTTTTTTTAAGTGTCTTGTACAAAAAAGTAATTTAGGTCAAATTTGCATTACCTTTGGATGCAAACTACGTTTATAAATTATCATGATGGACCAACACTATCATCGTCATCATCATTTCATCATCAACACGCCAGCCATGCAGCATCAGAGTAACAACAGTAACTATATGATTAAGTACATTTAAACTAGTTAGAGAAGAAAATGGGCTTGGAATGATGAGTGTTGGCGTAGTTCGAGTGAGGTGTTTGATTCGGCTTTATTTTTAAGAACAAAAAATTACTATCCCACTTTGGAAAACACAATCGAGGTGGTTTTAAGAATATATACATATATACGTTTGTACATGTACATGTCTATATATGTATAGTTGCATTGATGGTAATCCTCGTGTTAGTAATAAAAATTTGTGTACATAGAGATTTAAACTAAGTAAACATTTATTGATAGGGATTGGTAACAATACGATATGAAATTCTAACCATTAATCCAAACAGTATTCAGAATGCAGCAGTACTGGTTAAGTCTATTATTATAAATCGATTTTGTCCCTTTTCAGATACGTAGCCACTTTCTAAGGCCAATATTTTTTAAATGAAAGTAAATTTGTTTTAGCATGATATGATAACGCATTGAGACTTGAACTTTGTACACAAAAGAGTTAATTCAAATTGCAATTCGGTGATTCCCCGTTTTTTATATGACAAAAATATATATTTCACTATGATGATGCTAGAACATTTGTTTCATTAGATTATTTTCTTTCAATGAGTTCAGTTTAATTTTTGGTGATCAGCTTGCATACGTATATTTTTTTTTTTTTTTGTAATTCATCATAACTGAGTATTATTACATAATGGCACAAAGTATTGCAAAATAAAATTTCTAATATGTGATTATTCCAAAATGAAATTGCTTCAGATTCTTAGTGATCGAGTCTTCGCTCGATTTTCTTATATCACCAAATACAATAATGACAAATCAAAAAGGTGTAGAATTATATCGAAATAATTGGCAAAACATTGACATGATAGAGCTTGATGCATAACTTGGATTACAACTTATGGCAGGAGTTTATAAATCTCATGGAGAGAATCTCACTAGCTTTTGAAATGAAAAAAACGGAAGACCTATTTTTCGAGCAACAATGAATCTCGAGTGATTTGCGTGCATATCAAAGTGATTGAAGATGGAGAAGAAAGAAGACTTCGTGGCAAAACTAGCACCGATAAGAAACGTTTGGGAAAAGTGAAGTAACCAGCTCAACGTTTTTTAATTTTTTTTTTATTACACACAATATTTCCATTGAACTGCTTTGTGGAAATATTACGTTAGTTGGCACTGTACGTAAAAATAAAACTTTTTTGCCATAAAAAATTCTAACTATAGATAACTATGTATAGCATCCTATGTATAAAAAAAATACGTTCTCCTCTTAAGTTCTCTTCATCATTCAGCCGATGTGAGACGTTGAAAAAAAAAAACTTGAAACAATACTTCATTACAACGAAACGAAATCCGGATTTGATGTGTATGACCAACTAGTTGCTAATTTCACATGTAAGCCCATGACTAGACGATGGTCTGTTGCATTATTTTCAAATATGATAGATTTATCAGCATATAACTCTTACTTCATATGGACTGATATGAATCCTGCCTGAAATTCGAATAAAAACTTCAGACGCAGGCTTTATCTAGTAGAACTTGCAGATTAGCTAATAAATGAGCATATTTTGCGAAGAAAGGTTTTGCCACATGGACCATCAGCAAGAAATCTAGTTAAAACAAGTAAGAAAATTACAGTCGGTCTAATACAATACGATACCCTATACCATGCGTTTAGAGACCCTATCTCTTAGGCCCAGCTAACTGGATATAGAAAATAAGCATAAACCAAATTTGAGTGGTATTTTTATTAATTTTTTTGGCTGCAGATATGAAAAAGTTCATATCGGATGCTAAATCTATATGGGGACTTGGTCCAAAAATGGACCGATACTGATCATGTTTGGTAAAGTCTCTTGTATTTTGCAAAAATATATACAAACCAAATTTGAGAAGAATCAGTGCAATATTTTTGCTTTTTGATAGATTTAAGTGAAGATCGGGAAGCAGCTCTATATGGGGCCTATGACTAAGAGTTGTGCCATAGGGGTCATTTTTGGACTACTCATTAATAGATGTAATAAACGCATATAAACCCAATTTGAGTAAGACCTATATGACAATTTGGATCTTATGGCAATTTATGTCGATTGCATAGGGGTCCTTTGTATGGGGGCTAGGTCTGAACATGGACCGATTCTCACCTGTTTCAAAAGCTTTCATCCTATGGCCGGTAGAAGCTCATATATAAAATTTTATCAAAATATATTCATATTTGCGACCTGCAGTTTGATTAAAAGGTTTACACACAGACGGACGGACGGACGGACATGGTTAAATCGAATCAGATAGTGATTCTGATTCGATCGGTATAATAAAAGATGGGTCTAGGTCAAATATTTTTGGTAGTTACAAACAGCAGCACAAAATCATTATACCCAAACCACATAGTGGTATAGGGTATAAATATTCAAGAACAAAATGATCTTACAGGTGCCTCGCAATGTCTAAACAAAATAAAGGGTCCGCCAAATAACTTTTTTTTTTTTTTGAAAATACTATAAAAAAAAACTACTGAATATTATCTCAAATTTCTTTTTTTATTTGAAAGCACAATCCTTCTGGTTAATAATGGAAAATAATTTCATTCAAATGGCTGCCTTGGCTGGCAATGCAGTAGCCTACACGACCGGTCCAATTTTTAAGCACATTATCGATGTGTGCAGCTGTATTTCACCAATGGCTTCACGAATATTGTCCTTTAAAGCTTCAATTGTCTCTGGCTTGTTGGCGTAACACTTATCTTTGAGGGCACCCCACAAATAATAGTCCAACGGTGTCAAATTGCAGCTCCGAGGTGGCCAAACGACATCAGCTCTGCGGCTGATAATGCGATCTTCAAAAACAGGGCGCAAAACGTCGAGTGTAGCTTCGGCTGTGCGGCACATAGCGCCGTCCTGTTGAAACCAAATGTTGCCAATATCCTCCTCTTCAATTTTTGTGAACAAAGATGCGTTCAACATGGCCCGATAACGATCGCCATTGACTGCAACGGCCACTCCTTGCTCATTTTCGAAGAAAAATGGCCCAATTATGCCTCTGGACCAAAATCCGCACCAAACAGTGACTCGTTTTGGGTATATCGGCTTTTCAATGTATGCGTGCGGGTTTTCTGTGCCCCAAATGCGACAATTTTGCTTGTTTACATACCCGCCAAGATCAAAATGAGCTTCATCGGAAAAGATAATTTTTTTTGGCAAAATCGGCATCTTCTGTAAGTCGATCGCAGGCCCACTTAGCGAAGCGAAAACGCATTGGATGATCAGTTGGCTTCAACTCCTGAACCAATTGGACTTTGTATGGCGTCTTACCAAGGTCTTTATGCAAAATTTGTCTCAATGATGCCTCCGAAATGTTCAATTCTTGAGAACGACGGTGAATTGATGTTGATGGCGTTTCACGCACACTTTCTGCCACAGCAGCAATATTCTCGGGTGTACGCACTGTTTTTGGCTTTTCACGCTATGGTTTATCGATGAGGATGCCAGTTTCTTTCACTTTTTTCACAAGATAACGAACATACGGAGCTGACGGTGCTTCTCTTCTTCCAAAATCCGTACGCAATTTTCGCACACATTCTGCAACATTACCATGATTTTCAAAGTAATGTCGCAATATTTCCCAGCGTTGTTCAAGCATATACACAACCACATTCGTTCAGCGGAGGGATAAAACTAATTATCTGTCAAATCAGACATGAGCTAAGTGTTACCATTCACGAAATAAGCACTAGTTGAAAAAAAAGGTTAGATGTCGGACCCCTTAGTACAAATACTCCATTGTCCAGTATTTTACCAAATAAACGACAGCGGTTTTTTTTTTGTCAATATGGAAGAAATTGAAATAACTATTCAACTAAATGTGATTCTTGTCACATTGTGTATAAATTGTCACACAAATTCTTAAATTTTTATACATTGCTATTAAAAATATATTTTATATTATTATTATTTTTTTTTAAAAAGCTGAATTTCAAATTTAATTTTATTTTATATATATTTCTTAATAATTGTTCAGGAAGGGCTTATTTATTTTAGTCTCCATTATTTTTTATTATACTAAATAAAAAACAACAAAACAAATAAATTCCTTTATTAACGATGAAATTTTGTTTACATTTTAATGTTGGGTCATATTGACCCAAAGGATCATAGGAAGGGCACATATCCAAAGGATGCAGAAGGGTTAATCGAAAGAAGATGAAGACTTCATTTCTTAACCAGCTACAATATAAACACCAGGATAGAACTTAGACCGATTTTAAAGTCATAATTTTGAAAAAAAAACACGTTTATAACGTCACCTAAAATGCAAAAGGCCGTAACTAACAAAAAGTTCAAAATTGACTTTTTGTATATTGTAGTTACGGCCTTTTACTTAAAAACTACTATTTTACCATAAATTTGTTTTCATAAATACAAATCCATCATTATTTTTCAGCTTGATTCTAAAATTTGGGTATTAAGTTTAAAGTATTTTTCGTTTCATGTTTTTTGCTTCTCCTGTAAAAAAAAAATAAAAATATTAGTTACGGCCTTTTGCATTTTAGGAGACGATATGTAGTTTTCAAGAAATATTACAAAAATTACTTTAAAAAAATATGTTTCTATATAGCGTTCTGACTATTTTTCTGAGACTCAATTGATATTTTCTGATATCCAATTCATATTTTCTGAAGTAAATTTAATAATTTCTGGAGTACATTTGATGTTTTCTGAAATACATTTGACATTTTCTGAAATACATTTGATAATTATAGAAATACGTTTTATGTTTTCTGAAATACATGTGATCTTTTCTGATATACAATAGATAAATGCTGAAATACATTAGATGTTTTCTGAAATACATTTAAAATTTTCTGAAAATTAGACAAATGCTGAAATACATTCATAATTTCTGAAATACATTTGATGTTTTCTGAAATACAGTTGACGTTTTCTGAAATATATTTGATAATTGCTGAAATACATTTGATAATTTCGGAAATACATTTGAATTTTTCTGAAATACATTTGATAATTTCTGAAACTCATTTGATATTTTCTGAAATTCAATTGATATTTTCTGAAATACAAATGATACTTTCTGAAAATCAATTGATGCTTTCTGAAATATTATTGATTATTACTGAAAATCCATTGATGTTTTCTGAAATTCAATTGATACTTTCTGAAAGTCAATTGGTGTTTTCTGAAATTCAATTGTGACTTTCTGAAACACAATTGATACTTTCCAAAATTCAATTAATGTTTTCTGAAATATAATTGGGAAAGGTACAGTAATTAAAAAAAATATCTAAGTTTATTTTTGACTTCTTCAAAGTTTTCCTAGTATATAGCTTTTTAAACTCACAGCACACCTAGCGGTTCTGATTTCTAAAAAAGTTCTGTCAATAGCAAATTTAAACTTGAATATTAAAAAAAAAAACATTTCTGTAAGTTAGTGAACATGTTAAACTCACAGCACAACTAGCGGTCAGTAGCTTGAATATTAAAAATAAACGAAAAAGATTAGTGATTTTGCTAAACAGACAGCGAACTCGGCGGTTCTGGTTACTAAATACGCCAATACACTTACATATAGCTCACACTGATTTTCCCTTACGCTGTTTTTGTGAGTGTATTGTGAAGTTGGTTTTTACACCCCCCGCTCCCCCTGACCGCATAGATGTTTACACGTAACAAAAAAAAAAAACATTTGATTTTGCTTTATTTATTGATGGCACTGATGGCTGCTGGTGTCGCGGTTATGATAAGGATACAATTGTTCGTAATATCTACGAAGACAGCTGTTTGCGTTGCTGGCGTGTGTTTCCATTATCAAAACGTAGCGGCTTATTTCCCAAAATCGTCGTACACTCATTGCAGCACGACATAATGGATGTGATGTAGATTTCCACAAATTCTTTCGACACTACAAATAATAAAATTTCTGCACCAATACACGTTTTACCTGAAAAACTTGAATTCCAAGGGCAAGCGATAAAGAAAAAGCATTAAACGTACAACCAATGAATAAATGTATTGAAAATAATGCATTTTCCTCGAAACTGATTTATTAATACTAGCAGATTCCAACCCTCGAAATTCGAGCGCGTATTCTAGGAAATTTTATTTTTTTCATTAAATGAAGACCCTAAAAGTATGCTAATCAATTATAGCCAATTCACAAATTAACACAAAAAACAAACTCATTTTTATTACAAACACATTAACAAATTTAATAAACACACACATAGCATTGTATAATTATACCCTGCTGCTGTTTGTAACAACCAAAAGTATTTGACCTACACCCATCTTTAATTATACCGATCGAATCAGAATCACTATCTGATTCGATTTAACGATGTCCGTCCATCCGTCCGTCCGTCTGTGTGTCTATGCAAAGCTTGTAATGAAACTGCAGGTCGCAAATATGAATATATTTTGATGAAATTTGATATTTAATCTTTTAACGGCCATGGGATGAACGCTGTTGAAATTGGTGAGAATCGGTCCTTGTTCAGACCTAGCCCCCATAAAAATGACCCCTATGATATCAACATATACTGCCATAAGATCCAAATTATCATACAAATCTTAGTCAAATTGGGTTTGTATGTATATATTACATCCATTAATCAGTAGTCCAAAAATGATCCCTATTGGACAACTCTTAGTCATAGGCCCCATATAGAGCTGCTTCCCGATCTTCACTTAAATCTATCAAAAAAGAAAATTATTGCACTGATTCTTCTCAAATTTTGTTGGTACATATTTTTGCAAAATACAAGAAACTTTACCAAATATGGTCAGGATCGGTCCATGTTTGGGCCTACTCCCCACATAGATATAGCATCCGATATGAACTTTCCATATCTGCAGCCGAAAAAATTAATAAAAATCCCACCCAAATTTGGTTTATGCTTATTTTCTATATCCAGTTAGTTGGACCTGAGAGATAGGGTCTAGACCGACTATAATTTTCTTACTTGTTTTATGCATGTGTTAGTAGCAACTTTAAATGCAATTTAGTCAAAATAAAGGAAACAACTTAAAAATCTGTAAATCTGCAAAACGGTTAAAAAGAAATACATTTCGGGATAAAACGGTACAACAAAACATCAGTCACAAGAAATCGCCTAGCCTATTAATATTATAGATAACGGAGTTAGATATTAGCATTTTTATGCTAACGGCATGCCATTCCACATGCAATACGTATGTACATACCCAGGTATGTTGTTGTTGACGTGCCTAAAGCAGTTCTGCTGTTGATATAAAGGTTAATACATATGATACCTTTTTTAAAAACATAAATTTTATTTATAAAAATAACTCTTTCAAAAAAAAGTACGTTCTTAAAAAAGTGAATTTTCTTAAATAGTTAGAAATTCTTAAAAGTATTTTTTAATAGTACCTACATTTTCGTGAAGAGTGTCTTGTCTTTAAATATTACAGTTTCTTATAAAAGTACTTATTCCTCATATATTTTTTACCATATAATTTTTTTCATTTCAATTTCAAGTCAAAACTTTTTCGTCTCATCGAATTTAAAAATTAAAATTTGTTTAGCCTAATAGTTTGTTATTCTATCTAAAATATTCATCAAATTTTGCCACTTCTAAAAGCGGGTTTCAAAAAAAAAAGTATAATAATAAATAAAAAAATTCTCTTCATAATATTAATGCACATTAAAAATTAAGTTTTCTTTTCAAAAAATTATTAAAATCAAAAAGAATTTTTTTCTCCCACAAATGTTTCAACTCTAAAATATGTTCGGTGCTAAAATTTGATAACCCTTCATTACAATATTTGCATGGAAATATTTTCCAAATTCACAAATCTCATCCGATAGGCGCTTAAAATATATATTGCTGTCAAAAATTTTCTCCTCAAACATGTTTGGACCTTAAGAAAAATTTTCAATATTGACTAAATTGAAATTTAATTTTTGTTTTCAAAAATTATTCGTTAAAAAATCTTTGTTCATCTTAAATAATTTTTTCACCTCATGAAAAACAGAATTCACACTTAATTTGATTCAACAATAGCCATACATGTCATTGAATATGTATGACCCATAAATATCCCTTTATAAGAATACAAACAATGACCTATTTAAGCAATCGATGTATAAACCAGTTTAAATTGTCTTAAATATCAAAATGCCTTAACTAAAAGAGCCATTAAATTGGAAGACGGAAAACAGTGACACTTCTCAAATAAACTTTATATGGTAAAAAAAAAAACAACAATATTTGTTAACCCACTAGTTTAAGCAAATTTAAGGACTTGACAAGGCCAAACACAAAAAATTATGACAGATGTTTTCACAATTTGCTAGCCCAGTGGGAGGAGCGAAGTCCTTAAAGTTAAAGTAATTGCGACACCATATGGAAAATACAAATGATTGATAGCATTGTCAAACAAATACAATGAAAAGGTTCTTTTAATAAAAAAAAGAAATATTTATAATTAAAAAAAAAACGTTTGCATTATTTTCAAACTTTTTGTTTGTTTTAAATTTTATTTGCAGAAATTTTTAACGTTTGTTTCATCTTCTTTATGTTTTATCTGTGTTATTATATGGGTGTTGTTATTTCTGTAGTAAAGCGCATGCTCTCATTTGGACGCTCAGTATTGCACTCATGTTTTGCTCTCTGAAAAACTGCTAGAACTTTAGTTAAAAATTTATTGAGATTATTCCGCAGAAACTCTTCTATTACTTTGACGTTTCAAATGTCATTTCATGTTTATATATAATGGTAATGCTCGAACTTATGGCCACACTTAAGAATTTTTTCAGTTAACCCACCACATAGCTAACCATAGGTTACGGATTCGTAAGCAATTCTTTTATTTTTTTAGTTTTTCACCTTAAATAGCGCCGAAGTATTATTCACGTACACTTTAAGACTAAAGGATATTAATATAAAAAATCAGAATCGCGTTTTTAGACAGTCTCGATGAATGCTTTCTTTAAAAATTTGTTTTTTTTTTAAAGAAAAATTAGAATTCGATAATCAGCGTTCAACTTTAAATAATAAAGTCCAGAAATATTTTCTTAATTTAAATTTAAATAAATTTTGTGCCATTAGATAATTTACTTTAATAGTCCCTCATTCTTTTTTTAATGGTAGAATAGGTAATTTAGTGACATCCAGTGTACGTTCTTAGGGTTGATCAAAGGACCAATCAGTTTTTTTTTATTACATTTTTAAACAAAATTAAAATTAAAATTAAATTTAATTAATTTTGTACAAATAATTATTTTTGATTTTTAAAAATTTGCTTTGTGAACAGGAAATAACTCCTCTCTTCTCCCATACTTTTAAATAGTACAATGTCTTAAGAACTACCTTTCTTAAACAATAACATTTTCTTAAAGAAGTACCTTTACAAAAAATTACCTTTTTTTTTGGGAAATATCTTTTCTTAAAAAATTACTTTTTCTTAAAAAACACTTTTGCTTAAAAAGTTTATTTCCTTAAAAAGTACATATTCTTAAACAGTACCGTTTCCTAAAAAGTACTTTTCTTAAAAAAATGTAATTTCTTAACAAAGTACATTTTCTTAATAAAGCATATTTTCTTATTTTTATTTCTTTTTTTATTGAAAAAAAATAACTTTTCTTAAAAAGTATGTTTTTCAAAAAAAAAAAAAAAAAATAAATAAATATTTTTTAAAAATTTTATATATTTTAAAAACTATATTTTCTTAAAAAAGTACATTTTCTTAAGAGTTTTAATTTTTTTTAAAAAGTACCTTTCCGTAAAAAACAGGTTTTGTTAAAAATACATTTTCTTAATTATTTTATACATATTTTAAATTTTAACATATTTGGACAAGAAGGCATTCAGAAACAATTTTACCTTGAACTTAGTTGAGGAAGAATGTTATATTGAAAATGATCATTCTACTTTTCAGAGTTGGAAGCTTTATTAGGGTCAAATGACTGCGAGTCCTAATTCTGCATTCCATCGTAGTTTTCGAAGACAAAATACCAAGAATTATTTCTGAACTGATCCAAGCATTTTGACCAAAGACGTGAATATAGTTCAGCGTTTATAAAACATAAAACACCATTACAGTCATTATTACATGAGAATTAAAATTTAATCTTTTTTCGAAGACTCCCAAATCTATGAATGAGTCAGCTGAATTTAGTTTTGTACCATGGATGATATAGTCATTCGAAAATGGCGAATATCTATAGAAGGCCATAGACTGACACTTTTTAAGATTTAATTACATTAAGTTGGCATTACTCCATTTGTAGAAGTTATTTAGATCAGACTGTAGACGTTTACTGTATTCATTGTTTATGAGGGTTGAGTGGATTTTTATAACGTCGACATACATAGGGATACTACTGTATTGAACGGATTTTGGAAGATCGTTAGTAAACGAAAAGAACAGGAAAGCTCCAAGGTGACTCTCTTGAGGGACACATCTATATGCTTCGATTTAGAGTTATTGAAAATTACACATCGCTCACGATTTTTTAATTACGACCGAATCCATTTTAGGAAATTGCTGGAGAATCCAATAATTTCAAGCTTCGCTATCAGTAGATCATGGCTGACTTTATCAAAAGTGTTACTAAAGTCTGTGCATATAAAATCGGTTTGTTTATTGTTGCAGAATCCAGAATTTATACAAGAATTAAATTCCATTAGATTTGCAAAAACTATATTGAGCAAGTGATAAAATTGTTGGCATTTCGTGTGATAGGATATCAGTTATTATTTACTCAAAGTGTTTTGTTATTGCGCTTACTTTTGTAACTGCTCTATAATAAGTAGCATCCATATTTATAGTGCGGAATAATAAAAAATTATTTCGAGCACTTTGGATAGAAGACAAATTAAGGAGAGTTATTATGTATAAGAGTTAAGGGGGTAGTCAATACTCCGGCACAAGTTTTTAAGGTGCAGCTGGGAATACCACCTGGTCCCGTGTTAAATGAACTTTTTATACTTTTTAAACTCTTACTTTTAACTCATACTCTCTGTCTGTCAATCTGTCTGCCATGGAGCAACCCCATTCCCCTCATCCAATTGATCTTAAACTTGGCACATAGTCTAGTTGTGACTATAGATTAATTTTGGTGTAGTCACGCATAGTCGCGCACAGCGTCCTACTATTGCAGTTGGGAACGTCATTTATTTGGAAAACACAAATATCAGCAATAGATTTAAGGAAAAAATCATGAGTCCATACCGTTGGAGTAATTGGAACTAAGAAATCAGTATCATATGAGGTTATCCAGGATACTGTCGGGATATTAAAGTCGCCAACTTAGATCAGATAGTCAGCTGGTCTAAGTTTATCCGCAACAGATCTAATTGCTAAAGCGTATTTTTCATATAAATGAAGATCGGAAATGGGAGGTATATAAGAGCAAGTAGCAAATAGTGTGTTATATTCAAATTTTATGGCCATAACTACTACCTCCAAATTTGAGGAATTTTCAACGATGATTTCCTCAGTCAGATACATACTCGACACAGCAATGAAAAAACTGCCACCAAGTTTTCATTTCTATCATGGCAAAAAGTTAAATATTTATAACCCGCTATTTCGAAGTTATTAGTATTACTTTTTAACCACGGGTCCGTAAAATCCATTATATGGGATTCAAAATCGAAACTGTTCAAGAACATATAAGAGAGCTTAGTGTTCATCACAGTTGCATTCTGGTAAACAATGTTAAGAGTTGAGTTTGATACTAGTTTTTTGGGATCTGGTCAGCAGAAGGTGGGAGACGTACAACGTCTTCCTCACGGTAGATAAATGAACGTACCAGTGCATTTTTCGGCCAAAACTTCGTGTTTACAATTTGACGAAATATGTCTACTGAACAATTATTTTAAAAGTTGCCCTATTCCTTGAGTTTATTTCATAAATGAGAATGTTATTAGGTAGTATATTATTGAATTTAAACTCTAGGAAAAACAGTTATTATGTGTGGAATGGAACCAAGTTCCGCAGGTTTTGGTACTCGTTTTAACACTAAAATCTAAAATTCGAAGCCATATGCGGCAAAGGGGAGACATTATCATTTTCCATTGAATTTTGAGTAGCAGTTCTCGGCGAATAAGTTATAGGAGGTATAATCGAAGGATTAATTACTGTCTACTTATGTTTCGGTGAACAAATATGTTGCGTATTGGCTAATTTATCTTCATTAGGATAATTTGTAAATAATTCACCAAACTTAGCAAGTTTACCTTGTAGTAATATGATGTAATTGCTAAGTTCTTCAAATTCAGTATTGGAATTTTGAAAAAAATTTTTAAATTCCACATTAATTTTTCTGCAGTAATTTTCCAGCATTAGTAAAAACATCTGCATCGCGTGCCTTAAGTCCACTATATTTCATATGGTCGGTTCCTAAGCACAACCAGCAGGATACCATCTGTTCATTTCCCGTAATATTGCAATTGGAACTTAAACAATCCATAACTTCTGGCATAAAGATTTGATATAAAATTTGTTTCTGATACTAATTAGTTTATAAGGAAGTGTAAGCTACTCTCCAAAAGATGGCGCTCACACAATAGCTTCAACAAGTACACAAACCAACAATGTTGAATTTACTAATAGTGTTGTTATTGTACATACGTTTTCACAGTAGTTTTTATACCCTATACCACTATGTGGTTTGGGTATAATGACTTTGTGCTGCTGCCTGTAACAACCAAAAATATTTGACCTAGACCCATCTTTAATTGTACCGATCGAATTAGAATCACTTTTTGAGTTGATATAACAATGTCCGTCCGTCTGTGTGTCCATGTAAAGCTTGTAATCAAACTGCAGGTCGCAAATATGAATATATTTTGATGAAATTTGGTACGTAAGCTTTCATCGGCCATGGGATGAACGCTATTGAAATTGGTGAGAATCGGTCCATGTTCAGACCTAGCCCCCATACAAATTACCCCTATGTAATCGACATAAATTGCCATAAGATCCAAATTGTCATATAGATCTTACTCAAATTGGGTTTGATGCATTCATTACATCCACTAATGAGTAGTCCAAAAATGATCCCTTTGGCCCCATATAGAGCTGCTTCCCGATCTTCACTTAAATCTATTAAAAAACAAAAATATGGCACTAATTCTTCTCAAATTTTGTTTGTATATATATATTTGCAAAATACAAAAGACTTTACCAAACATGATCAGGATCGGTCCATTTTTAGACCTAGTACCCATATAGATATAGAATTCCATATGAACTTTTTCATATCTGCAGCCAAAAAAATTAATAAAAATCCCACTCAAATTTGGTTTTTGCTTATTTTCTATGTCCAATTAGTTGGGCCTAAGAGATAGGGTCTCTAAACCCATGGTATAGGGTATCGTATAGTCGGTCTAGACCGACTATAATTTTCTTACTTGTTTTTTTTATTACTATTAAGTAATTGCAGATTTTGAGAATTTTAGTAGTAATCCAACTGAAAATTATGATTAAGACACTTGCGCAACGATTTTCAAAGACATCTGAGTCTTTTCAGATCGTGGTGAGACGAATAGAAACAACCGAACACTCTTGTTTAAGAAAATATTATTTATTAAGAATATCTACTATTTTAAGTAAAAGTAATTTTTTAAGAAAAAGTACTTTTTGAAGAAAACGTAAGTTACTTTTTTAGGAAAAGATATTGTTTTCAGAAAACGTTTTATTAAGTTAATGGTATTTTTTTTTTTTAAGAAAAACGTATTTTTTCACGAAAATGCTCTTTTTAAGAAAATGCGTTTTGTTAAGAAATGGTACTTTTTAGAGAAAAGGAATTTTTTCAAGAAAATATATCTCACTTTTTCAAGAAAATGCACTGTTAAAGCTTTCGGATTATTAGATTATTATTATCATGATATTACAAATTTACCCCGATAATGTTCGAATGTTATGCTAGTTCATATTTAAAAAGAGACTTTCAACCTCCCCATGCTCCAAAACTTACCACTTTCCCTTATATTAAGTAAAACATTGTTTCAGCCTTTCATATAAACATATTATTCGGCTCGAAGATGCTGCACTTTTATACTGTTTTTTCTTTCTTTATAGTAGATCTTAGAATATTCATGGTCATTTCAACAAGAGGATATAACTTTAAAGTGACTTTATCTTGATTGCAATCAGTGATGGAAAGACGTATTCCAAAAATAAATCTAGAATTCAACAGGAAGAGCTCAATTTATAGGATGCCAATGAAATACTTCTTATTATCGCTAACTAAAGCAAAATTATATGTAGCATCAATTGCCCGGAAATATGCATTATAGTTTGTTATCAACATCCATTCAATAATAATTTGAAAAATTTCAGCAATTCTTTGATATCATTCACAAATACCACAACACAAATCCTCTTAACAGTAATCAATTCTGCAGTAATGTCATCGTTTGATAACATCACCATTACGAATTATACGTTTGTAAGTGTATATCATCATCTAAAAACATCAGTATCATTGTCATCAGCAATAGTGGCAACAGCATCGGCAACAACACCATCAATGCTACTACAAACATTTCCAGTAATCCTCAAACTAATACATAGTTATTTTCAAACAACCACCAGACTCTTTCGGCCTTCCAGCTATTTACCAGAAAAGAAGGAATAAATTAGTGATATCGACAGCCGCCCATAATGCATACCCTTAATGGTTGAGTTGAAATATAAACCAATTTTGAGTTTGTTTATTTTGTGTAGGTCTGAAAGATTTATAGGATTGTTGTTGGTGTAATTCATATTTTTATGAAGTACACGTACAATAACAGTAAAGATATTAATACCCTACTAGCAGATTCCAGCACTCGAAATTCGACCGCAATTTCTAGGCAACTCCATTTTCCAACTTAGCCGATTCACAAACCAACACTATTTTGGTTTATTATTATTGCGAATGAAGAAAACAAACTCATTAACAAACACATTAACAAATTTAATAAACACACATAGCATATGTATAATTTTATATATGTATTGGTAGCAACTTTAAATGCAATTTACTCAAAATAAAGGAAAAAATTAAAAAATCTGTAAATCTGCAAAACCGCTAAAAAGAAATACCTTTCAAATAATATAGGCTTGGTTAAAATCGGGATAAAAAGGTAGAACAAAACATCAGTTACAAGAAATCGCCTAGCCTATTAATATTATAGATACCATTATGTGGTTTGGGTGTAATGACTTTGTGCTGCTATTTGTAACTGCCAAAAATATTAGACCTAGACCCATCTTTTATTATACCGATCGACTCAGAATCACTTTCTGAGTCGATTTAGAGATGTCCGTCCGTCCGTCTGTGTGTCCATGTAAATATTGTAATCAAACTACATGTCGCAAATATGAATGTATTTTGATGAAATTTGGTATGTAAACATTTTTCTGCCACAGAATGAACGCTATTGAAATTGGTGAAATTCGGTCCATGTTCAGACCTAGTCCCTATACAAATGACCCCTATGAAATCGACATAAATTGTCATAAGATCCAAATTATCATATAGAACTCAGTCAAATTGGGTTTGTATGTGTTTATTATATCAAGTAATGAGTAGTCCAAAAATAATGGGTATAGCACAATTCTTAGTCATAGGCCCCATATAGAGCTGCTTCCCGATCTTCACTTAAATCCATTAAAAAAAAACGAAAATATTGCACAGATTTTTTTCAAATTTGGTTTGAATAAATTTTTTTTAAATATAAGTGACTTTACCAAATATGGTCACGATCGGGTAATTTTTCGACCTAGTCCCCATATAAATATATCACCTGATATGAACTTTTTCATATCTGCAGCCAAAAAATATTAAATACAATTCCCCTCAAATTTGGTTTTTGCTTATTTCCTATATCGAATTAGTTGGACCGAAGCGATAGGGTCTCTAAACCATTGTATAGGGTACCGTATAGTCGGTCTAGACCGACTATAATTTTTTTTACTTGTTTTTGTAAAGCACAAATTTTTAATTTCTTCAGAAACAGCATTTTTAAAGTGGTTTGCATAAGATTCTGAAGATATATTCGGCAGACGCCACTCTATCGTCGAGTAAAGTGTTGGATGCCACATAATTTGTTAGTCACTCAAAAAAAACTTATTCGAAGTTATACAAGGAAATGCTTTGAATATACGAATGCTTAAAATGAAGTCTAAAATTTCGTAACAAACGACAAATCGCAGATCTATGCATATGAGTCACACTGTGCCCATATGAGTTAGGCTGCTTTTCAATAGAGACGCTCGTTTTTGTAAGCAACTAAAAGTAAATTTGGTGATTTTACCACTGTCTGATTTTGTTGAGAAAAAAGATTTATTAATGAGAAGAAACACAATGAACAACATTCCAAAGAACTCAATGGTTTGGTCAAGAAAAGTAGTCGACTAATTAGATTAGAGAACTTACTTATAATATTGGCGTTTCAAAAGGTTTAGTCAACAAATTTTAAAGGCTAGTTTGGGCCTCGAGCTGTTAAAATCTCTATTGGTTACAGAAACAATAATTTTTTTTTGAAAAATAGCGCCGCAGTAATATTTCTGGGAGGGTGCTGAATGAAATAAATCGCCTCATTGCAGGCGAAGAAAATATTATGATTCTAAACCACCTGGTCGCTTATACCAATATCGTGCAATACGTGGACCTAGACCGAAAAGATCAAATCAAAGTATAAAAAAATCGAGGCTTGTAACCATGGATGGGACATGGGTCCACCACTTCACACCTGAAATAAAGGAACAGTCAAAACAGTGGACTGATATGGAAGAATCGTTTCCAAGGAAGGCTAGGACAGTTCTATTTGCAGGCAAGATTATGGCGTCTTTTTTTTTTTTTGCTGCACGCAGGACTATCTTAAAAAAGCCAAAAACAATCAACGGCCAGAATTGTGATAACTTTTTGCATCGTTTAGGTGACAAAATTAGGGAAGAAAAAGCCGCATTTGTTGTTTCATCAAAACAATGCACCATTCACACATCCACTATTGGATGCCCAAAATCCATGAATTAAAGTGTAAATTGCTTCATCGCGCATATTCTTCGGCAGATTCGGTTCCCTGAGAATATTTACTATTTCCAAACTTGAAAAATGCCTCGGTTCAGAAAGATTTGCTAAAGATTAAGAGGTAGAGTCTGCGGTCGATGGCTATTTTAAGTAGCTGGGCAATTCTTACTATAATCACTATATCAAAGCTATTCATAATTGCTGGAAAAAGTGTACCAAGCTAAAACAGGATTCTCTTGTAGCTCTTGTAGCTTCGTTTTCATTATGTTATTTGCAAAACCGGCCAGAAATATGAGCCAGATGGTCTCGGTTTTGCACCATGACAATGCACCGTTTAACACTACATTGGTTCTTTGAGTCGATTTCGAATAAAATTATATTCCACAACCACAGTATTAATTTGATGTAGGATCGTGTGATTTTAGACTATCCAAAAAACAAGCCCGGGTACATTGGTTATATTCGTTTGATAAGATGAAACCCGAATGGCTGCCCGTTTTGAAGACCATTCCTGAAATCGTCTTCAACAGAGGGGGATTAATTCGAAGGCAATGAAATTTGATTTGGAAGAATATATGAAAATTTCTTATTTTACAACAAAACTTTCCATTCTAGTTGTACCCAAGAGCTTAAATCTTTCAACCAACAAGTGTTCGCATATGAAGCACTTACAATTAAATATTCATCTGTATCTTCGGAAAATTCGTATATGCAGCAACTGTATTATTATGGACGGTCAATTCTGAATGGTACGCAATCATATTTCTGCCAGAAGCCTTTGGAGAAATCTGAAAAGAAAACAAACCAAGTAACTGGGATCAGTCTCAACCATATCGAACCTCACCGCCACAACATCGAATTTAGGGGAAGTTCGATGTGTAGCCCTTATTTGGCACCTAGTGACTTCTTTTTATTATTACATATTTATTATTGTGTAATTAACATTTTCCGAAATCTGAAAAACAGTTGCTGCGTTAAAATTCATGTTTTAGAACTATCTCGAGGTGAAGGAGGGTGCCTTCGAAAATTTATTCAAGAATATAATTTTTCATAAGAAAATTAAAGACAACACCCATTTGTTTTGCTATGGTGTTAAGTTCGCCTGTACTAATAGCTAAATAAAGGTCTATAAATACAGCAGTTCATAGAATACATTTTCAAACTTAAGAAAATCTTCTCTTCTCTCTGTAACGTCCTACAATATACGTCAATTGTTAAACTAAATTAACAGGGGGCTGATGGATGGTGACATTAAAATACCATCGCCATTCCAAACCGTCATCAACACAAGAAAAAATGAAAAAAGGAAGGGTGTATAATGAAAATTGATATCTATGACATACGCACACAAAAACAGATAAGCCCAAAACGAAACATGTAGGAATACTTTAGTATGCCGGGGCCGAGTAAATCATACCCTACATCCTGAGTTGTAAGAAAGCGTAGACTAAATAAAAATACACCAAACCAGAGTTAGATTGCTAAGATTCACATCCGACTTAACTAGTATATGGAAAAAATCGTAAGTACAAAAAAAGTCATGTGAGTCCAATCACAGGGGAGATGTGTAATTAAAGATTTTTTACGGCACTTTTTTTAAAATCAGACAGAAATCGTCATCTATGTATCACTTATAGCAATGAACTACAGGGGCTCCGCTAATATAAAAATATTTATTATTATTTATTATTTGAAGCGGTAAATTTAATAATTTTTCGTTTTTTATTTTTCATTTTTAATTTTTAATTTTTCATTTATTATTTCTAATATTTTCATTTCTCATTTTTTATTTTTTATATTTCAGTTTTTGTTTTTCATTTTTCATTTTTCATTTTTCATTTTAAATTTTTAATTTTTTATTTTTCATTTTTAATTTTTAATTTTCTATTTTTCTTTCTTTTATTTTAGATTTTTAATTTCCCTTTTTTTATTTTTTATTTTTCATTTTTAATTTGCATTTTTCATTTTTCATTTTTAATTTTTCATTTTTCATTTTTTATTTTTAATTTTTAATTTTTAATTTTTCGTTTTTCGTTTTTCATTTTTTATTTTTAATTCTTATTTTTCATTTTTCATTTTCAATTTTTCATTTTCAAACAGGTTATTACATATCATATTTTTTTCACCAATGTAGTCATAAGTCACACCGATTTTGTTTTATGCGTTACATGTTACGCTGTTTATGTGATTGTATTGTGAAATATAAATTAACCCCCCTGCGCGTATAGATGTTTACACATCAAAAAATATGGAAAAAAATAGACACTAAAGTAATGAGGTAGCAGAATTCATAGTTTAATAATAACTTATTCATAGTAAAGAAATTTTCACTTTAATTCCGGTCCCACTTTTGACAACGGACCTATAAAATTTCATTGTATGAATGGTTTTGAGCTCGTCAATATTTAATAAGGGTCTAATTTCTTTTGGCATTGTACCCTTCGTGTAATATAAAGACGCTAAATCGAGACAGAAAAAAATGTTACCTCGTCGATATTTTATTTTATAAACTGCTGAAGACCTGGAATATAATTTCCATTATAGCTATCATGCAATGACAGCTAACATGCCTAGGAAAAACACTAAATAACTGATACCAGGTTCACTTGTGGCTATCCACAGTAAATGTCTTCCCGAAAACAATTTGCTACAGATATATTTGAAGTCGACGGTTGCTTTCTCAGTGGAAGACCAAAAATAATATTTTTAATGCTGTTCAATTTTTTCAACGCTAAAACTGAGATGACTTTGTGCTGATGTTTGTTACTACAAAAATATTTGACCTACATTCATCTTTTATTACACCGATTGTCTCAGAACCACTTTTTCAGTCGGTTTAGCGGTATCCATCTGTCCATCCATTTGTCCGTCCGTGTGTGTATGTAAATTTTATAATCAAACCATAGATCGCAAATATAAATATATTTTGTTGAAGTTTAGCATATAGGCTCCTTTTGGCCTTAGGATGAACCTTCTTGATTTTTTTTTGAAAATTGGTTCATGTTCAGACCTAATCCCCATACAAATGGCTCCTATGGCATCGACTTAAATTGCCATAATATCCAAATTATCATATCGATCTCGGTCAAATTGGGGTTTTTTTTAATATTATTACATCCAATTATCAGGAGTCAAAAAATAAAGCCTATTATTAGTCCTAGCACTTAAATCTATAAAAAAAAAAAAAAAAAATATAGCAGTGATTTTTCCCAAATTTGGTTTGTATATGTTTTTGGCCTTTCTATGCCAAATCCGAAGGCAAAAAAATTAATAACAATGCCACTCAACTTTGGATCGACTATAACTTTCTTACCTGTTTTCCTTGGAGTTATGTAGAGTCACTCGTCTATGCCCATAAACCAGAGAAAATTGAAAATCCTAAATCATTAATGTCATAAAATTATGTAATTTTAATTTATATATTAATTGATATTAATGTTTCCTTTGCTTTATTTTAATTTCAATTGGTGTAACTCCAAAAATAAACCCTTTATATATTCCAATCAGTTATGCAAGCAACTTGCTTTCCTTAGATATGGAAAAATTCTGATAAAAACTGGGGCGTGGGCCAACTACTACTCGAAAACTATCAAGCACTTTTCACTCAAATGTACCAAAGAATGTTATTCTTACATGCTTGATGTCTATTTACAATAAATTTTGCAAGAGGACTTAGAAAAAGATATTAGTATCTTAATCCGAATATAAATAGTGATTATGTTTTGAAAATTTTAAAGTATTCCGACAAAAATGTTGGCGTGTGATTTCAACAGACAGACGGACAGAGACAGACGGACACCGCAATATTGATTCAAGTTTATATAAGGATCAGGAATATATATACTTTATGGGGTCGCACTTGATGCCAAACAAATATCTCTCTGTTTAAAGCCCCACATGATCTACTGGTCATTTGAAACTATTATGAAACCAATGGTTACCTATTCTGCTCTTGCATGGTGGCCAAATGTTAAGAAACTAATGCGAACCTGAACAAGGTGTACCGCATAGCCTGTATTGGTATCACAGGGGCAAACAGAACGTGTACAACCGATGCCAAATTGGGTCACATGAGAATCGCAAGGCTCTTCATCCACGACCCGGTGGCGAGAGTCACGGACGGAATGCTACCAAAATAGATATTCATCAGGGAATTTGAAACCATGATATTGAAACGGAGCCCATGGACCTGTGTGACCTAGGAACCGGAGCAGGGGTCTCATGAGTGGTTCACAGATGGCTCAAAACAATCAAATGGAGACAAGGGCGCGGGTATATTTGGTCCCAATTTTCAACGTGCCGTACACATGGGTAAATTCCCATCCATTTTCCAAGCGGAGGTCTTCGCTATCTATATATGCGTGACTGAATGTCTCAGAATAAAGACAAAAAGGGCACTCATTTATATACTATCCGACAGTCAGGCTGCACTAAAGGCAATAATGGCCTACAGCGTGACGTCTTGGAGTGCATCGAACGGATAAATGAATTAGGCAGATGCAACAAACTAACTCTATTCTGGATTCCGGGACACGAAAGACACATGGGGAGCGAAAAGGCCGATTGCGTAGCTAATCGAGGGGTCCGTCGTCCTTTCATCGGACCGGAACCTTTCTGTGGTGTTCCTGTGGGACACATAAAAGAAAAAATAAAGAAGTGGAGAAAATCACAAATTGCCGAACACTGGGACAAAAGTCCAGGTCAACGGCAGGCTAAAAGATTTATAAATCCATCCAGTGTTCAATCGGAAAGATTACTTACCCTTGATAAGAAGGACTTAATGACCCTGACGGGATTATTTACAGGACACTGTAATCTTAGATATCGTCTACGAAAAAAAGGACAATCTGCTATAGACACATGTAGGTTCTGTGAGCAGGAGGTGGAAACAGTAGAACACATGCTCTGTGAATGTCCAAAACTAAGTGGCAAGAGAATCCGTGCACTCGGAGGATACACTGTATCCCCCGGGACATATGGAATATAAAGCCAAATTGGGTAATTGGCTTTATAGGAAGCCTTAATCTTTAGAACAATCATAGGCTACACAAAAGATCAAATAGGTCGCAGTGCGTAGATCCTTCTCTATCTTATTTAATCAAATCTTATGCATTTTTTGATGCGTTACAAACGGAATGACCAACTGGTAGGGTATATATCAGTTGGTCATTCCTGCACAGTAGGTGGAGGGTATAAAAAATAATGTTGCAATAAATATTTGTGTGAATAAATTTAGTCTATATAACTTCAAATTTTTTGCCTCCACCTTCTGTAAAGCTGTAATTACAAAGAGAGTATTTCTTTCCACTTAAAAGCGTTCCGCATAAAATTGAACCTTGGATGAATTAATACACGATAAAAAAAAAATATAAACAATATTGTTTGAAGCAAATTTTATTTTTTCACTGTCCGTAATTGCCCATATTCACAGATGACTAATTTAAAAAATATTGCCATTCCGGCTAAAATTGAGCTATGGATGCAAAACTACTCGCAAATGATCAGCCACATTCTAAACAACTGTGTTAAAATTTTCTCTTTTTCAAGTTTGATGTAATTTAAATGGACATTAAAAATAAAAAATTAAAAAAATTAAATTTTATCCTAACGATTTCAAACTGTTGTAATGCCTGGTTTTCATTATGTCATTTTCAATGAGAGTTGATGTCAATTATTGTCAGTTATATGAAAACGGGTTTTAATGTCTTGTCATTTACAACCCCTGGCAACATTTGACATCTGAAATGAAATTGCCAGCATGTTGGCAATTTGTTTGCGTTTGACAGCCGGATTTTTTGTTCGTTTATAAGATGTTATGAATACGTATTGAATAGCAAATTACGAGATGTCAGTTGAGGCAATTGTTTGTTGTCAGCTTATATGACATACTGAAAACCAGACATAATAAATATTGTGAGGATAACGAACTGCTATTCAAAAAAGTTCGACCACTTTCCATATAAATGTATGAAAATATGCACTGCATTGCAGTTTGACATCGATTTAAGCATTTATAATTGCTAAAATTGCAAATACGAGGACGCCCATAAAATTGCAAGGAACTGTTACTGTAGTAGTTGGAATACTTAAAATTTGTTGTTGAAAATAATAACTAATTTTTTTTGTAATTATTTTTTAATTCTTTTCTGCTTTTTTCGAGTTTTAAAATTTTAAGAAAATAATCTGTTGATATATTTGTATTAACTTTTCCATATATTTTTGGAAAATTTGTTATGAAATTTGTTGTTGTGTACTGTATGTATTACAGAAACATACAAAAACCTAACTGAGCACAATATATATCTATACATGATTATCTAGGAGGTAACACAATTTAAATACGATGCTGCAGTGATGTTTGGATTGGTACATTATATCTAGTAACACCGACTGTAGTTTTGAAATTTCTGAAAATTCAGCGATATGATAATTTTAACAAATAAATATCTTATAAGTTTTGAAAATAGAAAATACCAGCACAAAAGTATCACAACTACTCCATATAAGATCTTTGAATCGAAAAATTTTACATAAAGGCAGCTTTCTATGAATCTGAACAATTTTGTAAAAAAAAATCATTTGACCTAGAATCCATAATATATTCAGAACTGATGGTATACATCCTATAAGTAACGAATATCACCTGAAACTCACAAGACCCTAAAAAGCGTAGCGGCGTAAGAAGTTTCTTTTTTGTGTGGTCGATAAACCCTTTTTCATACAAAAAGTAAAAGTATTCAAAATTCAACAAAAACATTCTTACTATAATCAAAGTGAGAAAAATGGATATACAACAAGACTGGCACAAATACTTTGAAAATATTATGTTAAAACCTGTGTATGTATATGCCGGCCAAACCAATTCATTTTATTCCAATATGCATGAACGTTACAACAACACTGTGAACAATGAACTGTAATGATGATAACGTGATGACACAGTAATTAAGAAACTTTCGCTTAACGGTTTTGAATAATGTTTACATAAATCCTGCATTGCCAGGACCATCGCAATGCCATAAGAAGAAAAATAAACTGTTTCTGTTTAGATTTTAACATGTCAATAGGAAAAAATTATATGTAGTATCTGCCAAGACGTACTTGAAATTTAAACTCGGGCAATCAATTTATTTCAAACGAAAAATATTGTGACTTTAAACCACAGAAATATTTTGGGAGTACTTTCCACTTTCTAATTCAATAGAAGATGTTCGGATTATAATAATAAGTTTGGTATCAAAAATTGGTATATCGATTTAACAGTTATGAATGAAAAAATGAAGAGGCCTGTAAAACTTTGTTTTTCAATTAAAAATATTTCAAGAAAAAAGTTTAAAACTAAAAATTTCTTTTAAAAGGTTAGACCTTGTAATTGAATTTTTTTTTTCAGAATCTATATTTTTGTCTGATCAAAAAACTCCCACAGAACCTAAAATTTTTATACCTCAAAAGACAGAGTGGCATTTCCAAATAAAGTTTTTTTGGTGGCTTGGTTATCCGAATTTCGTTGAACACATTTCTGGCTTTTATCAGGGTAGTTCCAGGGAGCTTTGCTACCCCTCTCTTCAGGCGAAACTGAATTTGTGATGCTATTTGAACTACCAAAAAAAAAAAAACTTGATCTAGACCTTAGAGCTGAGTCTTCAAAGGAGCTTGGACTAAATTTGGTTCGCAGGTTGCCAGACCACTGCAGTGTATATCAGGCGGAAGTACTGGCAATGAAGGAAGTTGCTGACTGCTTGGGTCGGAATATTCTGTCTACAACCGCAGTCGACTTCTAATCTTATAGTCAGGCTGCGGTAAAATCCTTGGATCAATGTTCCTGTAAACAAGAATCACCCTTAACTGCCGCACGTCTTTAAATATGATGGCCAAGCAGTTTGACATCAGAATCATATGGGTCTCAGGGCACAGGAATATACCGGGAGACTGTGAAGCTGATGAGCTGGTAAGACAGGGCACTACCTTACGGGTTCAACTGGACTTGAAATGTCTTGGTACACCCCTGGAATCATGCAAGATGGAACTTCGGCTTCACACCGCTGGAATAATGGATAACAGATGGGCTAATGGATCAACGTGTAGGATCACGAGACAAATCTGGCCGGCTTTGAATCACACTATCACTCCACCGTGGGGAGATTTCAACAGTAGTTGTTATTATCACTGGGCACTGCATCATAGGGAGACACGCTGAACGCCTCAGGGTCTCGTCAAATGACTTCTGTCGTAGCTGCATGGATGTGGAGGAGGTGGAGAGCATAGAAAACTTCATTTGCTATTACCCGGCGTTCTCCAGAACGAGACATCGAACATTGAGATCGCCGTTTCTTCACGACCTCTCTGATCCCTCAAATGTGGAAATTTCACATATCAGGGGCTTCATCAAGAGCTCAAACTGGTTTTACGGTGGGGACTGAGGGGAACAATTATTCGTCCCGTTGTATCGCAATGGACCCCAGAGTATGTTTTAACTTTGGACTAGCAGCCACTTCTAACCTAACTTAACCTAACCTAGAGCTGAGTCCATTTAGCGATATCCGGCCGTCCGTCGGTCTGTCTGTCTGTCTTTCTTTGTGTCTTGTAATCAAACTATGAGATAAATATATATATAGCATTCGATATAAACATTTTCATATCCGCCAATTAGTTAGTTCTCTGTCGTATAATAGGTCCAGACCGATGCTCTCTTCCTGACTGATCGCATTGAACTTTAAACCTGCATGGTTTCATATTCTTGAAAAATGGCAGAAATTTAAAAAATAATGGAGGGTTTTCAGTTTATCAGTTACGCCTGGTGTTCACTATGTCATTCACAATGTTGTATGTAAACGGGCTGTAATGTCTTCTCATTTGCAACCATTGGCAACACTTTATCTAAAATGAAATTGCCAACATGTTGGTAATTTGTTTTTGTTTGATAGCCAGATTTTTTTTGTGTCGCGAACTTTCCTGGTTGTATAAGCCCGTTCGTAGGTCTCTTTTTGCCAGCTAATAACTGAAGTTAGAAAATTTAGCCTTGAAAATATGTAATCTTATTTGCTTGTATAGAAAAGAAAATCATACAATTTTTGCGTAGAAAAATAACTTTAGAATCTGAAATCCGAAAAAATTCAATCTAGAAATTTTTCAGAGCTTAAAATATCACTATTTAATATAAATAGTATAGCCCAGCGCTCGAAATTCGAGTGAAAATTCTTGGAAATATTATTTTGTCATTAAACTATTTTATCAACGTTTTTTCTATTCTATTGTATTGATAAAAAGTTTATGAATATTTTAAAGGGCCTTATCAATTTTAGTAATTCCAATCCAACACAGGGTATGTGATATACAAATATAAATCATTCGCAATAACAGGGTGTACGGAATTATTATAAATATTTTATTCCAATTAATTCAATATATTTTAAAGACATACTAGCAGAGCCCAGCCCTCGAAATTCGAGTGCAAATTCTAGGAAATTTAATTTTCTCATTCAGTTTATTTCTTTCAATGTTTTTTAATCTATTTAATTCATTAAGTTAATTTCAGTATAAATATTTGTTGAACACATATATTTATATGTATTGTGCAATTATTGTAATGAAATCTGTACGTTAACTTTCCTGTTGCATAATGTAAAGTTGATTGTGTACGCATAACTTTCCTCAAACTCAACGAATTTAAACAGTTAACAGCTCAAAAGAAAGTGATTGATCCACAGAGTGTTCTGAGATCAAGATTCATTCATTAGAAGAGGAGCTATGAAAATTCGATTGCTTGAGTGAATGCGTCCCATAAGGAATGTACAAGAAAGAATCGCGTTTGAGTATAACTTGAGTAAGGAGGGAGTTGAGTAAATTTCAATGATTGATGACATATCTGTACCTAAATACCTTTCATTAAAAAAAATTAAGGAAATCGGCCGGATAGAACGGCCAGACGGATTGACTTTGTTTTCATAAATTTTTTTAATATATAAGATTTATCATTCTGCGCTTCTCCTCCATAAGTGTGCCAATTTTCACCATGACAGCATTTTGCTTAAAAAGGGATTATAAAATTTGCTTTCACGTATTAATATATAGATATAACTATCATAATGAACCTTTACAGTGCTTTAGGGATTCGACCTTGATCAACGTTAATTATTAAAGTTGTTAATTGTTGCCAATGTCAGCGTGAGTTTGTCCGGCTCTGTATAAATAAAAGGCGGATAATTTGTATTCGTTGTTTTGTGGTTTGAATTGTTTTGATTTGAAGCTCCACTCGTATAATTATACGAACATTAGCGAGGTGGTAGTAAAACATTGAAATTGAATGTTAAAGTCAAATAGAAGACGACATTTTGTTGATTTTTAATTTCTTTATGTGTTGCATGACAATAATGACATGGATATGAAAGCTAAACACATGTTATGATAATTAAAACATTGACTTGGCATTGATTGTAGAAATATGTAACCTGCCCGGGGATTCTATTGAATTAAAGTTGACACAAAAAGAACCTCTTACCTAGAAATAATTAGCGAGGTAATTGTGATAGGAAACTTTATGATAATCTGGTTCTAAGGACATATTAGGCGATTTTAAATGGCTCCAGCTGCACCATTTTTTATGGATATAACTTGATTATACATATCCTACACAAACAAGTAAGAAAATTACAGTCGGTCTAGGCCGACTATACATTACCCTATTCCATTCGTTAAAATACCATTAAATATGTTTAAATATAGAAAATAAGTATAAACCAAATTTGGGTGGCACTATTAATTTTTTTTTGTCTACGGATATGAAAAAGTTCATATCGGATGATATATTTATATTGGGACTAAGTCTTAAAATAAGCCGATCGTGACTATATTTGGGAAGGTCACTTAAATTCTTCGAAAACATATACAAACCAAATTTGAGAAAAATCTGTGCAATATCTTTGTTTTTTGATGGATTTATGCGAAAATTCGGGAACCAGCTTCAAATGGGGGCTATGGTTAAGAATTGTCCTATTGGATTTATTTTTGGATCACTGATAAATGGATGTAATAAGCATAGACAAACCCTATATGTAGTTACCAACATCAGCATAAAGTCATTATACCCCGGTATAGGGTATAAAAAAAGAGTTTTGTATGTTTGTACGTTTGTTTGTGATTTATAGGAGACTACACCACTAGTAAAGTTGGTAACTGCCTATCCGGAAGAAAAAAGCTATATTTTTCTTAGGTTTTTTCAAGTGGGCGTGGCACCTCCCATATATAGTAAATTTTTAACATCTAATTTTAACACATAATATCTGGAGTACTACAATAGCAAAAGTTCTGAAACAATGTACATGTACATACTAAACTAATTTGGAGAGTTCCGGAAAAATAGGCGGGATCGGACCAATGTGCATCGCGCACACCATACAAAGCAAATATTTAATGTCATATATCTGTAGTACTGTAGTTTTAAAAGTCTTGGAACTTTGTGAAAGTTCACAAGTTATTAACGTGAATAGTCGGACAAAAATGGGCGTATCACCCCCATACAAATTAAATATTTTATATCATATAACTAGAGTACTGCAATTGAAAATGAGTTGCGACCTTGTGTGAGTCTATAAGTTATTAATGTGAGTAGTTGTCCAAAAAATGGACGCGCTCGGACCATTGGGCGTGGCACCTCCTATACAAAAAAATATGAAGTATTTTGAAAATCACAGTCTTGCAACTTTCGTGGAAAATATGGGCGGAATCGCCAAAATCAAAAACGGCAAAACAGAAAATCGCGAATAACAGAAATCCTCAAAAACAAAGATCGCCAAAATCAAATAACACAAGAGCCAAAATCGAAAAACTCGAAAAATAAAAATCGTAAAAATAAATCGCCAAATTCAATAATCGCCAAAACCGAAAATCGCAAATAACAAAAATCGCCAAAAATCAAAAATCGCCAAAATCAAAACCCATAAAAAATAAAAATCGGTAAAGTCAAAAATCGCCAAAATCAAAAATTGTAAAAAACGAAAATAGTCAAAATCAAAAATACTTTAAAAAGATTTCCAAGCCAAAAATCGCCAAAACTGAAAATCGCGGTAACAAAATTCGCCAAATCAAAAATTGCCAAAACCGAAAATCGCGAATAAAAAAATCGCAGAAAACGAAACAAGCCGAAATCAAAAATCGCCAAATTAAAAATCGCGAAATATAATTGCCAAAATCAAAAATCGCCAAAATCTAAAATCGCAAAAACAAAAATCGCCAAAAATAAATAATATAGTTTTCTACAAAATGTGTTCCCAGTTTTTTGTTTCGTTACGAGTGTGGAGCGAAGAGCATCAAAGAAAAGATTAATTCTAGCAAATACGAAAAATATGCTTCGAAAACTGAATAACTATTTGCGGAAATGTATCCATCAAAGGAATTGACCCCGACAGCCCATAATATATTGGCGCATGGCAAAGATGTAATTGAATATCAGTCGTTCCCGAAGTAGGTCAGGTTTCCCTCAACAAATTTTAATAAAAAATAAATGCTCGAACACTTTGAAAGCACCAAGAGTGAGGTAAAACGAGGACATCTTCAACATGTTGGCAGCCTCTTCCGATCCACTTATTTCATCTCTGCGGTATGCAAGTCACTCGAAGGGCTTTAATCCAATATTTATAGTTCAGAGATATTAGTCTATTAGATAGAATTTCTGTTGTGAATCGTGATAATATTAATTTTAGTTCTATTATTTAGGGATAATAATTTTAAGACATAACAACCTTAAAAAAAAAACAATTAAAAAATATAAAATGGTTAAAAATCATGTTTTTTAGTTAACATAAACAGGATTTTTGCATGCCGTCAACAAATTTCAATTGTGATAACCCATAAGTAAGCACGTAGAACACCTTCGAACAGTCATTTCATAGGTTGGGAAATCATCTATTATATGCCCGTTAACTTATTCGATTACCTCGATCGTTTCAAAAGTTATGATTTTTACAACGAAAAAAACTCAAATGGCGCCACTGTGCGTCGTACATGCATGAAAAAATTTATTATATACAAAATTTTTTATATAATCCCCAATTGTAAATATTTGTTCCATAGCCATATTTTGCACAAATCCCAAGACTGGCAAGGTTATTAGGCAGTAATAAAAATATACACAAAATATAAGAGAATTATAAGAATGAGAGAATAGAATAGAAACAAAACTAGTGCTTCATAAACACATTTTGAGTTGGGTGTAATAATAAACAAAAACATATGTCAATAATGCCAGAAATGACAATGACATCGTTAATATATACGTGGACGACCCTAAAACAGTTGTATGTGACGTCAAGTACACTTGCAATTAATAATACAATTCTAGAAACATCTTTTCTTTCTAAAGCAGTTTAAATTAAACCTCATGATGCACCATCATTGTGTAAGTGAAAAAAGTGCAATTTCCCGAAAATTTTTAATATTAAGAACTTTCTACAGAAAATTTGATAAATAGAAAGCTGCCTCATAGTTATTATTTTTTAAGAGCCCTTCTAACAATGGCTGTTAAGAAACGCCGGTTTTTAATATTGTAAAATTTATTAAATATCGAATTTTATTAGCAATCGCAAAAAGCCCCTGACCGTTCAATTTGATAATTCGACCAGAAATGCAGGCTTTTTTGAGCAGATTTGTTGTTTTCCCTATTTCTAAAAAAAACTTTTTGCAACTATACGAGAGCAGTTTCAAAAATCCGTAACTTTTTAAACTAGTTTTATAGATACCTAACAATTAATACTGATTCTGTCAGCTATCATCTGTTGGTACACTACTGTAACATTTTGTTTAAGCAGTGTCATTTAGTTTGTATTTGAAAGTTATGGAAAGTAGACAACCCTGAGAAATTTTGCGAAAATGAGAAAAACATCGAAATTCGAGTGCTCAAAAAACATTACACAGCACAACACAAAATATGCAAATTTCTTTTCGTATGCGGTTTTCGAATTACGCATCGAATTTATCAAAACCTCATTTGGCTTTCGCTGGTTAAGCTGCTGTTCGGATGTTATTGCCTCATGTGTATTTTGACTAAAACTTAATTTTTCCTAAGAACATACAATTTTTCTCATGGCTATATCTTGGATACCAATCGAAAATTTGTTTTCCTGTTTTTGGCACAATTGTAGCTGTAGACTAGAAGTGTAAAACAAACTAACACGAAAAACTGAAACACCGATGGGAGTTTATTTTTTATCACTTCTTAAACAACCGTTTCATAGAGCGTCCATGAAATATAAGGAAAATTACGATAAATAATAAGATCAATAAAAACGTGGACAGCGGTAGTTCAAAATGGCCTAGAAATAGTTAATATTTTTTTTAACGAATGTAAATTCTATAAATTTTTTTAAACAGCTGCCGATCTTGTTTGTTTTTTTTTTTTTTTTTTTTTTTGTTGGAGTATTCTGACGGTTTTCATTATTCAGTGCGCTTTTAACGCTGCATTTAGCGCCTTTTGATAACCGCAGAAGCACATTTTTTTTGTTAATCGTTTTTAATAAAAAAAAAAAAAAAAACGGTAAATTGGCACTTTCCCTTTTTTGAAGTGCTTTTAGGGTTTTTAAATACAACTGAAGACCACAAAAGCACAATTTTTTATTAAGCGTATTTAATAAAAAAAACAACGGTAAATTGGCACTTTCCCTTTTTTAAGTGCTTTTAAGGTTTTTTAACTACAACAGTTCTAAGTAAATGGAAACATCGAAACAGAACTGATTTATTTTAGGTTCAAATACTTAACTTAAAAAATCAGACAATAAATTAACGGCCCACATTACAGATATCATTATCACGTAAAAGAAAAACTTATATTTTACAATTTAAAAAAAAAAATTGTAATTATTGTAATATAGATTTACTACAGACGTCTGGATCATTGCCATTCTCAGATAAAATACTGTGAGTGATATTTTATAAAAATATTTCACTTTTATACAGTTCAAATTGTTTTGTGTCTACGGAGACCCTATCGGTCTGAAATTTAATGCAGCTCCATAAATCTATATATATAAAAGAGTTGCGCCCAGCCGAAACCCTTCGACCCAGAAACTTGGTTTTTGAACTGTAGGTTCCCTCTCGGCGTAAATATTCACTAAGAATGGATTTTTAAAAATTCGTAAAAAGAGGGGCAAAGTGGTAACCAATGAATTTAGGAATACGGAATTAGGTGTGTAGATTCCATCCGAGAAAAAAACATTTGCTCAGGATAATTTTTTTTTTTCGAAATTTGGCCATTTAAGGGGAAAATGACAAAAAGGGTAATAAGGGTACCTTTTTTTTATGATTTTAACATATTAATCCTATACGTGGCCATCAGTCCAGTATGAATTTGTTTCTACTTCAATGCATGTGGGAGGAATAATGGCCAAAAAAGGGAAAAATTTTACATTTGAGGATTCCACTAGAGAAAGGAACATCAGATGAGAGGAAAACTTAAGGGAAATTCGGATGGTAGGGGGGGGGGGGGGTAAAAACGGTCCTTGAGTATAAAAGGGTACCTTCTTGTTTTCTAGTTATAAAGTAATTTTTGAATATGAAATTTGATGTGTAGATTTTTCCAGAAACACAAACATCGGACAAGAATAAAATTTGTTTTAATTCGAGCCTTTTGGTGCTAAAAATGGCCGAGAAATGGAAAACTAGTACTTTTCTGGTAAACTGGTAAATTTTCGTTTGAAAGCACATTTTCTTAAAAGAACAAGTAAGGAAATTAGAGTTGGCGTAGACCGAAACCCTATAGTATAGGGCCTATACCATGCGTTTAGAGAATTGGTCTTAAGTCCAACTAAACATAAACGCAATCTGAGTGGAGCTTTTACTAATTTTTTGCCATATTTGGTATTTTTGCAAAAACATATACAAACCGAATTTGAGAAACATCTGTGGATATTCTTGTTTTTGATAGGTTTAAGTGAAGATCGGGAAGCAGTTTAATATGGGAGCTAAAACTAAGAATTGTCCTACAGGGTTTGTTTTTGGACTACTGATTAATGGGTGTAATAAACAAACACACAAACCAAATTTGGCTGAGATCTATATGATAATTTGGGTCTTATGGCATTTTAATTCGATTTCATAGTAGACATTTGAGTGGGTAGGTCTGATTATGCGACTATTTTTATCAATTTGAATATCGTTTGTCCTATGGCTAAAAGAAGCTCATATACCAAATTTCAACCAAATATGATCGTATTTGCGACCTATAGTTTGATTACAAGGTTTACATTGACACACAGCCAGATAGGTGGATGGACGGACATCGCTAAATCGTCAAAGAGTGTGTTTCTGAGTGGATCTGTATAATAAATTATGGATCTAGATCAAATGTTTTTGGTATGGACCGTCCAAGAAGTCAAAAATATATTTTGTAAAAAGTTTCCATCGTACTGTCCCTCACACTACATATGTTATTGTTTTTATATATCAGTATGGTTTAAATAACTAATGAAATAATTACGATAACAACGTACATATATCCAGAAAAAAATTCAAGCAAATGCTATGTTGCGGATTAGAAAGTACTCAACGAGGTTTCGTTACATTTCTTCTTCTCTGTTATCAAACGCAATTGGTTTTCTGCAATTTTAAATGACAGAGTTGAGTGGTGTTTAAAATAAATTCATATACAGGGTGTTCCCTCTACTATTTGCATTTTGCAAAAGTCCAATGCGTAACTGTGTCCGGTAAGCGCTACAATGCAATGATAACTTGTTAGTTGTGGCCCATTTTCTAATAAAGGGTCCGCCATCTAACGTTTTTTTTTTCAACTAGTGCTTATTTCGTGAAAGGTAACACTTAGCTCATGTCTGATTTGACAGATTATTAGTTTTATCCTTCCGCTGAACGAATATGGTTGTCTATACGCTTGAACAAAGCTGGGAAATATTGCGACATTACTTTGAAAATCATGGTAATGTTGCAGAATGTGTGCGAAAATTGCGTACGGATTATGGAAGAAGAGAAGCCCCGTCAGCTCCGTATGTTCGTTATCTTGTGAAAAAAGTGAAGGAACCTGGCATCCTCATCGATAAACCAAAGCGTGAAATGCCAGAAACAGTGCGTACACCCGAGAATATTGCTGCTGTGGCAGAAAGTGTGCGTGAAACGCCATCAACATCAATTCACCGTCGTTCTCAAGAATTGAACATTTCGTAGGCATCATTGAGACAAATTTTGCATAAAGACCTTGGTATGATGCCATACAAATTCCAATTGGTTCAGGAGTTGAAGCCAACTGAGCATCCAATGCGTTTTCGCTTCTCTAAGTGGGCCTGCGATCGACTTACAGAAGATGCCGATTTTGCCAAAAAAAATCATCTTTTCAGACGAAGCTCATTTTTATCTTGGCGGGTATGTAAACAAGCAAAATTGTCGCATTTGGGGCACAGAAAACCTGCACGCATACATTGAAAAGCCGATACACACAAAACGAGTCAGTGTTTGGTGCGGATTTTGGTCCAGAGGCTTAATCGGGCCATTTTTATTCGAAAATGAGGAAGGAGTGGCCGTTACAATCAATGGCGATCGTTATCGGGCCATGCTGAACGAATTTTTGTTCACAAAAATTGAAGAGGAGGATATTGGCAACATTTGGTTTCAACAGGACGGCGCTACGTGCCACACAGCCGAAGCTATACTCGATGTTTTGCGCCCTGTTTTTGAAGATCGCATTATAAGCCGCAGAGCTGATGTTGTTTGGCCACCTCGGAGCTGCGATTTGACACCGTTGGACTATTATTTGTGGAGTGCCCTCAAAGTTAAGTGTTACGCCAACAAGCCAGAAACAATTGACGCTTTAAAGGACAATATTCGTGAAGCCATTGATGAAATGCAGCTGCTCACAATCGATAATGTGCTTAAAAATTGGACCGATCATGTATGCTACTGCATGGCCAGCTGAGGCAGCCATTTGAATGAAATTATTTTCCATTATTAACCGGAAGGATTGTTCTTTCAAATAAAAAAAGAAATTTGAGATAATGTTCAGTAGTTTTTTTTATAGCATTTTCAAAAAAAAAGTTATTTGGCGGACCCTTTACAACATTTCGTTTCAACAGGACGGCATTAGAATAATATTTATGCTGTTCCCCTAGCATCAATTGATGCTACTGCAGAGCCAGGAAGTCATTGAATGAAGTCGTGTTCCGTAATTAACCACAAGGATCGTAATTTGGAATAAAAAACCAGACTGAAAAAAATTATATAGCAAAATCAAGATGCAAAATTAATATAGTCCACCCTGTATGTATTTATTTTCTCACCTATCTATTTCTGAACTAGTATTTCTCATTCATAATTTGGAAAACACGTGTTCCATTTTTCAGTTTTTATCAGAAGAATTAAAGTAGGTATTTAAACGAAATTTGTAATCTTATAATTTTTTGAATTAATAACTCAGGCCCACAAAATGTGATAAAACGGCAGACCCTCGGAGCAGAGTTTACATTTTTCAAAAATCAAAAAAAAAAAATAAATAATTACCTGACGCCAAAGTTCAGTAATAAGAAGGTAAATGGGAAATACCTCCGAAAAATCGTAGCCCAACTTATAAACACTTTTTAAGGTCAGGAGCAATGCCATTGGATTCATCGCATTAAATACCTGTAGCAAAGTATACTTTGGTCTCAGAATTTGAAATGTTATAAATTTTTTTTTACTTTTGGGAAAGACTGCTAACCAAGTAGGTTTAAACGGACGTTTTTTTTTTAGAAAAAATATAATATCTGTTATTTCCCGAAAATCTGATGTGACGCAGAAATTTTGAGCTCGGATTTGAATGCACTGTTTGTTGTGGTACGGCCTCTGTAATTAGCATTCTTTTAACTTGAAATTTTTAACACTTATGTATTTACATATTAATTCTGGCACACTTTAATTTAATTAAAAAAAAAAAAACTCACCTGGAACTATAATTGATAAAGAGAAACCCGATTGTTTTAAGATGTACCAAATATTACGCCAATCCCAGTATAACGGTTATTCCATAAAATTTGTTGACTTAAAAAAAATCAGTAGCAGCAAGTGGTTGTTTTTGCTTCGTTTAATTTTAAAACCAACCAGTTTCTTTTGCTTTTTTCAATATTTAAACAGGAAGTTTTTTTGTATTTTGTATCAACGCACAACAAAAATAACGAATAGACAAGAAAACATAACGCAAAAAAACACACTAACTTTTTACAACAATAATAAATAACACGACTTTGCCAAAACGTAAAATTGTTTCATAATTTATCCGACACACACGCACTAGTTTTGATTGCCAAAAGTATAAATTTCAATTTCCACAAAGTGTGACAATAATTAATTGTATTATTATTATTATTATAAATTAAACTTGATTTTTTTAACAGATTTTTGGAAAATTTTTTGTGTTAACAAACAGGTCTTTAATTCTACTTTTTGTTTTACTTATCGATTTCACGTCTATTTACAATAACAAAACAACAAATAAAATGCTGTTTAATGTTTCATAAACAGCTGTTTCAGTTAAAACTGTCAAAACGAAAGAAAGAAATAAACAAAAAATTTCTCTCTTGACTTTTGACATTTCGAAGAGAATGAAGATAACAAAACGGAATATAAATTTCAAATCACAAAATAAACAAAAGCAAAAAAGTTAATAAGTTACCGCAGTCTTGCGCCTGACGATTTACCTTCCACTCTCAGTTGTTAGCAAAACTGATAAGAGCTTAGTAAAGGTTTAATAGCATAACATAAAATCTTTAAGAGAGTGTTAAGCACGTGACATTAGTTTAAAAAAAAAGAGTATATGTTAAACTCTGCTTAAACACTAAATGAGAATAAGCAATGGAATTATACTCTTTAATAATTGCCATGTAGACATGTTGCTGTAAAATGATATAACTAGTTGTTTCGTTAAATATTATTGTTGCAGAGCAAACGGAAAACATTGTTTATATACACTATATACATTTTTATATTAACTGAATGAAATAACAAATGTTTGTGTTTCGAAAATCTGCAATAATTCGGATTTTTTTTAAACTCTCGTTATGAATTATAAACAAATGCTAATCATCCATATCAACAATAAAAAAAATTTAAATAAATAAAGATTTAATATAAATCTAAAATGTTGCTTTATGTTAACAAAAATACAGATTTCAAAACCAAAAACCGTCTTTAATTGATCCACGTTGGTTGTATTTAAAGCTGTTTCTTTTTCAACACTTAAATGATGTTGAAGTAAGATTCATCCCAAAATTAAATTTACAACAAAGAAAGCAATTTGTTGTTAATTTAATTAATTAAGAAGTTGACTGCAAAAAGATATGCTAATTAAATTTAGTTAAATTTTAGAAAAATCAAACATAACTGACTTTTTGGAACACCATCTTGGCAAAGCAATAAATTTCTCAATGCTTTGTGCTGACAATAACAATTCATTTGAAAAATAATTAATTGTACTGAAATATAATTCAATGTACTACAATAATTTAAATCAATGAACAATCTGTTGATAATAAATATTAATAATAGTTTAAAAAAAAAAAAAATAATGATGATAATAAATTGTAATTATTTTTTTTAATACTTTTCCAAAATCTTTTGAAATAGAATGCATTTCGGTAATTTTGTGTAACAGGCGAATTTTTAAACTGCTATAGCCAAGGACAGTATGTTAATGGGGATGTGCAAACTGAAAATTTGTAACATAAAAACTGATAATGCAAGAGTGGCCAACAAGACTGTATAAATGTATACACCAAGGACAGTATATTATTATATATATGGTCATTACTACAACCTCCGGCCGGGTATCTTTGTCTTCGCATCTCATAAAATAGATAGTCATTTTAGATGGCATCATCGAATTTTTTATTCCGATGTAATAGATACACCAGCAGTAGAAGTCAGTGGGTTAGTACGCTTATTTCAAATTAGAAATGTCACACTGTACGGCAATTTTTTGTTTTTTAAGTACAATTTGATATACGAGTGATTTTTTTTTGTTTGTGATTGTGAATAAATTGCCATTGCTTTAAATTATTCTAAATAAAAAATGGTGTGTTTCATTTAGCTTTGAGAAGTTTTCGTTAAAATTTTTTTAGATTAAAATTAAAATATGTTTTTGTTGGTATTAAAAAGTTTAGTACAGGATAAGAACGAAACTAATTTTTAAGTAGCTTTTTAAGTATATTTTATGCAATGGAATGTACAGTCATCGAAAATTACGCAAAGGGTTTTCGGCCGTACTACTGTTATTTTTTAAAAATAAATACTTAAAAATATTTATAATATTCTTATTTTATATTTTTTTTTAAGTCTAGTTGCTTCATAACATATTTTTTCAAACTAAATTCTGCAGATAGTTTTACTTTCAGAATATAAAAAAAAAATTGTTTAAATACTATTTTTTCCTTCTAGGAAAGAAAAGTGTTCTGAGGAATATTTGATATTGTTTACTTTATATATACATATGTATTTTAGTTTATATATATGTATATACATATGTATAATAAAATCGAAGAAATAAAAACCAAAAAATAACTGTTGTTTTTGTTCAAAAAAATAAAAAAAAAAACTGTTATTTTTGCTGGAAAAAATTAAAATAAAAAATATATGTTATTGTTGTCCGAAAAATTAAAAATCAAAATTTTAAAATCATTGCATTTAATCGGTTTTGACACATTTACTTCTATATGCTTTTTTGGTTTTAAAATTTCGGTTCCTGTAGCGCGATTCAGTAACTTCCTTTAACGGTAGTCGAATCTTTAAAAAAGAAACAACAAAATTAAGGATTTTGTTTTATCTAAACGACAACCATTTCTGTGTTGTTTATTCAATCGAGAAAAAGTTAAAAAGGTTGAAATGTCGTCATACATAAATAAAAATCATAAAATAGTGAAAATATTTTGCTTTTATTATAAAAATATATATAAATAAAAAAATTAAATAGCATATTCAATTCATTATTTTATTTTCAGATAAAGAAACAAAAACATTAATTAAAAAAATAAAGAAATTAAACATAAACATAAAATCATCTTGTCAAACACGAAGTAATTTGTTTTTTTTTTATTCTTCCTTGTGTTTTTGCTTATTTTGACAGAGATGCCACTCGTTCACAATTTAAATAAATAGAAAAATAGATTTGTCGACTGTCGTTAAGGTGTACTTAGTGAATCACTTAATCGGTAGTGCAAACAACAATAGCTGTAGGTATATTTTGCGATTGTCGGATCGTTAAAATTTACAGAATCGCACTACCGGTATTTATCAAATTATCAAATTGTTGCTTTTTAAAATATTTTGTTATTGTTTGTTATACATACAAGTCCATATATTAATGTAAACGTAAAACTGATGTGGAGGGTATCAAAGATTCTGCACAGCCGAATTTAAAAACTTTTACTTTTTTTTTCTATTTTCTAATAAAAGATGAAAATTATGAAAATCCGTTTTAAGGATTTTTTTAAAGAGAAAGTAATTCTTTAACAAAATGTACTCTAATATTAAAAAGTACTTTTTTTTAAGAAAATGCACAGTTGTACATTTTTAAGAAGAGGATCTTTTTTTAATGAAAATTAACATTTTCAAGAAAATTTACTTTTTACAAAAGGTACTTTTTCAAAAGAGTACTTATTAAAAAAATGTTATTTTTTAAGGATATTTGTATGGGGGCTAGGTCTGAACATGGACCGATTCTCACCAGTTTCAATAGCGTTCATCCCATGGCCGATAAAAGCTTATGTACCAAATTTCATCAAAATATATTTATATTTGCGACCTGCAGTTTGATTACAAACTTTACATGGACACACAGACGGACGGACGGACATTGTTAAATCAACTCAGAAAGTGATTCTGATTCGATCGGTATAATTAAAGATGGGTCTAGGTCAAATATTTTTGGTTGTTACAAACAGCAGCACAAAGTCATTATAGCCAAACCACATAGTGGTATAGGGTATAAAAACTATGTGATTTTAAAGTAACTAAAAACATAAAATTTTAGAAACCAAACGAATCTTAAACCATCAACAGTAGTTTTAGTGTGATGTTAAACTAAAAATCGCTTACAACTGTCAACTGTCATGGTGACAGTACTTAACCTAAATTCTTCGTATAAATGAAAACAAACAAACATACAAAAACATCACACCAATATATGCATTAAATTAACACTCAGTGAATTTAAATTTTTAAAGTATAAAGCAACATCAGTGCGACTAGCTTTTTTTAAATTCGCTAAACAAGAAACTTAAACTTTAGGTTGTTAGTTTTTGTCGACAATTAAAAGAAAACAGTGTCAAAACTGACAGCATTTAATCAAATGTCAAAATCTTATGTCACCCACAACCACGGTTTTCATCCATTTAAAATTGGAAGCAGAGCTTAAATATATGAAAAGTAGAGTAAAGCGAGTTGTATAGGATTAAAAAAGTAGTACTTAATATAATCATCCAAAATATTTCGACTGTAGCTGTATAATTCCGTGGACTTAATGGTGTTTCTTGAGATTCGTTTTTAAGATTTCTTGAATTCTTTGATTCTGTACAAAACCATTATGAAAAGCTGCCTTCAGACTTATAATTATGAGATTTTAATGTTACTTTTTTAATTTAAATTAATTTAATTCAATTTCAAAGTTAACTAAAACTGCTTTTTATTTCCAATCCATCATTGGAAAGGTGTTCACTGCTGCGACTACTGCAACAAGTAGTTGTTGATCCTTGACGACTGAACTTTAAACGCTGCAAAATTTGTTACGTCTATCGACCCAATAATTCTAAATAAAAGTACTGTCCAATATATTTAATTTCCAACGGCTCTTAGATAAGAAAAAAAAAATTATGGTTATTATATATAAAAAAGTAATTTACGTTGAGCAAAGCGAGTTATTACTCTTTATTTAGTATGATCGCAAATAGACAACTAATTTCTATGACCTTCTTTTTTTCGAATTATTCGATATGGGAGTGCTAAGTTCGTGTATTATATACAAGTAATTAAAAGCTATTTTTCATAAGGAAGGATCCAAACGTGCAATGCAGTCAGTTAATATTCATTTAACTGGATATTATCTAACTAGAATGAAAACGATGTGTTATTTGTAATAAAAACTGCAATGACAGTCGCAAAAACATTTTCGTTTCACAAACCAGCGTAACTGTTTGATTATCTTACCTGAGTAATTCCGTATTCTTTTATATACATATTTAGAATAAATTTCTTTTTTCTTTGTTTTTTAAGGTGTAGTTAAATGAGCAATAGATTTAATTTAATTAGTTTTGTTAAATTAAAAAAAAAAATAGTAAAATAAATTAATTTCTGCTGTGACGGCCAATGGACACATATGTTCCATTTTCATTTTCAGCGTCAAAGTCTCAAAAATTCTGAAAACAGAAAGTTTGGGCCAGCGCATACCACAGTTTTTATCTCGTAGGTCCAATAACAGCCGAAAAATGATCTTTCAAAAAATTTGAGAAAAGCATATTTATTGACCTTGGGTTCACTCTATTAACCGTTCTTCAAATTAAGCGGTATCATCTAAAATCCACAACCCTCCTCTATGGATAGAAGTCAGTTGGAAAAAAATCGGTTGAAAATGCATCAAATATAATACAAAATAACAGTGGGACATATCGAGGGCTTATATTCAAAAAGTGCTATCTACATTTTATAGCAATATTAATTTTTGATTTTAAAATGTTCTCTGATATAACTGTCAAATATAATATTAATTTTGATATCATTCATGATTAGTGGAACTATTTCTTAATAGGTATTGTGGCAAATCAATCGACAAATACTTTCAGATCTTATTAATAAATTAGTTTTACACGCTCTCTTTAAAATAATTATTAATGCAGATAGCACTTTTTGAATATAACCATTGGTCGTCAAAGGGTTAATTGAAACGTAGAATATATTTATATACGCTTCCGATTTTCACTAATTTCCAAAGTGTCCGTCCTAGAGGCGATCATGCATAACTACCAAACTTCTTTCAAAAATGATAAAGCCATAAGAAGGTGATAGTGGTTAGAAGTCAAATATTTTTTGGCAATTACAAACGTCAACCCCAACTCATTATTCGTTGACCACAGAATGGTATATGGTATATAAAAAAAAAATTAACTTTATAGTCGATCAAGATGTATGAAAATATGGGTCTTTGGATCATTTAAGTTCAACTCAGATCGAACATTCATATTCAAAATAGGTGGACGGATATCGTGCTTATGCAAGGATCAGTCTAATTAAAGTTATATTTAGGTCAAATAAAAATATATTTGAAATATAAGCACAAACTCTCTATACCGTTGCCACAGAAAATTATAAGGTATCAAAATACCTTAATTAAACTTGTTTTTTTTTAGTTTTTAAATCCATTCTGAATAACATATTGAATAATATTTTATTGATAATCGTTTGAGTGAGATATGTTTCCTCTGAGTAATTTCTATGTGTTTTGAAAATGGAAAAAGTGAAAAGGTACTTATTCTGAAGAGGAGTTTTGTTGGTCAACAAGATCGTCTTTTCTTTTATTGGCGTCGTTTCAATAGAATATGATTGTACTGATTTACAACAATAAAGTCGTGAGTTTTCCCATACTAATATTTAGTCCGTCGGATTGTGATCATTAAACCTTCGTTTGAGGGAAATAGACTTTGGATTAAGTACTCGACTGTAAATAATCGTCCAATCAATTTCTTTCATTTTCTAGCCTCCATATCAGGAATCAGACTGCTCATTTCATAGCATTGCATTTTTATTCATATTGATTTAATAGATCAGTACTTTCCCTCTTCCTGGCTAGGTTTTGTCTTGTAAGTATCGTTGACTAACAATGATAAATTCGGATACCAGCATAATAATGCAGTTGGTATTTTACACTCTGTTAAAAAATACAGGAAATTTGTCAATAATAGTAGGCTGTATTCGATGCGATACACCGTTTTAAACAAACAATCTGTTGGTGGACAAAACATTTTTTTACCCATATTTCAATGGAGAATTCGGCTCTTTCAGAGCCATACCATTCTATGGTCGAGGGGTAATGAGTCGATTTGGCGATATCCATCTGCCTGTGTGGCTGTTTGCCTTGCTTTGTGGCTGACTGCGTGTTTCCATACAAAGACAGTAATCCAAATACAAGTTGTAAATATAAATATATTTTGATAACATTTGATATGTATAAGCTTTTGTCAATCGCTATTGAAATTGGTGAACCCCTCTGATACCGACTTAAGTTTGTGTCAGCTCCAGATTGTCGTTTATATATCGTTTATTAGATTCATGCGTGTTTATTATATTATAAATATATATATTATATAAATAATATATTATATGATATTTTTAAAATATGGTCTTTATTTAAAAAAATGTGCTTTAAAAAAAATATTTTTTTTAACATAATATGAATTTTTGAGAAAATGTACTTTTATAAGAAAATTTACTTTTTGAAAATTTACTTTTTGGTGAAAGCGTACTTTTTTAAGAAAGGGTATTTTTTTTTAAGGAAAATTTACTTTTTCAAGAAAAGGTACTATTTAAACAATTACTTTCTGCACTTATTCTTTTTTTAAGAAAAGGTGTTTTTATAAGAAAATTTATTTTTTTAAGAAATGGAACTTTTGCATAAACATGTACTTTTTTGAGAAAATATATTTTTTAAGAAGATATACTTTTTTAACCCATTAAAAGCTAACAGTCTTTAAAATAAAAAACCATTCATTCTTTTTACTTACTATAAATGAAAGGAACATAAAGGAACATGTCCAATGGCCCAATGCATGTAATCATACATGCTTATTTTTTTATATAATAATTACAGAAACACTCGTTTTCTATGCACAGAGCTACTTCACATAGTTCACAAGTCCATCTAATTTAGTTGTGGCATTGACGACAGATTAACCGTTTTTCAATTCTTTTCGGAAAACGGTTTCCTGCTGTAAGTGCTACATAGGAACAATCGATCGTTTAGATATTGATGGTTGCATGTAGTTTTGTAGGTAGTGCCGGGCGATGGCACAAAGAATCTCCAGTAAAGCCATTTATTAGCTGCTGGATTCCTTGTATAACTTCCATGCATTGATGACGATTGAACTTATAATTTCAGGGTAAAGCGGCCACCATCACTTCTTTCCACGAAATTTTATCCTGTAATTTTTCAGTGTTTGATTACGAAGTACAACGCCACCCATTATTGAATTGTAATCTGCAATCAATTTTGGCTGTCGAACTCTTATCTTAGTTTTTGCGGCCGAGCACCAGCGGTTCACGGGAACATTTCTTTGTTCTCGAATCGCGTCTAGTAACAGTAGCTCGAACTCTTTTTAGTTTCATCAAAACCAACACAATAATGAGAAGTAGACAAATTGTCAAAGAAAATAACGTGATCGGTGGGAATTGAAACACTGTCTAAAAAATCCAAAATGAGTCTAGATCCGAGTGGCAGTTTTGCTTTTTCCGTACTTACATTTTTGGCTCCACAATATGTAACAAATTGGTGCATGTACCGACAAGTGCTCCCCAGCATCCATTCTCTGGTGATCATTTGGGAGAGTTTTGCTGTATTCTGTGATGCAGCTCTTGAAGGGGTACGTCGCCTTCGCTATCGCTGCTGCAAAATACCTCTATGTTACCGGAATATCTTGTGGCATTGTGTTAGCGATAAGATACTCTGCACCACCGTTCTCCACATCGGTATTGATATCTGCACCTGGTGGAATATACGCAAAATAAAAATCATTATGAAATGAAGCCCCTTACACAAAATCCAATATAAAAATCTAATCGAAATATATACAGCCATTGTACCCAAGTGTGTACACTGTTTTCAAAATCACTTTTATATGAAAAAATTTTTTTAAATTAGAGAAAAATAAGGCTTTTTATTCGTAAATCAAGTACAAGCTCTTTTAGTTGTTATGCGACACACTTTTGACAGAGTCAAACGATCACTGACCCACACAAAAACCGCAAATCTGGAATCTGCTAAGAAAAACAACGCAAACAATGCTGCTGCTTTGCCAATGTGCTTTTATTAAGCAGAGCTCATATAACACAAAATCAAAACAAACACTGGCAAAACTAATTTCTTAGTGGATTTATGGCATTTCAAATATGAGTGTTTTTCTGTACCTGTGCAAGTATAATGGCCAGTAATGGGTTAAGAAAATATAATTTTTTAAGAACATGTACTTTTGTCAGAAAATTTACTTTCTTTTTTTTAGAAAGGGTATTTTCTTAAGAAAAGTTACTTATTAAAAAGGTACTTTAAAAAGGAGTTGCTTTAAAAAAGATTCCTTAAAAAATGCCTGAAAAGGTACTTTAAAAAGAGGTACTCCAAAAAGGAACTTTTTTAAAAAAGGTACTTTTGTATGGAAATAATCCTTTTAAGAAAAGTCCTGTTTTATGAAAAAGTACTTTTTGAAAAAAATTAACTTTTGCAATAAAATTTACTTGTTTACAATTTGTACTTTAAAAAAAAAACTAATTTTGAAAAAAGACACTTATTAAAAAAGGTACTTGTTAACAGAAGGCCATTTTTTAAGAAAACTTACTTTTTTAAAAAAGATACTTTTTTACAAAAAGTACTTTTAAAAAAATTTCTTATTAAGAAAAGTTTCTATTTTAAAAAAGGTGCTGGTTTAATAAAAGGTAGATTTTAAGAAAATATAATTTTTAATTGTCCTAGATTGGCAATTACTGAAGAAAATACGCTTTTTAGAGAGAAAAAAAATTTTAAGAATTTTTTTATGATATTTCACTTATAGTGCGTTTACATCTAAGCAAAATCTGGTATATACGAGATTTCGAGCGAAATCTAGCTAATTTTTACTAGATTTCCCATACAAAACAAAATCTACCTCGTTACTAGATATGTGCACAATCTCATAAATCTTGTCAAACTTTGGCACTACTGCTGTGTTTTTTAATATTGTAGTAGAAAATTACAACGCAGTGACTGAAAAATTTACATTTAAAAACAAAAGCAAAGAAGTTAAATAAAAAGGAAATAAAATATTAACTATTAACAAAAAAGAAAAAAAAAATGACGAATCTATAATAAAAAAATATTTTGTAATTGAAAAGTTATAACTTTTAATAATGACATGTACCCATTCCAATCTGCTAAATAATAATTGTGGAAAATGAATTTGTTTTTGCTGTTCAAACTATACATTTAACAAATGCAGATTTTTTTCACAAAATTTCTATTTTAGTTTGTGCTTTTTCGTCTTTGATGTATAATATAATTATAGAATCTGTTCCTTTTTATAATTTTCCGTATCTCCATTTTCATATTGTTTTGTTTATTTTTGGTATTTCTAGTTTATATGTTTTATTTTAATCAGCTGCTTATTGTTGTGGAAACAAAATCTCACAAAATGTCAAAAAAGTTAGATGATAATGGTATTGATTTTGAAATAGCTTTCACTAAAATCTACTAGATTTCCCTCTGATGTAAACACGCTATTAGAGGTATTAGTGGCAATTTCATGAAATAAAAAATTTATCATTGGGCGATTCAAAGCAAGTTATTTCCGCAAGTTTTGGTTTAATATGGACTTTAATTACGAGAGCGCAAAATAAGGTGGGTTTTGATAATTTTGACGGGTTTCTCCAACTTTTACCTCTTTCGCTAGACACCATCATAATTTAATTCCTTCCTATCCATATTTTAATTGTTTAATAATTTTTTTTTGTAACTGACCAACCAACTTCGAGAAAACAAGAATCCTGGTCTAACAAAAAAGCATAAATTTTCGTGTCTTTAATTGTGGTATATTTTACCGATTTTTATGATCTGATGATTATTGCTTTTATAATTTGACGTCATTAACCCATTCGAACTGGGCGCCGCAAATGACCCCAAGCTAGTATAGGACGATTAAGTCAAAAAATTCAAATATTTTAACCCTAGGGGCACATAAGGGTAAGTTTTCGTAAAATATGGCATATTTTTCCACATTTCCCAACCCATATTAAGGGCTTGATCTAGTTTAGTAGAACAATTAATTTTTTTTTATAATGGTCCGTGGTAAAGAAGAAGAAGAAAGCATATATTTCAAAAATTGATAACTACCCTATATTCTTAATCGGACCGGTTTCTGGAATTTCAGCCTTCATCAGCGATTTATTGAGCATTGTGATAATTGTTATGTTTTAATTGAATAGATTGTTTCTGTATGAAATTTTTCTACGTAGGGCGGCCGTGAGGTTTGAACCATGAATCTTCACATACACTCGTACTTGCACTTTTTGGTCAGCGCTTTAATACACTCACCTAAAGTCAGGCCTACGAGCAATGTGGTTTCGTACCATACAGCTTTACTTTGTATTAATTTCAGAAGATACAACACTTTCCAAACAAACAATTGTTATTTTTGAATTTTGAATATTTTTTTTGCATATATACTTCTAATTTCCACTATTCTATTTATACCTTATACCACTATGTGGTTTGGGTATAATGACTTTCTGCTGCTGTATGTAACTACCAAAAATATTTGACCTAGACCCATCTTTAATTATACCGATCAAATCAGAATCACTATCTGATTCGATTTAACGATGTCCGTCCGTCCGTCTGTCAAACTGCAGGTCGCAAATATGAATATATTTTGACGAAATTTGGCATATAAGCTTTTGTCGGCCATAGGAAGAACGCTATTGAAATTGGTGAGAATCGGTCTATGTTCAGATCTAGCCCTCATACAAATGACCCCTATGAAATCACTATAAATTGCCATAAGATCCAAATTATCATATAAATCTTAGTCAACTTTTTGTAAGATAATTTCAACAAATATAACGAAAACTGTTCCTTTAATAAAAAAAACTAATGTAAATGCTCCTCCATGGAATACAATCACACTAGCATGGTTGAAAAATCGGAAAAACAGGCTCTATAGGAAATTTAAGAAAAGTAATAACCATATTGATCAAAGACTATATATTATATTATAAGCTGTATCTTAATTATATAGATGTTACTTCCAGTGTCCCTCAAGGGAGTCACCTTGGACCTCTCCTATTTTTACTGTTTATTAAAGATCTACCAAAGTCTATTCAATATAGCAATATTCTTATGTATGCCGACGATGTAAAAATCTACTCCACCATAAAAACAATGAAGACAGTATACGTCTCCAGTCTGACTTAAATAGCTTCTACAAATGGTGCAATGTCAACTTAATGGAATTAAATCTAAAAAAATGTCAGTCTATGACCCTGTCTAGATATTCGCCATCTTCGAACGTCTATGTCATCCATGACACAAAACTAAACTCAGTTGAATCGTTCATAGATTTGGGAGTTCATTTTGATAAAAGACTAAATTTTAATTCTCACGTAACAATGACTGTTAATAAGGCAAATGGTGTTTTATCTTTTATAAAGCGTTGGGAAAAGGAATTTAATGATCCTTATATAACAAAAAATCTATTCACGTCTTTGGTCAGGCCGATACTTGAATACGCATCAGTAATCTGGGATCCACAGTACAATGTTTTCATCAAAAAACTTGAATCAGTTCCGAAACAATTCTTACTATTTCGTCTTCGATATCTTGAGTGGAATGCGGAATTGAGTCTTGCACCGTATCGCAGTCGTTTGGATATAATAAAGCTTCCAACTTTGAAAAGTAGAAGGATCATTTCTAATATAACATTCTTCCTCAACCTGGTTCATGGTAAAATTGATTCTGAATGCCTTCTCGGAAAAATTTGTATAAATGTCCCTAACAGGCAACTTCGATCGTATGAGCCGGTTTACCTGAATTTCCACAGATCAAGTTTCATTAATTTCGATCCATTCCGAAGAATTTGCACCGAAGTGAACAGGCACTATGCTTTAATTGATTTATCCGATGATGTTGATGTTATTAAAAGAAGATTAACGACATATTTCAACTCTAATGATTATGTTTATAACTGTATTTAAAGTCTGTATTATTTTTGTAAATATTGCTCAGCTGTTGCTTTATTGTAGCTGAATTAAATAAATAAATAAAAGTTGGGTTTGTATGTGTTTATTACATCCACTAAGCAGTAGTCCAAAAATGATCCCTATGGGAAACTCTTAGTCATAGGCCCAATATAAAGCTGCTTCCCGATCTTCACTTAAATCTATCAAAAAACAAAAATATTTCACGGATTGTTTTCAAATTTTGTTTGTATATATTTTTGCAAAATACAAGAGACTTTACCAAACATGGTAAGGATCGGTCCATTTTTGGGCCTACTCCCCATATAGCTATAGCATCCGATATGAACTTTCCATATCTGCAGCCAAAAACATTAATAAAAATCCGACTCAAATTTGGTTTATGCTTATTTTCTATATCCAGTTAGTTGGGCCTGAGAGGGTCTCTAAACACATGGTATATGGTATCGTATAGTCGGTCTAGACCGACTATAATTTTCTTATTTGTTTTTAATTATGCCAAAATTCATAGTTTGGCCTCGGCAAGGATTGGGTTAACGTTGTTCGATTTATTCCAAATTTTAAGCATGGAAGACTTGCACACTTGGTTATTATATTTCAAGCGTCACATCTAAAAATTCGATAGCACTTTCAAACTATTTGATTTTTTTTAATAAATTGTCTTTTATTAGCTTGGGGTCATATGCGACCTCAAGTCTAACTGGGTTAATGGGAGTATATTATTTTTTTGTCAGAAACCCTAGGCTATTAAGATAAAACATAAAATTTAAAAGTAGAACACTGATAAATTTTTGATAGAAAGTATTTAGAAAGATTATATTTACTGAATATTTCAGAAAAAAACACAATTTTCTCGAAATCCGCAAAAAATTATTTGTAAAATAATTCTGGTACAGGAATTTACTTCAAAATTCATAAAGTTAATCTGTAACATGTACTTAACAAGGGCTTAAAGAGCTAGATCAATTTTTTTAAATTTCGTTTAAGAAAATTTTTCAAAACTTGAAAAAGGAGTTTTAAAAATTTTCTCAAAAAAAAATTTCCGGTCTCAATGCGGTAAAAAGTGGTAAAAAAATACTTCATATCTGACTACCTACAGGTATATAAACTAAAACAAAATGTTGGCTTTAATTTCTTAAAATTTAAAAAAATGCCATCAAATTTCATGACTTAGTTTTTTTTTTTTGGCACAAAAGTGGGCTGGGGATTTGCTATTTCTTGGCGACTTTTTATTCCATTTTTGAGTTTTGTAGCTTTTCGGAAAGATAATTTAATATTGATCCAGAATTATATAACAATTTGTTGGAAAGATTAAACTATAGAACGAAATTTTCGTAAAATCTGAAAGAAAGTCATATTTTCCCCATATAAAAAACAATTGGAATTTCCAATCGCGTTGAGCCACCTCTAAATGTTTTTTGATTGGCCCAAAACTTTGTATCCATCTTTTTAGATTTTGTTTAACAAAATTTTTTAAAACTTAAAAAAAGATATTTCAAAATTTTACCCAAAAAAATTTTTGGTCTAATTCGTAATAAAACAATACTTTAAGTCTGAGTGCTCGTAGGTATAGTGACCAAAAACATTAAGGCTTTAATTAATTTCTTAAAGTTGAAAAAATTTCCGTCAAAATTCACGACCTAGTTTTTTTAGCACAAAAGTGGTCTGGGTCATTTCTTGGCGAATTTTTTTTCGATTTTGAAGTTATATAGCTTTTCAAAAATATAATTTAGTACTGAAATCGATTCATATAACAATCTGTAGAAAAAATTAAACTGTAGAACGAAATTGTCGTAATATCTGAAAAAAGTCATATTTTCCCCCCATATACAGACTTGAATTTATTTTTTTTTTTGATTAACCCAAAACTTTATATATCTTTTTTTTTTTTTTGCTATTCGTATATTTCTATGGGGGTGGGACTACAAATTCGAACACTTTTTTCCCTCCACCTAATATATACATATATATATATTGGTTTTAATATATTGAACCAAAAAGTAGTTTTTCAAGCTGTTGCAGCGCTATGGACAATATTGATGACAACAACTTCTTAAAGGTTTAGCGTTAATAACAGCAAAACAATCTTAAATTCGTATCGAATTTTACTTTAATGACATGTTTATTAATTTTTGTTAATTCAAAAAAAATGGAGAATCTCCCTCCGTAGCTTTTACTTTTAGACACATTGAGATAACGAAGTCTTCTAAAATCTAGTTATTTCAAAGGAGAGTTGTATATTATTTCTTCTACTACTTTGAAAATATATGTAGCCTTCTTTTAGGAGTAAAATAAAAAAATCATATATTTGTTAGTGAGTTTACACATAATACCCCTCTGTTGTTATTGGATGAAAATCAATGATAGCTGAATTCAAATCGTTGCGTTATAACTTCTTATTTTTCATTAATTAATTTTGGGTCTTATTTACAAGGAAATGATGTCGAGAACAAATGCTATTTGCATTGAATAGTCTAAAGGGAAAATATTTGTAGTATTATTGAAAAATGATGAAACATCTCTAACATATTCATTGATTTTTTGAGCATTGTGAAAAAATTGTCAAAGAAGATTTCAAAAATCTCTGTTTTCTGTTTTCATTTTTTACTTAGTTAATTAGTATCATAGAAATTCATCATCATCATTTGAATGTATCATTTCATCAGCATGTGAGTGTATGATATATACAATAGTACCAAATAAGGTGACTATGACCCCAACAACATCAAATAATAATAACAACATCAACGAACTGTACGTACGAGTACAACAATGAACATACACCTGTTTTTTTTTTACCTTATACCGAGAATATTGTGTTATTTGAAATATATTTGAAAAAAAAAAAAAAAAATAACCAACCAAGCGCATTTTAATAAAAGAATTTGCATTTATATAGAATATTTTATAGCAATACAGTTACAAATTGGTTACAAAGTGTATTTTATTTTTTGTTTTACACTACACCCCCTCTCTCCCTAAGGGTATTATGAGTTTGTGCTGATGTTTGTTATTACCAAAAATTTTTATTTGAAAAATAAAACATTCGACAAATATATAATTTGTGAAGTCAACATGGGAAAAATAGCTTAGTCCGTCTTCATATCAGCCCTGCCATCAAACAGGATATCGCAAAAAAAAAGTATTTACAGTGTCTCCGTAACATATTCCAACTTCAGTATTAAATTAAAAGTTTTCCAAAAAAAAAAAAAAAAAAATCGAAAGTTATAATTTTTCAAAGAATTTGTAGAAGGCATTCGAATTTTAAAATATTACAGTTTGAAACAACCGGAATAAGAATTTTCAGTTGATTTAACGTTATTGCAAGTTCATCATGGAATGAAAGCAACGTGAAACATCAGAGCATGATTGGAAAATTTTATCAAACCTTCAAAAAGAAAGAAACTGTTTTCCCGAAGTAAAGAGAAGGGTGTGAAGATCTTACTCATCTATTAAAATCATTATGTACAGACAAACCTTTTGTAATAACTATAAAAAGAGCACAAGATCTGACAGAACTCAGAAGCTAACGTGAAATAAATATTAAGTTTTTACAAACAAAACCAAGGAAAAATTAAAGAAAAAGTGCTATTAGATTTACCAGGTGATGTCATCACTGAGATTGGGAACAGTTTTACCATGCGCAATGTGCTATCTGATACTGGTGCCCACGTTAGAGAAACACAAAATACAAGTAAAAGTGTTAACCGTACTCCTTCCTTGGTATAGAAAACTATATTTTTTTTTTCAAAAATCTCTAAAACTGTTAAAGTTTTTTTTTTTGAAATTTTTCTTTATCATGTATATGAGCCGAAATGGATTAACTTTAAGTTTCAAACAAGTAGGAGTGTTAAATTCGGATGTGCCGAATCTTTGATACCCTCCACCTTGGTTTGAGTATTGGTAATAAATGTAAGCAATATATTTGAAAAAGTAAACAATTTGTTAAACTTAATACCAAATTCTTTCAACAAATTATTTGGGTTGATCCGCTTAACAGATGATTTTTGTTTATTTCAAGAGTTGGTTTATAAAGCTCTCTCACATTAGTAATTCGTACTCCAACGAGGAAAAATCGTTTTCGTCTTTTCTTTTATTTCGGATAAAAGAAAACACGTTTCGGTGTTTGCTTTTTGGTCATCGTGGTTGGTGATCGGCATGTATTTAGTTTATATACCTATATGCATGCGTTTCCGGTTATATGATATAACCGCTCCTTTAATTTAAAGTTTTTGCAAATTAAATAGCTCGCCCTAACCTTCATTGCGAAAAAGCTCTCTCAATTTTTTTGTTAAAATATTACCATATTTGGAAAATAAATTTTTGTACATATTAAAAGGGATTTTTCTCAATTAGATTTTGTGGTAACAAAAAATGCAATAAAATACAAAATCTAAGCCAGTGATGCCAACTTTTGATTTTGAATTAAATTATGTTAATAAAATATATTTTTATTTATTGACTCCAAATACTACTACCTACTAATTATTATCGATCTTAAATTTTTGGGTTTTACTTTGCCTACCATGAAGTCAAATTTTGAAGTCATCATGAACACTGGTTCAAATAGAGATGCCAAACGCAAAAAACCAGATGTCCTAAAAATTTAAAATAAGATAATTTGTTATCTTTATTTTCTGAAAACTTCAAATTTTTATCCACAAAAATTGTGTAAAATAATATATGAATAACATTCTCATCAAATTGCACTTTATTTATGTAACAGTTTTTATGTTCTCAATTCTTAAATATAATTTGAGGTATTCTAAACTTCATTGAATTTAAATTAATGTTTTCTTAACCTGAAATGCTATTAATGTCTCCTGAAAATATTTGACCTACACCCATATTTAATTATACCGATCGAAACAGAATCACTATCTGATTCGATTTAACGATGTCCGTCCGTCCGTCCGTCTGTGTGTCCATGTAAAGCTTGTAATCAAACTGCAGGTCGCAAACATGAATCGGTGAGAATCGGTCCATGTTCAGACCTAGCCCCCATACAAATGACCCCTATCAAATCAACATATATTGCCATAAGATCCAAATTATCATATAGATATTACTCAAATTGGGTTTGTATGCGTTTATTATATCCATTACTGAGTAGTCCAAAAATTCTCCCTATGGGACAACCCTTACTCATAGGCCCCATGTAGAGCTGCTTCCCGATCTGCACTTAAATCTATCAAAAAACAAAAATATTGCACTGATTCTTTTCAAATTTTATTTGTATATATTTGTGCAAAATACAAGAGTCTTTACCAAACATGATCAGGATCGGTCCAATTTTAGGCCTAGTGCCCATATAGATATAGCAGCCGATATGAACTTTTTCATATCTGCAGCCAAAAAAATTAATAAAAATCCCACTCAAATTTGGTTTATCTTATTTTCTATGTCCAGTTAGTTTGGCCTAAGAGATAGGGTCTCTAAACGCATGGTATAGGGTATCGTATAGTCGGTCTAGACCAACTATAATTTTCTTACTTGTTTAAATTCAATTGATGTCTTCTAAATTTCAAGTGATTATTTCCGACGTTTTAATATGATTTTCTGAAATTTAATTGATATTTTCTAATTTATAATTGGAAATCTGCATTTCAGTTTTTAGAATTGATATTTTTTTAAATTTGATAGAAAATTTAACAGTGCAATTTTGTAGTTATGTGAAAAATAATGCTTTAGTAATTATAAACAATTTTTAAAAATTGTATATAATCGCAATCAGATATTTTGTAGGTAAAGCAGAATAATAATTTTATATAGCTATGTAGAACTGTTGACATTCATTTTAAATAACTGATGCAAAGCTAATTAGAACAAAATTTGTGGCGCTATCTACTGTGGCATAGTCACACTGCGCAAAATGAAGTGACACTCTGTAAATGTATTTTCGGTTAAACAAAATATTGCAGAATTTTATATAAATAAAATAATATACCAATTTATTCCTAACATGCGGTTATTATGGATATTTAGAATATATGTATATTATTTTATTACTTAATATATGTATGTATGTATGTATATATAAATATTACACACAAAAAATACAACACCACGATACTACAAAATTAACATCAATCCATTTTATATTACTTTTTTTAGTTAATAAATAAATATTACTTTTTTTAATAATAAACAAAAAACCATACGTTTTTCCATAATTCTTTTACAAATATGTCCATAAGTTTGGCTTATTAACTTCTTGTTGTGTTTACAAAATAGAGTTACCGAATTTATCATATATGCACATTTTTGGGGAACCGGTTAACATTTATTATCATTAGTTTTTATATGCGCATTTCAAGAAATAAATCATAATAATACATTTAACAAGTTAAAACTTTAATTCCAATTTTATAGTAATCCAGAAAATTTGCATTACGTTTTTAACAGGGTAACATTATTCATCAATAGTGTCAGCAAGCAATAATGATAGAACTAACTTAAGGCCTAGTTAACCACACGTAACAATAACGTAAGGTGTCAGCTGTTTATTAGTTACATTAAAAGCGTTGGGTCGTGCCGGTTACGTTCAGTAATGTTGTAAATGCTTTTCGTATATATGTATATTATATTATATATTTATTATTTAGAGTTTTTTGATATTTGCAAAACTTGCGATGTTACATGAACGAGTCAATGGTTAGTGGAGACTGCTAATGTTGAAATGACTGAAATTCTGCATTAAACCCTGCCATTAATTTGAAGTTTCATTCGATTTTGACGTTTAAGTATTTTAAAATGGCGCAACTTAAATCAGATAAAAGCCAAATTAATAATTTTATTAATATGTATCGCGAATATGAGTGTTTATGGAACTAAAAAACTGAAAACTTTAAAAAGCGGATTTAAAAAGTAATTTTAGAAATGAAGTGTCTAGACATAATTTGCCCACTTCGCGTTTTGACGTTATTATATTTCTCTGACTTGAACATAAACATTGCCATGAATTACAGCTAGTCGAGACACCGTGTTATAAAAATCCCAGATATGTGTATGTACGTATATGTAAATATTACACACAAAAATACAATATCGAAAGTTATTGTTGTGTTTTTCTTTAAATAAATTAATTTTTTTTTTTTTTTGTAAATTTACATTGGTTTTTTTTTTATTAACAACTAGGTAGTTTAGCATTATTTGCTTTAGATGTTGGTGAATTTTTACTCCCCTTGTATTAACCCGTAGTGTCTGCTTCTCTGCTTGTGGACAAAATTTTGGATTGATTTTTAACTCCGTTCCCTAACCCAATTGATCTGAAACTTTGCAAGCATGCTCGTGGCAATGAAAAAAATCATCTAACAAATTTTTATAGTGATGCCAAACCAATGGAAACATTTGAATTTTTCTACCAGAGTTGATAAAAAAAATGTACAAAGGGTTAGTTTTTATTATATTATTACCACAACGACCACAAAAACAACAAGTTCAGCTGTGACAACAATACAAGAGCTATATAGAAACATTATATTTTTCATTTATTTATTTTTTTAATTTTTCAGTGATTTCCCTGGACCTGTTCCGTCGATTTTAATGATTTTTGAAATATGAATCTTCCCATGATCTTGGGGAATCATTCTCACTAAAAGTGATCACCCTATCTGTCCTACTGAGGGCGTGATCGTGACAAGAACAGCATAGAAAATCATATTTTTTCAAGACTTTTTTTAGTTCTTCATTCAAGTCTCGGGCCCCAATCAAGCGATTTGGGCGATTTTAAATAGCAAATTTTTCAGAATGTTAGTGAATCATTTTTTATGCCAACGAGAACCCGATTGAAGTTGTCCTTCTGATTTCCACAGACGGACATCGTCATATCAACTCCGCTTGTTATAAGGATCACTAATATATATATTTTTTAGGGTCCAGAATTTTTTTTTCTAATTATTACAAACGGAATGACAAACTTATATATACCCTCTGCACACTGGGGTGGAGGTTATAATCATATATGGTTCGTTGTTTTTTGACAATTTCAATTTGGTGTGATTGGTGTAGTTTTCTACCCTACATAGGAAAGTTGTATGAAAATAGTACTTTGTATGAAAGCAAGGTACCAAATAATTACGATAGTTTTTTAAATGGTAGGCTATAAAGTTTTGAATCCTTAAATATCTCTAATAGCTAATATGAGTATTTTGCACTTGGCTGGCTATGTAATTTTGAATATTTTAATAACAGAATATATCATTTTTTTTATTGTATTTTATTTTTTTTGATTCAATCTACATCTTCGTATTTTATTTATTTATTTATCTATTTCGGAATCCCATTCAACATAAAATATTATAACTAAAGTGCAGGATTAGTACTTGGTGTATAGCAGTAAGGAAATTTTGCATTGCGTTTAATAGCAATTAAAAAAAAAAAAACAAAAAAGGTTTTGGATTTTGCATTCTGTTTTTTTTTCAAAATTTTAAGTAATTCTTTTATCCAGCTTAACTATGCGATGTTGGCAATTTGTTTTGGTTGAACTTACATTTAGATTATTTCCTCTTTTAGAAAAAAAAAATAATTATAAATGTGTAAGTTAATCTGTTTTTTAAAAATTCGTGTTCACATTTACCCCCGCGTTTTTTTAGAAGAAGAGAAAAGTGGGGTAAATGAAAACAAGAAACTTAGACTCTTAAGGCTGTAGAATAAAAACATTTAGGGTAAAAGTGAACTAAATCAAATGAAAACGTTTGACGAAGAAAAGGAATCGAAAATGCAATGTTCACAATTACCCCAAAGAAAATTTAATAAGGAGTAAAATATAGAGATAGTTGTTTAAAAAGATTTCATTTCAACGTTTTACCTGAAAATAAATAACACAAAATTTTGTAATTATGAAATTAAAAAGAAAATTCTTATAAATTTAAACATTGCAACTCAAAAACTGTAACTTTCGCATTAAAATCTATGTAACCTTTCCTTCGACAATGCCGTTTATTGGATCTGGCAACAATCCAAGAAATTGGTTAATAGATCGCTTTCGACAGCTTGAAACATTGTTTTTGGGGAATCACTACTAATAATCTCAAATACTTCGGCCTATTCTTCGTCCTCCAGGACCCTCGAAAACTTACATACGTACTTATGTATATGTGGTAGCAAGCCGCTTTCCACCCTTAAAATTGATAACGACAAACTGGCCTGGCCTTAATTTGTTTATTCGCTCAATGTCCAGACATTCTAGTTCTTCAGCTTCTTCTATCCCTTCATTCTACACGAATTCATTGCTTGGTATAGATACATCTCTTTTCAGCTGAAAATGAGCTCATATTTGTCATCCTGTCACTTACATTTTTAGGTTTTGAGCAGGGAGGACAAACACACATTTTAGGAATATCTAGTGTTCGTCTTATAGATTCTTTAAATTTAAGTTGAAAGGATGGTGTTGGTTCTAGATGGGGTTGCATGTTCTGGTGAACTAGTTGTCCGGACTTTGCACAGTTTGTTATCAATAGCTTGCTCTTGTACACTGAAAGCATTAAATTTGGTCGGATCAAATGGAAAAATCCCAGTGGGTCTAAATCCTGATACAATATTTGCGGACGTAAGGAAGCCGGCAATTTCCTTGTCCCATCATATTCTTACCATAATTGAGAAGACATATGTCCCACCCAGTTTTAACTGGACCAAAAACACATTTGCCGAGCGGTTGTAATATATCACTTAAATGACTTGGGAAATGAATTAGCTGAATATTATTTTTAAGAGCTTCTTCATCGACCCTAACACTGATATGGCTAGAGTGACCGTCGTAGAGAAGAACAGCAGTTTTTCAATGCGAACTTTTTGGACATGAGGAATGAGTCCGTTCGGAATCCAATCATAGAATTGAGCAGCATAAAGAGTTCCTGGGAAGCAATCTATTGAAGTCCATCGTACCCGAAGAGCGCAGCCTTTGAAAACAATTAGTGGTTGTAGCTTATCTCCACTAGCAGATACACAAGCCAAGGCGGTTATTGACTCTCTGCCAGAACCACCACTAACTCGGCTTAAGGTAAACCCTTTTCCCCGATGGCTCTCAAACGACTTGGATTACTGCCGAAACCACTTTTATCCGCGTTCAAAGTAAAAGCTGCCTTGTCGGGGCTTTGCAAATGAAAGTCACAGTAACTTTGGCAATTTTTTCATAAAAGCCAAAAATTATGTCAGCTTTTCGAGTATCTTGACGCGCTTTTTGAAAGTGCTCTGGTTTTTTTCAGTGAGAGGTTTGGATGTCGTGACATTAAACTATAGTACCAGTCATCTCCTGGCTTCCCACTATTCAAAGGTGTATCTTGGTTTTTTGCTTTCGCGTAGGTACGCAGCCCGAAATTAGGCACCTTGCGATGGCGTCTTTCACATTTGACGAAAGTGAAGGCTTTCGACCTCCTGATGCAATGGCAGCAGCATTTTTCCTACCACCAATTCGATTAAAGTTTCTTTAGCTTGTCGATATGTCATCTTTTTGTTGTGGACGTCTTCCGCTGCATGTAAGATATCTTCTGATGTATAAGATGGAGGAGTCGTCTTTCGTTTATAAATACGTGGCTTCTTTTTGAATTAAAATTATATAAGATTAAATATAAGATAATTTGAAACGCATATTTGCAATTACCCTAATGTAATTACTTTTACCCCATTTCATCATATGGCCGATAGAAGCGCAAGCACGAAATTTAATCAAAATATATTCATAATTGCGACCTGTAGTTTGATTTCAAGATTTACATGGACACACAGACGGACGGACGGACATCGCTAAGTCAACTCAGAAAGTGATTCTGAGTCGTTCAATATAATAAAAGTTGGGTCTAGGTCAAATATTTTTCATATTTACAAACAGCAGCACAAAGTTATATATACTTAAAATTCCCATTTCTCTAAGAATGTTATATAAAAAATATCAATAAAAAAACACTCTGACCTAAATCATAATGAAGCCCATTACATTTATACTAGCAGATACCAGCCCTCGAAATTCGAACGCAAGTTCTAGGAAATTTTATTTTTGCTCTAAATAAAGACACTAAAAGTATGCTAACCAATTATGGCCAATTCAAAAAACAAACTCATTTTTATTACAAACACATTAACAAATTTAATAAACAACACATAGCATTGTATAATTTTATATATGTGTTAGTAGCAACTTTAAATGCAATTTACTCAAAACAAAGGGAAAAATCTAAAAATCGGTAAATCTGCAAATCGGCTGAAAAGAAATACCTTTCAAATAATATACGTTTGGTCAAAATCGGGATAAAACGGTAGAACAAAACATCAGTCACAAGATTATAGCATATTAATATTATAGATAAAAGGTTATTTTCCTATGTGATAAGGGTATAATGAGATTGTACTGATGTTTTTAACTACCAAAAATTTATGACATAGAAACAGCTTCCATCTGTCCGCCTGTCTGTCCGTCTGTGTGTCCATGTAAACATTAGCAAACCACAGGTCGCAAATATAAATATAGTTTGATGAAGTTTGGTATGTAAACTTTTATCGGCCATTGAAAGAACGCTATTTAGATAAGTGAAAAACGGTGCAAGATTAGACCTAGTCCCCATACAAATGTCCCTTCTGATATCGACTTAAATCGCCATGAGATCCAAATAATCATATAATTTTCAGACCAATTGGGTTTGTGTGCTTTTATTACATCCATTAAAGAGTAGTACAAAACTAAATCCTATAGGACATAGCCCACATATCTTCACATATACATATCGAAAACAAAAATATTGTACATATTATATTCAAATTTGATTTGTATATGTGTTTGAGAAAAGTAAGAGACTTTACCAAATATGGCAGATATCAGTTAATTTTCAACCTAGTCCCAATATAAATATAGCATCCGATATGAACTTTTTTTGATCTGCAAGCAAAAAAATTAACAAAAATTCCACTCATATTTGATTTATGCTTATTTTCTATACCCAATTGCTTCGATCTAAGACCAATTCTTTAAACTCATGGTATAGGGTATCGTATAGTCAGTCTGGACCGACTATAATTTTCTTGCTTGTTTGTTCTATCTTCTACATGGATATATTAACCCTTTAACCGCAAAAATGAAACTAGCAGTGATATTTTGCCTAAACGTTTATTTTTCTATTCTTTGGAAACTAAATAAAAATAAGTAAAAGAAAAAACTGAAAAAAAATCCTTTAGGTAAGGTACAAAGTATGTGTACTCGATTGGGTACAGCGGCGCCTTATAGGTGAAATTTTTCAAAACATGGTTTTTCGACACATAATGTTTTTAAACATTTTTTACATTGCCAGCGAACTCTTGCATGACATACTACACATCTTAATGGCTTTTCCATTTTTTTAGGGTAGTGACCTATACCATCTTGTAGTAATCCTGGAACCGATGAAGATGAAGGTCGAGGTTTACTTTGATTATTTTGGCATAAGAAGTATCTAGCAATAGAGCGACGCACAATGGTGCCGCGGCGGCAATAATTCAATTTTTAAATGTTCTCCGATCTTGATGATTTTTCATAATTTAAGAAAATACACCTTGAATATCGTGTTTCTAAAATATTAGGCCGATATTTTGTTTACTTTACTGTCCAGAGCCACTCAAAGTCAAGCAATGCGAAAATGTTTGGAATATGATATTTATGTATGTTATATTTAAAGGGTTTATACTGTTAAAGTACGACACGTATGTAACTTTGAGTATTTTTTTTTATTAAAAGAGATGTCATAGATAAGATTTATGAAAAAAAAATTTTTAAATATTGAAAAAAAAAAATTTTTTTTTATCGATATATTTTTGGTCCAAAAAAAAGAACATTCATCAACTTCATTGGACTGCATCTTCCTTGCGCAGGCAAGCGCACCCTGGAAGTCTATATGGAATTAAAGCCTGAAGTCTCACCTAAACAATGAAAAAAAAAAAAGTGAGACATTGCATGGCCATTTAAAAATATTAACAAAAAACAAAAAAATGAGCGGCTAAAAATGTGCATATGCGTAGTACTTTGTAGTAAGCATTGCAATGATTGCATACATGCTTTGTTCTTCGCTTAGTTGTTGTTGTTGTTTCTTGCTTAGTTCTTGTTTTGTTTCGTTTTTGTTCTATGCAGAAATACAATATGCGTACATTTTTTTTTTTGTTTTGTTTTGTTTTGATAGATATATATATATATATTTTAGTTTTTAAATTTATCAAGAGTTATTCAAATTTATTTATTTATTTTGTTGATTACATGTGCAAGCTAATCAGCTGTTCTGTTATCTCTATTGCACTTGACTCTCTATTTATATTAATTATGCAAATTTATTTCTATATACAAGTGCAAGTGTTTTGAATATTATCAAGTGTAAAATAAATATTAAAATATGAATAGTTTACAATTATCATATCGAGAAATCGTTGACATTTTATTTGATTGTGATAGCGATATTGATGTTGTTGTTGATGTTATTTCAACAAATTACAGCAATATCTCACGGGATAAAATAGATTCTTTTAAAAGATTTTTAGTGAAAACATTTGTGCCTAGATTCAAATCTAAATTGAAAAGTGTATTAAATAAGAAGTCAAGGTTTTTGGAGAAAAATGATGATTGGCTGTCCTGTAGTATGTACTCTTTTGGTGAAGATTATGTGGATATTGAGGAACCGAGCTGTTCCAATAAAGTAAAGCGTGGTCGTCCTGTTATGACCTTTGAGGACTCTCAAGAAAGATCGAAGCGTTATAAAGTGCAACAATTGTGTGCCAATACCTCTGCGGAGCTGATAACGTCAGCTGCAAAGAAAATTGATAAAGGTGATAACACGTTGACAAAGTTAACACCAGAAAAAGCGCTTAGCATTATTCTTGATGCAAATTTGTCAAAATTTCAGTACGAAATAGTGAGGAATGCAACGAAGGAGCTTAATATTAACATTTTTCCGTCATATAAAAAGGTTCTTTTAATAGAATGTGTTTTAATGTTTTGTATTAAAAATCGTCGTAGAGTATCTAATGTTTTGTGTATTGTTCAAAACATTTATTGTGTGTGTTGTTTTCTCTTGTTTTGTTTTACAAAGTAAGTTGCGTTATTATTATTATTAAACTTGTTTTAATCACCAGGTGTTACTTGCAAAAAAAGAATGTTTTCCACAGAACATTAAAGTTAAAGAAAATTTAAGTCAAGTCGATCTTCAAGATTTGTTAGATCATACGGCAGAAAGAATTTTGAAGTCAAAACCGCTAAGTGAAATCCGTGATATGCCTAATGACTTGAAATTAATTTCGAAATGGGGATGTGATGGTTCTTCTGGTCATAGTGAATATCAACAAAAATTCACAGATGAAAATACAACAGATAAAAGTATGTTTTTTATCCTAGTGATTAAAAAAATTAATTTATATATTTTCAATTTCTCATTAATAACTATTAAAATAAGTAAAAAGAATTACGCTTTTGAAAAATATAATCAGGTTCTTAATTAGTAATTTAAAACATATAAATTTATTTTTTTTTAATTATGTATTCAGTAATACTTACAATTACTAATTATTATTTAACAGGTATGTTCTTAACTTCACTTGTGCCGTTAAATTTAATTAAAAAACATGATTCATCGTTGGTGTGTTGGAAAAATTCCAGACCATCTTCCACCAGACTTTGCCGTCCAATTAAATTTGAATTCGTGAAGGAAACGGCGATTGTCATCAATGAGGAAGTCAAGAGAGTGGAAGATGAAATTGCAAATTTAGTAAACACTGTAGTGGAAGTTCATAACAAAATTTTTAGTATTAGCCATACACTTTTATTGACCATGATTGATGGAAAAATTGCAAGTACATTAACACAGACTTCATCCATGGCTGTATGCTTCATTTGCAATGCTAAGCCTACGGAAATGAACGATTTGGAAATTTTAAAAACAAAGACTGAGTCAGAAGACGCACTTAAATTTGGCATTTCTCCACTCCACGCGAGAATTAAATTTATGGAATGCATTTTACATATTGCATATAGAAAGCATTTCAAAGCTTGGCGAACAAACGCAAATTCAAGAACTGCAATGGAAGAAGAAAAGCGAAATATCCAAAGAAATTTGAAAGCTGTTTTGGGAATAAATGTTGACGTAGTGAAACAAGGTGTAGGCAGCACAAATGATGGTAATACATCTAGACGATTTTTTGAAAATCCGCGCATAACTGCTGACATTGTAGGGGTTGATGAAAACCTTATTCATCGTTTTAAAATAATATTGGCTACAATTAATTGTAATGAGCCAATCGATAGTAAAAAATTCCATGATTATTGTATGGACACTGCACAGTTATATATTTCTTTGTACAGCTGGTACTATATGCCAATTTCGGTACACAAAGTGCTAGTCCATGGCTGTAAAATAATAGCAGCAGCGATCCTGCCTATAGGAATGTTATCGGAAGAAGCCCAAGAAGCTCGGAACAAGGATTACAAAAAATACCGCTTGCATCATGCTCGAAAATGTGATAGGGTGTCTACAAATGTAGACGTGATGAATCATTTATTAGCTTCTTCGGATCCTTACATAAATAAATTACGTTCAAAGCCTAAAAAAAAATATTTAGAAATGCATGAAGATGTTAAAAACTTATTATGTGATTAAAAATTATAAAAAATTGATTTTAAAATTTTTTTTATTTTAAATTCGTTGGTTTTTGGATTTCTATAACTATTAAATTAGCCGAAATAACTGATTTCTACGTTGAACTTGTATGGAAAGTGGGCGTGTTTGTAGGCAGATTTTTTTCATATTTGATATCTAGAAAGAATAAGTTAATTTAAAGCTTCTTATGCAATTTTCATGATTCTAGATCTATTTTTATAGAAAATGTTCCACTTTACAGTTCACTTCGTATGGGAAGTGGGCGTATTTGTGGGCGGATTTTGTTCATATTTTCAGCAAAGCTTTCTAATATCAAAAAACACAAATTCACCAAATTTCATTGATCTAGGATAACTACAAGTATTTAATGCCGGGCTTTATATGAAAGGGGACCACTGTGCGACGGAATAAAAGCTGATCCATGTTGTCACTACGACTCATTACGTGTAACCGCCAGGCGTTTGCAATAGCGATATCTATTATGTAGGTAAAAAGTACCCACCATCATGTTTTACCGCGAATTGCAATCCTGTAAAGTGAAATAGACTGATCCAATTTATCTACTCCACTCATATGTTTGTTGTAAATCTGCAAAACTTTTGGAAAATTAACAGAATTTTTTTTGATGTTGAGACCAACGTTTTACAATACCTAATGGCTCAATTGCGTCATAGTTTGTTGCCACAGTACAGATGCTGCTGTCTTTCCATTTAACCATCAGTATTTCATTTTGTTTATCAAACCTATAATCGAACGAGGCACGATCTTCCTTTTTCACTTCCTTTGTGCTATTGATAGGACATTTATTGGTTCTATTTTCTCGTATGGTTCCCGTGGCACGATATCCTTCTATTTTGAGTTCCACTAAAAGGTTATAGCTCGTAAAAAAATTATCGAAAAATACTCCGTGCTTTGCTGGGTCAGTCTCCATCTCCTGAAGCAATTTTTTGACTATTCTTGATCTTAAGGGGTCAGTGGAATTTTCATCGGATTTTCCGCAATAAAAATCAAAAGTATGGCAATATCCCGTGGAACTAGCTGCTACCCAGTTTTTAAAACCAAACCGCACTGGTTTTCCTCTGATAAACTGTTTAGCGCGATGGTGACCAAAATATCTTACCATGGACTCATCAATTGAAATATGCTCGTGTAGTATACCCCACTGAAGGAATTTTTTCATTACAACATCAGCTAATGGACGAACTTTAAACATTTTGTCCCTGATAGTACCAGCTTCGTCATTATTCACAAGATGGATATTCTTTTTTATATCTCTATATCTTTGTCTGGTCATTGATTTTAATATAGTTTCTTCATCGTAGGACCAGTACAAATCCTCTTTGAGTAATTTGTGATACCCAGACAATATCATATACCTATAAACTTTTTCAAGTCGGTATGGTCTAATTGAAAGTTATGCCTGTTGTTTTGATTGGCATATAAATTTCAGTTTGTTATAATCAAGTTTATAACTTCATCGTCAAAGATTTTCTCAAATATTTGTACTGGGGTAAGATCATCAAGATGATTCTTTACATCTTCTCCCGACCCATTGAAGAGTACGTCGGTAAACACTTGCGCCATATTGGTTCTTGATGGCGACTTCTCTTAACCTTATCGACTAATGGTTCATCATCGCTGCTATCGTTTTCCTCACATCGAAATACCTCTATAGCACCAGGCACGTCGTGCGGCAAAGAGTCACCATCCATGTTCTCGTCGGCACCTTCTTCCTAATCTGTTACCACACTCGGTTTGGGTGGTATTATTGCAAAGTCATACTCCTGATTACCATCACCATCTCCTAAAATCGAGTTTACTGCTTCTTCTAAGCCCTTGAAAGCATAAGAAACGTTAGAACGTTTGAAATTCATCGTAAATAACAACTATAAAAAACTTCAAATTGTGCACGCGATACTTTTATACACGTGATCTGATAAAGATCTCTTACTACACTAAAACAATTGTAAACATTATTTAAATAAGTCATAATAGTTTCTTATTTTGGGATTTCCCTCTTTATATAAATACGTTTGCAAGTATACACAAGTATTTTTATTTTTATATGGATTCCGCCGCTGTACCCAACTAATTACAGTGGTATTCCAAATAAAAAATGTTTGTGATTATAAACTGGAATCGACTTATACATAATTTATTTTATAAGAGAGAATGTACACTATTAAATTACATATGTAAAATAAAAAAAAAAAATAACGAAAAAGAAAGAAATAACAAGTAAGAAAATTATAGTCGGTCTAGACCGACTATACGATACCCTATACCATGCGTTTAGAAACCCTATCTCTTAGGCCCAACTAACTGGACATTGAAAATAAGCAAAAACCAAATTTGAGTGGGATTTTTATTAATTTTTTTGGCTGCAGATATGAAAAAGTTCATATCGGATGCTATATCTATAAAGGGACTAGGTCCAAAAATGGACCGATCCTGATCATGTTTGGTAAAGTCTCTTGTATTTTGCAAAAATATGTAGAAACAAAATTTGAGAAGAATCAGTGCAATATTTTTGTTTTTAAATAGATTTAAGTGAAGATCGGGAAGCAGCTCCATATGGGGTCAAAGGGATCATTTTTGGACTACTCATTAGTGGATGTAATGAACGCATACAAACCCAATTTGAGTAAGATCTATATGACAATTTGGATCTTATGGCAATTTATGTCGATTTCATATGGGTAATTTGTATGGGGGCTAGGTCTGAACATGGACCGATTCTCACCAATTTCAATAGCGTTCATCCCATGGCCGACAAAAGCTTATATACCAAATTTCATCAAAATATATTAATATTTGCGACCTGCAGTTTGATTACAAGCTTTACATGGACACACAGACGGACGGACGGACGGACGGACGGACGGACGGACGGACGGACGGACATTGTTAAATCAACTCAGAAAGTGATTCTGATTCGATCGGTATAATTAAAGATGGGTCTAGGTCAAATATTTTTGGTTGTTACAAACAGCAGCACAAAGTCATTATACCCAAACCACATAGTGGTATAGGGTATAATAAAAGGACGGACATACTTGTATGCTTGAGGATACTGTAAGTTCAAAGTTCATTCTATGACAGTTGTCATCGATATAGCTGCAATTTTTTTCTTTTTTGAATCCTACATTTGTCATTTTTTAACAAATACACAAAAAACCATTATTACTTTTAAAGTCTAATAGCTGGCTTCCTTTTTCTGGGTGTACTCAATTGGGTACAGAGGCGCCAAATGGGTTAATACAAATTACTTATTTAAGCTTTACTACAGTTTTGCTGAAGAACGAAATGAGAAATAATCAATCGTTCTTGAGTTATAGCTGAAAAACTAAGCATTTATTTCCAATATATCGTAAAAACATAAAAAGGCTATGAAAGGCTGAAAGGTTTTAAAGGCCTTTAAAGGTTTTACTATACTGGCCTAGTACGTTCACCCTGAATTCCTCACCCCCCCAGACAATGACCTCGAAAATGTTCCACAGTGTTATTAGACCAAAGCTTGCATTTTATACGGGAGATATGATAGAGTAATTTAACCTACTCCCCTTATATTGAGGGGAAAGAAGGTTTAGGAAATAACAGTTTTTTTTTTTGGTTTTTTTCCTATTTGATCCAGAGTAACCTTTATAAAATTTTTTATCATTCAAATTACATTCTAACGGCTTATGAGATTCTACATACAACGTGAATAAAATATTTTAAGTGTTTCCTTTGTACCATAAGACGTCATGATTTTATGGTGTTTTCTATGGGGTTGTACATATCAATTGTGTTGTTTATAATGTTTTGTTTTGTATCTTTATCACTTATCCAAATTGCAGTACCTACCAACCAGCAGACATTTCTTGTAAGCAACAAGTATTAAAAAATTTTAAGTCCTTTACTCATAACTTAATATTGCCGCGGATGTTTTTTCAAATGAAAAGAAAATTTGTACTTAACTCAATGTTTTATGCCTTTTATTGCTTAAGCTAAATTCTTCGTATCTGTATATTGTCGTTTGACTGTGACTTTACCTGTTGACATATAAAAACTTTACGACTTTCGTAGTCTTCAGTTTAGATTAACACGTTCGGAGCAAATATATACTTAAAAAATTTTATTATTAAATAAAAAACACAAAACATTACTAGTTTTAAGCATGCAGGCATATTGTATATTCGGGCCCACACATTCATAAAAACGGTATCAACATTTGAAAAATTTTCTTTTGTATTGGTGCACTTGGAAAAAAAAAATAATTTAATAGAACAAGTAGGGCCCTATACTTTAATTAGCATTAAACCCGTTGATGTCTAACATCTAGATTTTGGAAAGTTTTGAATTGTTTTTTTTTTATTATAATCACATTGTTCAATAATAATAATAGCAATATTTATTCCTGAAAATTAAAAACTTTTCTTCAAGCATGGTTTTTAAGTGCAAATACAATATTTTATATGGATTCTTGGTAAAACAAGTAAGATTGTTAAATTCGACTATACCGAATCTTTGATAACCTGTATCTTAAACTCAATATTATAACTTATGTTGGTTTCGGCTACCAATTTCATACAGGTGCCGATTCTTAACTTTTAAATTCGACATACATATGTACATATATTTAATTTTCTTTTGTTTCTTACCAGTATTTATTTCTTTCTTATTTCTTATTTTTTATAAAAAACAATTAAATTATAATAGAAAAACTATTAAGATTCCTTTATAAGAGACCAGAGAGAAGTACTGTTTTTAACGTAGCCGGTGCTAGAATACCCAAAGGGATAATACTTTGTAATGTTTTAGGATCTTAAATACTGTTCGATATTTTAAAAAAAAGTTTAAAACAAGTAAGAAAATTATAGTCGGTCTAGACCGACTATACGATACCCTATACCATGCGTTTAAAGACCCTATCTCTTAGGCCCAACTAACTGGACATAGAAAATAAGCAAAAACCAAATTTTAGTGGGATTTTTATTAATTTTTTTTGCTGCAGATATGAAAAAGTTCATATCGGATGCTATATTTATATAGGGACTTGGTCCAAAAATGGACCGATCCTGATCTTGTTTGGTAAAGTCTCTTGTATTTTGCAAAAATATATACAAACAAAATTTGAGAAGAATCAGTGCAATATTTTTGTTTTTAATAGATTTAAGTGAAGATCGGGAAGCAGCTCTATATGGGGTCAAAGGAATCATTTTTGGACTACTCATTAATGGATGTAATGAACGCATACAAACCCAATTTGAGTAAGATCTATATGATAATTTGGATCTTATGGTAATTTATGTCGATTTCATATGGGGCTAGGTCTGAACATCGACCGATTCTCACCAATTTCAATAGCGTTCATCCCATGGCCGATAAAAGCTTATGTACCAAATTTCATCAAAATACATTCATATTTGCGACCTGCAGTTTGATTACAAGCTTTACATGGACACACAGACGGACGGACGGACGGACGGACGGACGGACGGACATTGTTAAATCAAATCAGAAAGTGATTCTGATTCGATCGGTATAATTAACGATGGGTCTAGGTCAAATATTTTTGGTTGTTACAAACAGCAGCACAAAGTCATTATACCCAAACCACATAGTGGTATAGGGTATAATTAGTCCTGACTGATTTTTGTTTTGCCTTATATCAGTAAAATGTCCAGATATTAACTTGAAAAAAAAAAACACTTTGTTAAATATTTTTATCTGAATTAATTTAAAAATATACATACATTTGCGAACAATTTGAAGCATTTATATGTTTAAGTATCCTATATTTATTAAAAAAAAAAAAACGAAAAAATTATTGTAGAAATAACAATAAAAACAATTAAAAGAAAATAGTGATATGCACATATAAAATTGAAACAAACCGTGTGTTTGATATATTTAAAAATCGAATATTAGAATAACAATCTAAAAAATGTCTATATCCATTTTATTGTTTTTCTTGGGATTTATAATGTTAGTATATCTCTCTTTCGTTTCAATATCCACCAATATCAATAATATGGTTGCAAATATTTAGACCATACTTTTTATAACTAGTGACTTAAACGCTTGTAGCCCGTTATGGGGACATCCTACATCCAATAGAAAGGGTATAACACATCTGAGCGCACACAACACTTTTTCCCATATTGACGTTACAATTTCTTCTATCTCCAAAAAACCAATTGGAAAGTTACACTAGCCAATAAGGTGTTGGACTGGAGCAACTAAATGTCTTTCCTAGGGTAATTAAGTGGGCTGAATTAGAATCTGTAATTGGTTTTTCTCTATCACGTCAGATTTTTGAGATATAAAAAAAATGTTTGTCTTCGTAAAAAATCATTAGTTTGTTTGAAAATCAATGAATTTTCAAAAGTGAATGGCATTAGTTGAACGTCGTTTGCACTTTGTTGGTTCGGTTTCACATATTCAATTTTCATTAAATCTTGGTGAACACGCAACGAGCGACGAACAGCTCGTTTTGTGGAAAAAAAATTTAAATACGAATGAAGAAAATCCTTCTGGTCACTCTGTTCTGACGTAATGATGACATGTAGCGCGACTATCCCATAGACAAAGGACACAACAATATTTTGTGAAACCTCCTTGAAACAGATTAATTTTCAATTTTCAGTTATTTACGATGGTCTATACTATATATACAAATAAATTTAAATCACACACCTTAAGGTCACCACAGATCTTCCATTTATGATCGTTGTATTTGAGTAATGTTAAAATTTCAGTCACTGATTCATAATTTTTCTTTGTATTAATGGTATGAGCCATTGGATGGTTTTTCGTTCCCGTTATGCAAAAGAAGAGCATATAAAATGTACTTAGAGCCATCAATAAATAATCTTCAATCAGTTTTGTCATATGGCTGGTTCATTTTTTGATATAAACCATCAACACCAATACAGTAAAGAATTGAGTGTTTCTTTTCAAAATATGCAGCCAATTCTAAGCTTCTATCTCTATAGATTGTTACTTTTGTCCCAACCGCAAAAGTATTCTGAGTCTTGCTTCAAATCCTGAATTAGATCATTCAGCTCAGCTCGAGTCACTAAATGGCGTTCATCACCAGCCTCATATAAACTACCACTGCTGGTGAAAATTGTTTCGGACTCACTGCTCTTAGCACTGGGAATGACTGGTAATGGATCATTTGGTGGACGTTGAACGAGTTTAGAAACAGATGGGACATTCGCACAACTAAATATTACTTACTTTTATTATTACTTTCGATTTTTTATATTGAATCCAGCAACTTTTGTTAAACAGAAATAACAATCGGTTTGATGGTTACTTCAATATCTCCAAAGTACTGGAATTAAAAAATCAAAATAGATCTTGTATAAAACAGTTCTGCAAACATTATCGGTGTACACGGTTTGTCCAAGTTTCTGACAGGAAAACCAAAATAATGCAGATATGCATATTTTAATGATTCTGCTATTGCATATCCTTTTTTTTCTACCAAATATTCACCACACACAAAGCAAAAATTGTTTGACACATTAACACACGATCTGCCTGACATGTTTAAGCGCTTCTGTCAAATTAATAATTGTGAAATTGTGGTGTCAGTATTGACTGTTTTACAGTATTGCCAGATGCGATAAAAAATGAACAAGATGTGATAGCTCAATTGTTATGCCAGATTCGGACCCAGCGCACCAAGATTAGTTAAAAAACTTGCTTTGTTTCTGCAGTCATTTTTTTTTTAATTTGTAGATCTATAATTTTTGAGGACCTAAATAATAGCGATCATTATCCTATTTTAACGCAATTTCTTCTTAGCAACCACACAATTCGACCCAAGCTTATAAAATTTAACGCTAAAAGAACAAATTGCGATATCTATAAATTTTTGTTGGCAGTAAGCAGTACGACAAGATTGAGAACTTCAAAGCCGTGGAAATAGAAGTTTGGAGAAAATCACAAATGAAGTTCTTTTAAATAGTATCCCACAAAGAATCACTGAGCTCATCTCCATCAATGGACGCCCTACTATTAAAATATAAAAGGTTTTTAGTATTCATTCGTAATGTTTCTTTTTTTTAATGAATGTTTTCTTAAAATTTTAAATTAAACCTACTTGTTTTAAGAAAACGTTTTGGACACTGGTGGTATTAATATTGCTATAAATTTGTAATCACTTTCTTTAAAAACTGTTGAAGTGTGGGTGCGGCTACTATATTGGCCTAGAAAGGGTTCAGAGTGCTGTGATAACGAGAGCCTTCATGCTTTGTGATACTTCATAACCTACTAACCTAAGTATTCGAAGAAATATGAAAAGAATGGTACTAGTGGGCATAGCATCACCCATTCCAATTAAAATCATGGAGTTTCATGCAACCAATTTTCCTGATTTTGCCCATAAATATGGAATATATAATATGATTTATATGGAGTGTAATTTTAATAATGTGAAAATACTGCTGTATAAAAAACATAATATTTTATATCGACATACTCAAAAGATATTTTCTAACCGAATTTTTGGTTGTACCAACAGAAATTTTATCTTTTTGATAAAATATTTACTGTTGAGACAATAGAATTGAAATTCGGCTTTGCTTTCTAATTGCACGCAGAAACGTATTTACGAGTGAAAGCTATGGCGAAACAAGGCCCTATTTTAACATCAGCTATTATTTTCCCAATGTGAATTTTGTATTTTTTTATTTACTTACAGTATGTCCTGTCGCGCTTCCTACGCAATTTTGTATTGTGCAATTATTTTATTTTACTTATTTTTTTATACTTTTTTTATTTCAGTGATTGATGATTTACAATTTTTTATGGTTGTTCATTTGGTGCAATAAATATCAATTGATATTTTCTGAAATTGAGTTCATATTTTTCTGATATACATTTGTTGTTTTCTGAAATACATTTGATATTTTCTGAAATACATTTAATATTTTCTGAAATACAATTGGTACTTTCTGATATACAATTGATACTTTCTGAAAATTAATTGATGTCTTGTGAAATACAATTGATACTTTCTGCAAATCAATTGCAATTTTTTGAAATACAATTGGAGAAGATGTAGAACAACTCTTTTTGTTAGTAACACGCAGCAGTACAAACTCTAACCCATAATATTATAGAGTATACACATTAGTCGGCGGCGGCTCCAACATAGAAGAATGAGTGGGCAGCGGTGACAAGCTGGCTTTGAGTCGAACACCTTGGACTTCAAGCCAAATGCAACCATACACTCAAACTCATATAAAATATGCTGCTAAGACAACAAGAACAATTAGAGCTATCACACACAAAAAACAAATATTATAATAACAATACGAGGGCGGCTCAATAACTTCCTGACTTTTCGAACTTCACTCGTAGTTATATGAAATGCAACACTGCTCCCACCAACTACCACCTGTTAGTAGACTACTGTAAAATTTTGAGCAAATTTCGTTATTCACTCTGCGTTTAACAGCTGTTCAAAACATACAACCTCGTGTTTTTTTTTTAATGAAAAAAGTGAATTTCATTAAACATTTTTTTTTGCAAAAAAAAAAAAACCGTCGATCAAACAAAGGAAAAGCCTGATAAATACTATGGGGACTCTGCATCATCGATTTCAATGGTAAAAAAGTGGTTTACTGACTTTCGTTGTGGTCGCACAAATAAAAATGACGCTGAACGTTCTGGACGGCCAATTGAGGTCAATACATCCGAAAATTCCGAAAAAATCCACGATATGTTGTTGGCCGATTGAAGAGTAAAAGTGCTTGAGATTGTTGATGCCATAGGCATTTCATGTGGCAGTGTGGTTTCGATTTTAAATGATCAGTTGGGTTTAAGAAAGCTGTCTGCTATATGGGTTCCGCGTTTGCTCTCAAATAACCACAAACGTAATCGTGTCTCAATGACAAAATTTCATGAATTGGGGTACGAATTGGTACCTTATCTGCCATATTCTCCGGATTTAGCCCCCAGTGACTATTTTCTATTTCCAAACCTAAAGAAATGGCTCGGTGGAAAGACATTTAGCTTCAACGATGAAATTACTGATCAAAAATGTCTATTTTATGGATCTCGAAAAATCCTATTTTTTGGAAGAGATACAAAAATTGGAGAAACGTTGGACTAAGTGCATTGAGCTAAAAGGATATTAAGTTGAAAAATAATTTTTTTTTTGCAAAAAAAAAAACTGTGTTTCATTCTAAAAGTAACGGACTTATTGATCCGCCCTCGTAACAAGAAGAATGTAGAAATATCACATATTTTTCCAAGAGTCCTTTTAGATCTTCATTGAATTCTTGGGACCCATTTCAGAGATTTTAACGACTTTAAATATGAGCAACCCACACACAGAAAACAGATTCATTGTGGCTACAGAATGTATTGCCAACCGAATTGCGATAATGTTAATAACCGAATTTCGGTTACAATTCTATTGCCTAACAAGAAATATTTGATCATTACAAAAAATTTACAGATGCTATTAAATTTCTGTTGATACAATCGAAAATACGGTTATTCCACTTTAGAGTAATTCGGTTGGCGAATATTTTTTCTGTGTTCAGGTAAATTACTGGCGGCGTGATCGTGATTTCCACAGAAGAAAATACGGACACTGCTATATGTAAAAATATATATATATATCAATGCCGTCTTTCCTTTCATACTGTCGTAATGCGATTTAATCGGGGAACTTTAATTGCAAAACAAGGAACATAAAATTTAAATATTTGAATAAGTTATGGCGGGTTTTTATTACTTGTAAACTATAACCATGGTTCAGATTATTTTTTGCTCATGCAGCTACCTTTTTTCTTGAGCGTCTGAGAAGTAACCAAATTTTGGCACATAAATTTATTTATAATGCAACAATTCCTTATATTCCTATCGCTACAAAAGACCGCTTTTTTATTCAGAAACCGCAAAAAGATGTTCAGATGCTTTTTAACTTTTTTTGTGTCTATTCTTTACAACAAATAAATCTATGATAGAAGAAAAAAAAAAGAAAACACAAGCTGTTAGAATTTAAATACATTCAGTCATCTATTGGAACAGGAAATGGAAAATCCTACATATACAATAACGCTCATATCCTCAAGTCATATAAAATATCCGGTTTTAAAAATAAAATTAACAATACATTTAGTAGGGCTTGCATATGAACAATGTTTCAGTTTTCGTTTGTATAAATTTGAATTAAGTTTGTTGTATGTGGGTGTTTTGTCGGTGTGTGCGTGTTTGTGTCTGCTATTTCATTTGCTTTCCTAGCCATGATCATAAATCATATTTTTTCATATATAAAGAAAAATTATGATTATAATAATACAAAAAGGTGTTTTCATATTTTTATATTTTATGGGTTTGAAAACGTTAAAGTTAACAAAAAATTACTTACACAAATTCACTTAAGGGATTTATAATAATGGACTAAATATTTGCAGCAGAGACGAATAAAAATTGCGTTTGCTCTCTTAAGGGACTACATTCACAATCCGAGGGTGAGAAGATTAAAATCGAATTTCAATAGAAACGGCAGAATACATGATTTGACTAGTAATGCTGTACTTTCAAATCAAGTTTATCTATAAATACACTTTATTAAGGTGACATCTTTTAACTAAATCTCCAATTATCTTTTTTTGGATTTTCTAAGATATTAGGTAAATGAAAATTACGTCCCAGCATAAATGTTATTCAGCAGTAACTGCTTCATGAAAAAAAAAGAAAAAATTCAAATACTTTTAATATCTCGTTAAACATTTCTTGTTTACATGTAAGGATGCCCATCCTTTATACACACTCATAAAGAACAGAAAAAAAATCACAAAGAAATTTTGTCTAATTCCCCTAAAAGGGGTCACATTGCATGTTGTATTCATGTCGTTAGCAAAAGAGGTCTCACATAAAATACCAAAAAAAAAAAAACAAAATCTCATATTCAACGACTACTCATATAGTTCGCAATTTTTGGCCAATTTAAGGCTTTGTTAAGCTTTTGTTGAGCACAAAATTTATGACACTTTAAAGGCCACTAAAGCACTTTTTTTTCTCCACTATGGGTCTCTCTACTGATGTTGTTGGCATTAACACACAAAATAAATATAAGGCATAGGTATATATGTATGTACTATATATACTTAAGTAAATACATTAGAGTGTCCCGTCGCAAAGACTTATAAATATGAAGACTGTTCAAAATAAGTGGATATATATATGTATGTATTTCTTCCGCATAAACTGCGTTAATATATATCGTTTGAAGGGTATTACCTCATAGAATTCGAAAAAATCCCTTTTAGGGAACTTGCTAATGTACATACATGTTTATATTACTTACACTTTTTTATTGTACATACATATGCACAAAAAAAAAAAACTATAGGTCCTTTTTCACAAAACACACACACACATACACAACTTGATGGCATGACAAATATGCTCGATTGTTTTCATTCTGAAGATTTAACAAAAATTAATGTTAAATATTTTGCATAAGAACAAAAATATGACCGGACAAAAATGTCCTAAGTTCGTCATATAATCGTTGAGTATTAGAGATTCGTTATTTGTAGATTCATACTAATTTGTAATGCAAAAATTTATCATTATATTTAATCTTCTAAGGCAATGATGACAAATTTTATGAATTATATATAAATGAGGACTAAGGTTTGGGTAATTAACCAATGACTGCTTAACACTTACCATTCAAAGTATCCCATAAATAATAGTCCAACCAAGGACCATATAATAAAACCGTTTGGCTGAGGCCCATGCCAAATGTTGTGTATAAAGCCTTATTATATGGTAATTGACTGTGCGAGCAAGAGAACGTGCAGTTTTGTCCCAGAAAAATCCAGTTTCGTCTTAACAAAATTGTCCAAACATTACCTGAATGGCGCATATTTTTTTTTTTTTTACCGAATTTGAACGTAATTTTCTTGCTGTTGCGGTAGAACATTGACCACTTTGCAATTAAGTTTTTAATATTTTCCAACACTCTACAAGGGTAATGGCTGATATTGGTGTTACCTTATTCAAAGTAACCATTAGTTCAAAATACAAACACTGAATGGACCACGCTGTAAAGCCGTTATCAAATACTAGTATGCCCTATCGCGCTTCGCGACGTCTTATCGAAACTTATTGACATGTTTTGTTTCATAATAAATTTTGCCTACGAAGTTTGTAATGTGCAACTAAAATATTTTGTTTTATTTATTTTATATTTTTTTTATAGCAGTGATTGCTGATATACAATATTTTTTGTTTTTTCATTTGGTGCAACAACTCTCAATTTTTCGTCGTTCCTACCATGAGAAGGACATAGATTTACCAATTTAAGTCCGGCAACACCTGACTATTGGCCTTGAATTTAGAATATCATTTAGCAATTTTTCGGTTTAGCGAATTTTGATTTAGGCTGTTTTTGATTTTAACGATTTTTTATTTTTCCCCATTTTTCACTTTGGAGATTTTTGTTTTTGATTTTATTTTTCGGGAATTCGGTTTTAGCGATTTTTGATTTGGCGATTTTTAATTTTGGCGATTTTTGAATTTCGCGTATCTGCCCATATTTTCCGCCATTACTTGTCAAAAGTACGCTTTGTCGCTTTTATTAGTACTTCATATTTTTTTTGTATAGGAGCTGCCACGTCCACTAATCCCATCCCGCCCAATTTTTATCGGACTATCCACATTAATATCTGATGGACTCGTGCAGGCTTCTTCCTTTTATAGTGCTCCAGATAGATGACATTTAATAATTACTTTGCAGTGCCACGCCCATTGATGTATTCCCGCCAAATTCCTGTCCGACTACTCACATAAATAATAGATGACCTCAGAAAAATTATAAAAGCTTCTCTGTTATAGTACCGAGATAAATAATATTGAATTATTACTTTGTACGAGAGATAACACTCCCACCAATCCTATTCCGCCCATTTGCGGCATGGCTACTAACATAAATAATAGGTGACATCATACAAATTTCCAAAGCTCTGTCTGACACAGTTCTCAATATGAATGATATTAAAAGTTCACTTTATGCAGTAGGTGACAGGCCCACTAAAATTTTAAGAAATTTTATAGCCCATGTCTATCCTTAACTACCATTTAAAATACTGGAACCAACATTTTTTAAACCAGGTGAGTAGCTACGGAGATTACCTCCTACAAGCAAACACACTTTACCTCTTTATTATATTAGTATATATTTGTTGTTGTTGCCTAAATTTATGGAATAAAAAAGTTATAAAATTAGTTGGTCTAAGGTCCAATAAAATGGATACAGAAACAAGTAAGAAAATTATAGTCGGTCTGGTACGTCTTTACGATATCCTATACCATGCGTTTAGAGACCCTATATCTTATGCCCAAGTAATTGGATATAGAATAAAATCATAAACAAAATTCGAGTGGCATTGTTATTAATTTTTTTGCCTTCGGATATGAAAAAGTTCATATAGGGTGCTATACTTATATGGGGCAATGTCACTTATTTTTTTCAAAAACATATAGAAACTAAATTTGAGAAATATCTATGCAATATTTTTTGTTTTTTTGATAGATTTAGGTGAAGATCGGAAAACAGCCTTATATGGTGGCTGTGACTAAGAATTTTCGTATATGGTTTATTTTTGGACTACTGATTAATGGATGTAATGAACAAACGCAAACCCAATTTGACCCAGAACTATATGATAGTTTAGATCATATGGCAATTTATGTCGATTTCATATGTCTGAACATGCACTTATTTCGCCAATTGCAACAGCGTTCAGTTGTGGTTGATAAAAGCTTACACACCAAATTTCAGCACAATAAGTTCACATTTGCGACCTGTAATTTGCTAAATCGAGTCAGAAAGTGATTCTGAGTCGATCAGAATAATAAAAGGTGGGTTTAGGTCAAGTATTTTTGGCAGTTGCAAACATCAGCTCAAAGTCATTATACCGTGAGCAGATAGTGATATAGGGTATAAAAAGCATGAACCAAATTTGAGTGGCTTTGTTCCAAAAAAATTTATATCAGATGATCATATTAAGTAGTCACTTAATTTTCGCAAAACTTGTATGTATCAAACTTGAGCGAAATCTATTCAATACTTTTGCTTTTCGATAGATTTAAGTGATGATGACTGAGAAATGCATTAAGGTCAGATATTTTAAAAAAGTTTTGGTTTAGATCACAAATTTTTGTAAGTTACAAACATCAGCACAAACTGATAATACCCTGACCTTACAATGGTATAAGGTGTAATTGCGTTCTTAGAAAAGGGTACTACCACCGTTCCGCTGACTCCAAATAATTAAGAGAAACTAAAAACTAGGATACTTTATTGTGTCGCTTAAAGCTTTCGTTTTTCAAATTTCCTGCCGCCTTCATGTAACATGTATTGTAATAAACCAACCTGAGAAATTTCCCTTAATATTTACAGTCAAACTCAGACACTAGGGTAAAGTATTTTTGTTCCTTCATCAATCCCACCTACATAAAATTTTTGAAACATACAACAAGGTTTCCAGAACAGAAATCTGGAGTTCATCTAGTATAACAAAAAATAGCGTAAGTAAACTATTGATAGACAAAAACGAGTGCATAAACTAATGGCAATCATGAGTTAAATGATTGCAACCCTGCGTAATTTCTGCAGCCAACTTTTCTTTGAGAATCAAGATATCTAAACAAAGAAGACAAGTTAGTATGTAAGAGGTGTACTTGGTTCAATGATCCCTATGTGACAAAAACTTTCTATACGTCACTAGTGTTTGTTCTAGTCTCCTGATGAACAATACATCATTTAACAACCAACACTATACTTCTCACCTTTATCTGTGGAGTTCTATAGAGTTAATTATGCAAATGCACACCCTCTCAAGAGAATATATATTCAATTTAGTGAACCTTATAGATTTGTTGATTTCACACTAAATACTAACGTAATGTAAAATTACAATAGTATGTTTTCTAAATTCATGAATAACTATGTTATTAAAGTTAATTATACCCTATACCACTATGTGGTTTGGGTATAATGACTTTGTGCTGCTGTTTGTAACTACCAAAAATATTTGACCTAGATCCATCTTTTATTATACCGATCGACTCAGAATCACTTTTTGAGTCGATTTAGCGATGTCCGTCCGTCCGTCCGTCCGACCGTCTGTGTGTCCATGTAAACTTTGTAATCAAACTACAGGTCGCAAATATAAATATATTTTGATGAAATTTGGTATATAAGCTTTTATCACCCATAGGACGAATACTATTGAAATTGGTGAAATTCGGTATATGTTCAGACCTAGTCCCAACACAAATAACCCTTATGAAATCGACATAAATTGCCTTAAGATCCAAATTATCATATAGATCTCAGTCAAATTGGGTTTGTACGCATTTATTGTATTAGTTAATCAGTAGTCCAAAAATAATCCCTATAGGACAATTCTTAGGCGCAGGCCCCATATAGAGCTGCTTCCCGATCTTCACTTAAATCTATTAAAAATTATAGTCGGTTTAGACCGACTATACGATACCCTATACCATGCGTTTAGAGGCCCTATCTCTCCGGCCCAACTAACTGGCTATAGCAAATAAGCATAAACCAAATTTGAGTGGTATTTTTATTACTTTTTTTGGCTGCAGATATAAAAAAAATCCTTTCGGATGCTATATCTGTATGGGGACTAGGCCCAAAAATGGACCGATCCTGACCATGTTTGGTAAAGTCACATATATTTTGAAAAAATGTAAACAAACCAAATTTGGAAAAAATCTGTGCAATATTTTGGTTTTTTGATAGATTTAAGTGAAAATCGGGAAGCAGCTCTATATTGGGTCTATGACTAAGAGTTGTCCCATAGGGATTATTTTTGGACTACTGATTAATGGATCTAATCAACATATACAAACCCAATTTGACTAAGATTTATATCGTAATTTGGATCTTATGGCAATTTAAGTCGATTTCATAAGGGTCAATTGTGTGAGGGCTAGTTCTGTACATTGACCGATTCTCTCCAATTTCAATGGTGTTTATCCTATGGCCAATAGAAGCTTATATACCAAATTTCACCAAAATATGTTCATATTGGCGACCGGCAGTTTGATTAAAAGCTTTACATGGACACACAGACGGACGGACGGACGGACGGACGGACGGACGGACGGACATTGTTAAATCGAATCAGATAGTGATTCTGATTCGATCGATATAATAAAAGATGGGTCTAGGTCAAATATTTTTGATAGTTACAAACAGCAGCACAAAGTCATTATACCCAAACCACATAGTGGTATAGGGTATAAAAACACGTTTCGAAAAATCTTCAGTTGAAAAGACGGCACAGTGCTTGGTCCCATAGACAAGAATCAAAAAAAAATTTTTTTTCTAATTATGATGAGATATATCTTATTCGACAGATAGACTCGCTTTGTTGCCACCAGAGGTCGCTAAAGTCAGAGAATTTTAAGCAAAAATGACGGATCAAAGAAATGTTTATTTGTTGTTTGAAGGAAATAATTGGCAAAAATTGGTTTTTAAAAACTTATTTCTAATTAAATAAAAATAAGTTTTTCAAATATATTTTTGAAATATTTTTTTTATTTAGCTTCAAAAAAGCTATTTATTTTGGTAGAAATTCGAAAATTACATAAGTTTGATGGAGTATAAAAAAAAAAATATATACAAAATTTTTCAATTTTTACTTTGGTTTTTGTAAGTTTATATTATTATCTAATAGACCGTTTAAAAATTTGTGCCTATTTTTTGCTACAAACTTAAAAAAAAAGGTTTTTAAAAAAGTCTAATTGATGATTTTAATTGAATTTAATCAATTTGAAAAAGTTTAATATTAACATAGAGATTTTATGTTGAATAATCCTGAATTAAAAAAAATCATATGAGTCCGATCACAGGGGAGATGTGTAAACATCTGGTAATAAATAAAGTGCAGAAAATAGCGACAAAGAGGGTATTTCATATCATAATTTTTTCACCAAACAATCATGTCACACCGATTTGTCTTAATGCTTACATGTTACGCGTAAGATCTTACGCTCACATATTACGTTGTTTTTGTGATTGTATTGTGAATTAGGAATTTACCCTCCTGCGCGTATAGACGTTTACACATCAAAAAAAAATTAGTCAAAAATAATATAAGATCATATTAGCGTAATGCACTAAACTTTTACAAGAGGGTGCTAAATACAATGTTCTTCGCCCAGCAATCAACGAATTGCATCCAAATTATTTGTCATCCGAAAAGCAAAAATTAATACCACCTGTTATAGCAAATGAAATTTCAGCAAACGTAGACTCAAAAACTATATTGCTTAGAACCGCAGAAAAGTTGTGAAGTAAAAGATAAAACAAGCAACTTCTAGTTAATTTGTATGTGGGGTATGGATGGAAGCTCCGGTCATAGCCATTATAAGCAAATATTTGAAAATGAAAACCAAACGAATTATATTTTTCATAGCATTTGTGCCACTCAGGTAATATATCATGCGTTTTGATGTGTAAACATCTATACGCGCAGGGGGGTAAATTTCTATTTCACAATACAATCACAAAAACAGCGTAACTCATATCGGTGTGAGCTGAAGCAGATAACGCTGTGTGACTTATGATTGTATTGGTGAAAAAATTATGATATAACATTGTTTTTTTATGCCACTTTTTTAAAGCGTCATCTATGTATCACTTATATACGTTTATATAGCGATATTTTTAACGTTTTACAGCAAAGGGTTGTTGAATTAGCTGAAACAGTGATACATAGAACACGCTTTCTGTTTGATTGAGGATAGTAAACTATGAAGCAAAAGAAGAAGTGTGGGTTAATAAAACACCATCTTCTACGTTACATTCTAGGTGTTGTCGTCTTTATTTCAAAAAGGTAATTAACTAAAATTATTACAAAACTTATTGAAAAGTTTTTCTGACAAATAAAATATTTCGTAGAAAACTTGTTTCATTTTCGTTTTTGAAGAGGAGTTGAAAATGATGAAGTACTTTTACTTTAACATTCCCACCCTCGTGAACCAGATATTGGTTCACCATTCGATAAATTTTAAACTGCTAACTTTGAGACCGGGCGACGAGTGACTTGGCCATCTTTCGATGGATATGTTTTTATAATTCGACCCTTGCGCCACTGGTTTCTTGGCACAATTGAATCCAAAACTATAACAATATCATCGGTCTGAATGGGTGAATTTTTGTCTCTCCATTTTGGTCTATGTGTTAGCTGAGGAAGAAATTCGACTAGCCATTTTTCCATATTCTATCTTTCAAATTTTGATCAAGTTTCCACTGTTTTCGTAAGCATATGTTTTCGGTTGTAATATCCGGAGTTTGCGTTGAATTAAGGCAACCCAATAAGAAATGGTTAGGCGTAATGGCTTCATCGTCTTCGGAAGAAATTGGAATTTCTGTCAAAGGGAGAAAATTGATTATATTCTCGGCTTCAATAAGAACACTTCGTAATGTTTCAAGACGAGGGATTTCTTCTCTTAGGGTTTTGAGTAGTAGACGTTTTACAATTCTAATTAACCTTTCCAAAGCACCTCCAGAGTTTGGATTGGCTGGACAATTGAAAAACCAATCAATATTATGCTTTGTAGTCTCTTGAGTTATTTCATCAATATTTAAAATCTTGTGTTCCTTCTTCAAATCCTTCTCGGTAGCAATGAAATTGGTTCCATTGTCGCTTCGAATCCGCACAGGTGTTCCACGACGATTTATAAAATTTCGTAAACACAAAATGAAAGCATCTGCAGAAAGGTCAGCCGCTAATTCTATGTGGGCTGCAAACAGATAAATATAAATGCCCTTACGCCGTCCATAAGAAACATTAAATGGACCAAAGAGATCAACTACTGTATAGGTAAACGGACGTACAAATGCGGTAACTCGATCCGGGGCAATTGACCTATTAGAGACATCTTTGGCTTGACACTGTCATATTTGCAAACAAGGCATGTCTTCACTACTTTCTTATATACTGATTTTATGTGAGGAATACAATATTTTTGGCGCAACTCATTGATGGTTATTGACATGTTCTGATGATAGTTTTTGTTGTGATAGTATCTCATTATAAGATCTGAAATATAATGCTTTAGCGGTAATATTACCGGTCTTCTAGCATCAATAGGCAAATACAATGATTCATCTAAACGACCATTAACTCCTAGAAAACCATTTTCTGGTTTATGAAGGTTAACAACACCAAAGTGTGGCAAGTGCCACATAGAATACCTTTTATCATTTACCTCCTGCATTGTTAACTTACAGCCATATCCTTTTTCTACGTAGTTAGCTATATCTACGCGGTATCGCTCAGCGAATTTTTCATCTTGGTGTATTTTTTTTTTCAATAGTAAATAACCTTTTCTCGGCCATGATGTAACTTGAAGGTAACTCTGGAGGATACTTTTTCCAGAGAAGTCCAATTTCGAATCGTTCACCTATGCGTTTAATAGTTTTCTCCATAATATCACGTCCGATTCGATCTTTGTCAGAAAGAAGAAGTTTTGTTACAGGATTGGTACCAAAATTCTCAGTGGCAAAAAAGACTGTTATCAAATCATGGATATCTTTCGTTGGCTCCTTATTTTGAAAACGTAAAATTGTTTAAATTGAAGGGAATGATGTAATTGTGGGGCCATATGCTACCCATCCGAGCTTTGTTTTTACTGCAACCGGAGATAATTGACCAGCTTCTTTAATGGCAGCAAGAATGGCCTAGTGAATATTATCTAAACCAAGTAATAGAATAGGTCAGGCATTATTATAATTCTCGATTGGAAGATCGCTCAAGTGTGGATACATTTCCTTTCTGAAGGACTGCACAGTTAAATTTCAAATGCTTAACGGTTTGCAGATTCTTCAGGGCAAAACGAATATTTGGTTCACTAACTCCTTCAATCTCACAATTTACCTTGAAGGCTTTCTCAGATACTACATTATCGCCATACCATTGAAGAGTGAGTGTAGATTGTTCTGCTTTGAGACCTAGGTGTTTGGCAATGTTTTCATCCAGATAGGAAACTGAAGATTCTTCATCAAATATAGAATAAACCTTAAAATAACCGACAGGACCAAATATCTTTACAGGTAATACTTTAAAAAGTTTACTTCCTTCAATATGTTGACTTCTTCAGTTTAGCAATGGTTGCTTTGTGTTCGTCGAAGAGGCTTGCATTTTTTATTCTCGTGAAGTGTTTGGTGGTGAGGGCGTTGGCAGCTGTTAATACCACATATCTTCTTAGAGCGCCAATTGGATGAACCATGGCCCCTTCTTAAACAACCAAAACGCAGCATCAATTATTTTACCTTCTCCCATCGTAAATTAACAGGCAGTTCTTGAGTGAAAATTTCACATTTATAAATAGTATGTTGTCCTTGACATAGATAACAGTTAGCGGTTTGTTTTTGAAATTGTTCTTCAATCAACATCACAGGACGTATTTGGCTATTATGAGGAATATTTATTAACATAACACTTACAACTTTGGCTAACTTTCCAAGCCAAATAGGGAAATCACCTACTGTTGGATACGGTTTTATTACCATAGATTCCCTTGCCCATTCATATTGCTTATCAAATGGTAATTTGGCAACCAATTCCTCAAGCAGAGTTGAATTTAACAAATGATGCGAACAATTGGCAGAATTAAGAAATGCTACAACATTTCTCACCTTCGTTGAAAAGGAAATTATTTGATCCATCCTCTTGGCAGTAATAGGAGGAAATTGTTGAATAATTTGTAAGTGGGAGCGGACCAAAAGATCGGCACATCCAAAACGGAATTCAAGTTCATCTATTACCTTTGGTACATCATTAGGATAAATAAGCATTGAAGTAACAGCTTCCTTTGCGTCACCAACAAGGCAGTTTTGTAAATGCATTAAATTATGACGATGGCTGTAATTGAATGTTTCAGTGCTATCTTTAAAGTTGGCATAAAATAATGGCCATTCTTCTGGCTTTCCCGAAAACACTGGTAGATCATATAGTTTACAATAGAAGATGGGGAATCCTCCGAAGGAATTCTCATTGGATTATTTAGCCGAAATTATTCTTCAGATATGAACGGTTGTTGAGGATGGTTTTCGGGAAGATATTGCTGATGATGTTGTTGTATATAACTTCCAAGAGGTTATTGTTGTGCGTGCCCTCTGAGGAAATCAATGTCACCGCGACTTTCGGCAACAGATCTAGCGAGATCATTAATACCAGCCATAATAACAGATAGTTCATTATCATCAAAAGATGATGGCATTGTACCTATTGGATCTAGCATTGTTGTCTCGAAATCTTGTCCGTTATCATTAACAGGATCCGGAGTATCATTGGCTTGACTCTGTGGGGGAACTTGTGCGGCTGCACTACTTCTTAAATTGTATCTTGACATTTTGTTACATGCAGAATTGTATTTTACAAAAGGTAATTAATTAAAATTATTACAAAAATTATTGAAAAGTTTTTCTGACAAATATAATATTTCGAAGCAAATTTGTTTCATTTTCGTTTTTGAAGACGAGTTGAAAATGATGAAGTAAGTACTTTTACTTTAAAGGCCTGTATGGAGCTTGCTAAGGAATCAAAAACTTCATATAAAAAAACGCTTCAGAAATGCTTAAGGAATTTTTCTGTCAAAAAATTTCTGTTGATAGTCTGCAGCTTTTTAAAAAAGTAGTATCGTTTTTACTACTTTTTTTTACGTAAATTAAGTTAGGCAACCAGGCTTTGAGCAGGAATATCAAATTTTTCGTTCTTTCTGAACGGAATTTTGATAGGGGAGGTAGGCATAAACAAAATGTAATATGCTAAAAAAATTAAAAGTTATTTTTCAGTTGCAAACATGGAACAAAAACGAACAAAATTCGGCAAAGAAAAACAAGAAGCGGATCGGTAATTTTGATACTGAGCTTAAAAAGCATTTAGCAGGCCAAATAAAATATAATTGATTTGTTTTCAATTTCACAATTCTTAATAATTGGCAGAAAACAGCTGATTGCTAGCGTTGCACTGAAAGGTACTTTTGTGCTTTTTTTCTTTAAGAAATATATGAAAATTTTCTGTTAATATTCCTTAACAAGCTGCGTACAGCTCTTAACAGTAGGCCTATTAAATTTGTTTTAGAAAACGGGAATCCCGACTTAATAATGAATGTTTTTAATGAAATGGATGAGAACACGAGTATTAAATATTTAGAGTGTTACATATTTGAAGTAAACGGTTCAGTAGTAAAAGTTTCGTATGATATGCATTGTACAATGATAGATGGTGCAGTAGCAAATATTTTAAGCAATACAAATGCAACAAGCATTCCAATAGAGATGAATAACATAAACATATTGAGAACTGCAAATGTGTAAAATTACATATATGGACTTTCAACTCTTCATTGTTGGATTCGATTTTTCGAATGTTTGCTTCATATGTCTTAAGAAAACAAAAATCAGTTTTCAGTAAATAAAGCAAGAATTGAAAATGAGTTAAAAAAAGAACAGGATTAATAATCGACCAAGTCAAGTCTGGATACGATAATACGAGCGACGGAAATACTGCTCGTCGATTTTTTTTTTCAAAAGTGAAGAAGCGGCCAAAATAGATGGAATTGATAAAGAACTTATTGATAAGTTTGGCATTATATTGAGGGTGGTATCTTGTGGATTTCCAATTAATATAAAAACCCTCAAGGAAATACTAATGATAACTGGATATATATACCTAATACATTATGGGTGGTATCATATGCCTAGCACTGTCCGTAAAATTTTAGTTCATGGATGCGATGTTATTGAGTTTTTTAATTTTCCAATAGATATTTATATATGTATGTCTACTGATGAAAACTTATGAATTTAAATATAATTATATTCTTCATTCCAACGTTTTTATCTGCAGAAGCACTGCAGCCTAGCCATAAAATTATAAGAAATGCACGATTGCCTAACACGAGAAAAACATCGCGAGAGGACACAAATAAAGATTTAATAACCCATTTGTTGTTGCCTTCCGATCCAGTGTTAACATCAATGAGGAACAAAAATATTAAATATAAATTGGTGGATGAAGAAATTGAAAAATATTTACTAAGAGAAAATGTCGATAGAGAAGATGAACAAAAAGATGAAAATGAAATAAGTTATTTATTAAGTGAAAATTGGTTTTGGGAAGGATCAAGTAGCGAGAATGCTTAATTATAACTTATAAGTATTTATATGTTTGTTATTTAATGTTTAATTTAATTGTTTTCTTTAGTTTTTATAAGTTTATATAATTGTCTAAGAAATTATTAAAAAATTATAAAAAACATTTTGCCAAAGCAGAAATAAAAAAAATTAATTTAAAAAATGTTAAAATTCATGCTTTTTGTTAAAAGTTTTTTCAGATGATTCAAGATCTGTTAATAACGACCAATTGCAAATTCCGGCATTGGAAGGTCCAATAATTACAAAAGAAGAAATACTTAAGGCAGTAGATCAATCCAAAAATAATAAATCGGTAGGGTGCGATGAAGTACCAACAGAAGTACTTAAACTCCTTGATGAAAAAGGTACTAAAATACTTGACAAAGTTTTTAATTATGTATATGATACAGGCATCTTTCCAAACAAATGGCTAAAGTCTACATATATAGCACTGCCAAAAAAGAGTAATGCGAAAAGATGTAAGGATTTTAGACTAATAAGTCTTATGTGTCATTCACTTAAAATATTCTTAAAAATAATACATCAACGTATATACAAACAAGTAAGAAAATTATAGTCGGTCTAGACCGACTATACGATACCCTATACCATGCGTTTAGAAACCCTATCTCTTAGGCCCAACTAACTGGACATAGAAAATAAGCAAAAACCAAATGTGAGTGGGATTTTTATTAATTTTTTTGGCTGCAGATATGAAAAAGTTCATATCGGATGCTATATCTATATGGGGACTAGGTCCAAAAATGGACCGATCCTGATCATGTTTGGTAAAGTCTCTTGTATATTGCAAAAATATATACAAACAAAATCTGAGAAGAATCAGTGCAATATCTTTGTATTTTAATAGATTTAAGTGAAAATCGGGAAGCAGCTCTATATGGGGCCACAGGAATAATTTTTGGTATACTCATTAATGGATGTAAGGAATGCATATAAACCCAATTTGAGTAAGATCTATATGACAATTTGGATCTTATGACAATTTATGTCGATTTCATAGGGGTAATTTGTATGGGGGCTAGGTCTGAACATGGACCGATTCTCACTAATTTCAATAGCGTTCATCACATGGCCGATAAAAGCTTACATACCAAATTTCATCAAAATATATTCATATTTGCGACCTGCAGTTTGATTACAAGGTTTACATGGACACACAGACGGACGGACGGACGGACGGACATTGTTAAATCAACTCAGAAAGTGATTCTGATTCGATCGGTATAATTAAAGATGGGTCTAGGTCAAATATTTTTGGTTGTTACAAACAGCAGCACAAAGTCATTATACCCAAACCACATAGTGGTATAGGGTATAAAAATGCGAATTGTATATGGGTAGAACACAGTTTGGTTTTAAAGAATCAATGGGAACTCGCGAAGCTCTGTTTAGCATACAAGTGTTAATGCAGAATTACAAGGATGTACAAAAGGACGTATTTATTTGCTTTATAGATTACGAAAAAGCTTTTGAGTTCAACATGATAAGTTAATAGAAATACAAAGATTAATCAATATAGACAGTAAAGATATTAACTGTATAAAATCTTTGTATTGGAATCAAAATGCGGAAGTCCGTGTTGGAGACCTAGTGACTGAAAGCATTCCCATAAACAGAGGAGTTCGTCAGGGATGCATTCTATCCCCATTGCTTTTTAACATTTATTCAGAATGCATATTTGAAGAAACTCTTAATCATATGGACATTGGAATAAAAGTAATGGTCAACATATAAACAATATTAGTTACGCAGATGATACAACACTGTTGGCAGATAACATGAATGATCTCCAGCGTCTATTAAGCGCCGTTAATACAAAAAGCAACCAATTCGGACTTAACATGAATATTGAAAAAACCAAATATATGATAATCAGCAGAAATAAAAATCCGAATGCTGGCTGCAATATACATATTAACAACGAACCTATTGAACGAGTTTCAAAGTTTAAATACCTTGGCTGTTGGTTACAAGAAACTTGGGAATGTGACAGAGAAATTAATGTTCGTATAGAAATGGCTAGAAGCACATTTTGCAAATTTAAGAAATTATTAATCAGCCGTGATATTAATATAAATCTCCGAATTAGATTTATGAAATGTTATGTGTGGTCAGTACTATTGTATGGAGTCGAAGCATGGACACTTAAAGTTGTTACCATGAATAAACTAGAAGCATTTGAAATGTGGTGCTATCGTAAATTCCATGGACTGACCGAGTAACGAACACAGAAGTATTAAACAGACTACAAAAAGAACGAGAAATTCCAAAAACTATAAAGAGTCGAAAAACTTCCTATCTCGGCCACATCATAAGAGGTGAAAAATACGAGCTGCTGCAACTGATTGTACAAGGCAGAATTGAAGGAAGAAGAGGCATTGGGCGGAAGCAAATGTCATGGTTAAGAAATATAAGAAACTGGACTGGCTTAAGAACCATAGGTGAATTAGTTCACACAGCGAGGAACAGAGATAAATTTCTACAAACAGTCAATAACATTGTATAAATTAAGTTAATTTTAATTATACATTGTGTATATATACCTAACTTTAAGTTATTTTCAAATTTAATATTTTACTTATTTTTAAACGTAACTTGCATGTAATCGCTTATATTCGGAATTGTATATGCAATAAAAGAAAGAAGAAAGTTCAAAGTTTATTAACATACAAGGGTGAATACAACAGTCAATCTAAAAATAGAACGAGATATGTTCTTAATCTATTTTAATCCTTCTTGCAAAGGTATTTTAAACTCATTTTATAAAAATGGACATTTTTATATTTTCTATATTTCTTATTTTCAGTTAATTCAATTAAGTAAAAATATGTGTTTTAGTAAATATCAATCTAAGTGCTAAGTTTCATGAAAATCGGATACTGTTTCTGCGTATTTAAAATAAAGGATATATGCTAAGAACTAGAGTCCTTGTAGCAATTACAATGAGGATTGACACACATATTACTAGACTCATATGTATCATATACACAGATTTTCATAATTGTTCGTTCATTGATGTAGCCAAAGTAACAATTTATGATTTTAAATCATATGGGATGTGGGCGTGTCCTTGGTCCGATTTTTCCAAAAATTCAGATTTTTCTTGATTAAAGCATTTTATGTTAGTGTACTTTATTTTGAAAATCTATGACAACTCCTTTTATTTTTGTCCCATCGTTATATGGGGACAAAGCACTGTGCTGCACCGGTGCGTGAGACTGGCGGCACCACTGATCAAAGTCAAATTTGCGTCACCGTTAGCGGGTTAAGAAGTGTTTGCAAAACAGACTACTGTCTTTCTTAACACAACACAATATTCCCAAATATTTTTGATCCGAAGCTAAAAAAATTAATAACAATGCCGCTCAAATTTGGTCTATGCTTATTTTCAATATCTATTAAGTTGGATCTAAGATAAAGGGTCTCTAAACTTATGGTATACGATATCGTGAAGTCTGTTTTTTTTTTACTTTTCAGGACGCCAACTTTCAGGAAATCCAAAATTTGTAATTGAAAAAAACTACAAATTGGAAAAAAAAACTCAGCACGAATAACGTACAAACTCTCTATAAAGAAAAAACATTCGTCATGTTCTTTTCTTTTAAATGTTTGAGTTAAATAAATGATTAGGCATGATTTGAAGTTATAGGCAGATGAAGATGAGCAAGTCGTGTTGTTCGAGAATGGCTACTTCGTCTAGCGCTCTCTTAAAATTTTTTCATAATTCTCTTACATTGCGAAAGTATTAGCTTTGGTATTATTAGAAAATTTATACATGATCACAAACCGGATAATAAAACTAATAATAAAACAATTTATTTTTTTTTTTTTTGTTAATCCAAAGCTAGTTTTATACATATTTTACAACGCTTAAGCTAACTTCATGCAGACTATGTTGCTGCATTGCATTTGATAATACTCCTTTTTAAACATTATATAACAACTCTCGAGGAATATATAAAACGTGACATTTTGTAATCATTGTTCAATATCATAACCCATCATAGTATACTGTTATATTATTTAATTACCAAATTAATTACTAAATTTATCCACATCAGAAATCTATTGACATTTTACATTTATTAAATATTTAACAGTTAAGTAACCGTGGTGGTTAATGATTAGTAATAGAATAATTATAAAACAGTATCGTAGAAACTTTCGCAACAAAATGACAGCACATAAACGGAAATATAATAAACCACTTCAAATACCGCGATCCTTATTAGAGAGTTTTTCGATTTTATTTTATATTTGTAAATTTACGGGTATAAATTCGCAAGATTGGAAGGAATTTAAGAAATACAAACATTTTAAAAGATCTCCAAGCGGCGAAGGCTTTGTAATAATAATAATGGTATTGGTAACTATCAATTTTAATCTTATGACTTGGGGTTTTGAGTCCATCACTTATATTACAGAGAAAAGTGAGATTTTAGTAAAGTATCGAAATATTCCCAGTCATTATAAAGTCGATTTTTTTTTAAATATTTTTCAGATAAACTAACCGTAGCCATTGGTTTTGTTTTAACCTACTTTAGTCTTTTTATCTATTTAGCGGATCGTATTACGGCTTTGGTAAAACAACAGGAATTTGAGGACATTTTTGATGATTTTGATGAATTAGATGAAGACTTCATGGAATTAAATATATTTTTTAATAATAATCTTATTAAAAATCATATAATTATTATTATTATCATTGCTGTTTTAATGGAGTCTTTAATATTTATTTCAACTTTTATGCTTCTGGTAGACAATAATAATTGGACTGCTTGGTTGTGGATATTTACTGCAATACCTACTCTTTTAAATACCTTGGATAAAGTGTGGTTCTATGCGATTCTGGATACTATTCTGACTCGATTTAGAGGTATAAATAGAGCATTTGATGCAATGGCTTTAAAATTGGAAACCGAACGTAAAGAGGAACTAAATCTGAAGCATTCGCTATCGAGGGAGAAAAAGCTCAAGAAAACTAATTTTAAAAACAAAATACACCCAGGTAAAGTTGCACAATTTATTTCCAACACGATTGTGTTATAAAGCTACAACCTTAACACTCGAGGCATCGTAACAGTAATTCATAATCCACAATCTTGCGGTATTCTCCGATCACTTATGATGATTTATGAATATAATAAACAACCACACACTTAGCTAATCATATATCATGATAATAATCTGAATCTGAAGGCAATTAAAGTCGACCTTTCAAAAATATGTATCTGGGTCAAGGCCTAAACTATCACCTATTCTCACCCATTTCAATCGTTTCTAATAGCTCAAAGGACAAATTTCCTCCAAATATATTTTTAATGCTAACCTTAATTTCTTTACAAAGATTGCAAGGACTAAAACGGACAAACGGATGTTCAAAGCAACAGAAGGACATCTTTAAATCGACTTAGAATGGGATTCTGAATCGATTGGTATAAATATTCTATCCCATAAAAACAAAGTTTTTATTAAAACTCTATATTTCCTTATGCATATGAGTTTTGAATCTCTGTGACTGTGCGTGACTCTTTTAAAAGTTATCTTTGGTCAAAGTTTCAAATCAATCGGACGAGGGGAAGTGTGGTTTAAATTTCTCCGTGACTGTGCGTGACTGGGTCAAAGTTAATCTTTTTTCACAGCAAGTGTATGGACCAAGTTTCAAATCGATCGAATGAGGGTAAATGACATTTAGATCACTCCGTAACTGAACGTGACTACGCGTGACTATGCGCGACTACCCTAAAATTAATCTGTAGTCACAACAAGGCTATGGGCCAAGTTTCAGATCAATTGGATAAGGGGGAATGGTGTTGCCCCACGACAGACAGACAGACAGAGAGTATGAGTTAAAAGAAAGAGTTTAAAAAGGTAAAGTCTTTCCATTAGCATAAAATCATTCTCACAACATATTTCTATAGAGCCTAAAGAGTATTGAGGTAACTGAAAATGGTGCTCGCTACTAATGTGTATATAGGAAAATGGTTTTTATAGATCCTAGTAAGTACCATATAAGTTCGGTTAGATTTTATGACTATAGAATTGCCAGAATGTGCCATTAGCACATTTAGACTCTGGGGTCCATTGTGATGAAGTAGCAAAGAGAAAGATCATGAATTAGCAATAATCCTATTGTCCGGAACCTAATTAATAATAGCGCCGGACAATATCTGTAAAAGTTGTTCTCCCCTTTTCTCCATATAGCTAAAACAGAAATCATTTGTGCTGTTATATCGCTCACTACCATCGAAATCTCCCCTTGGGAAAGTGACTGTAACGCATTTGAACACTAAAAACTGACCAACTCTGTTTTGAAATCTTACTTTTCAATCTGATTTGTTATGCCAGTGGTATGAAATCGAAGTGTGATACAACGACTCTATGAGCTTTGCAGTTTCTTTGATAATCCTGTAGCTTGTGATCCATAATATGCTTATTTCAAACTTTTAACAATTACATTTAATGACGTGCCTGCAACAGTTGAGGGTGGCTCATTTTTCCGGCAACATTGATTTCATGGGTCTTACCACAATTTGATTATCAGATTAATAATATTAACTGTCATTGCAGATAGAATATTTCAACAAAGCTTCGAACCAAACTTAATACAAGCTCCTTTGAGGATAGTGCTCAAATTTGTGGAACGTCTGCTACCTGAGGTGCTTCAGACCAAATTTGTCTAGTTTTGGGCCGTTGTTGTGTCATTCAAATAAACTCCTTGGTGTGGTATGATCCGCTTCCACAAGTAATGTCCTACCATTCGGTATCACGCTGTGACCATATGATCTCAGCAATGTAGTTTATTCCTTAGTCGGAGAATATAAGTTCAATGGTATAACATGTACGTGGATTTTTAATGAATCCGAAGGTGTAATACGAAGAGCACCATTGATGCACATAGACGCCATGCTCTGTACTCTTTGAAGAGGGCTGATGCCTTCTCCAAAGAAGATAACAATACAACAGTAATTTTCAGACGTCCGCTGTAAATTGCTAATAGCTATTTTTAGATTAAATCGCTTTGGATTGGAAAATAATTGAATTCCGTAATTTTTTACGACTTTTGGTGAATTTCGACTGAGGGTTTTCCGAACTAACTCATTACCGTATCATGGTACTTAACGTAATTATTTATTTCCGTTGGGTCCCACATAGTCTTATATTTGCTGAAGGTGTCGATTGATGTGGGTAGGTGGAAAAAAGAACGACAGTGGAAAATCAAGAATCTATAAAAATAACCATGAAATTATGAAGCTATCAGCAGCTTCAGAGACTTCCCTGCACTTGATTCAAACACAAACAATTGTTCGCTCACGAAGAGTTTAGAAGCAAATGGTTGCCTGTTACTTTAATCACGGTAGGAAATGTAGTGGAAATCAATTTGTTTTCCATACGTCTTCGAAAAGTCACCTACGTGGATAATTTATTTTTCAACCAGCAGATTTTGTCGAAAATACAAATTTTTTAGGAAAACATACTTTTTAATAAAATCTAGTTTTGTTGGAAAACTTACTTTTTTAGAAATAGCGCTTTTTAAAAACTGGAACTTTTAAGAAAAAATAAATATTTAAGAAAAGAAACTGTTTTAAAAAATGGTACTGTTTATGAAATATATACATATATATATATTTTATATATATATATTAATAACTTTGTAAGAAATGGTACTTTTTAGGAAAAGGCACTTTGTAAGAATTATACTCTTTTAATAAAATGCACTTTTTAGAAAAGGAACTTTTTAAGAAAAGGTATTATTCGAAATTTTTCAAAATTTACTTTTTAAGAGAATGTAATTTTTCAGTAAAGGCAATTTTTTAAGGACAGTACTTTTAAAGAAAAGGCACTTCTAAAAATAAAATTTTTTTTAACAAATGGTACTTATATAAGAAAAACTACTTTTTTAAGAACTAGCTATACCCCGATGCGCTAATAAATAACTGGAAACAAATATTGTTGAAAACTAATTTATTTATTTTTGGCGATTTTTGATTTTTTTTTCGATTTTAGATTATGGTGATTTTTGATTTTTTTTGCAATTTTTTATTATTTTGCAATTTTCGGTTTTGACGATTTTTGATTTTGGTGTTTTTTACAGTTTTTGTTATTCGTGACTTTCAGTTCGGCAATTTTTGATTCAGGTGATTTTTGATTTTGGCGTTTTTTGTGATGCGCGATTTTTGAATTTGGCCATTTCTGTTATTCGAGATTTCCGTTTCGGCGATTTGTAACATTTGCTATTTTTTTTTTATCTATTTTTACCGATTTTTGTTATATTTGATTTTGGCGATTTTTGGCTTTAGAGATTTTTGTTTTTTTCTATTTCTGATATTGGAGCTTTATGATTTTGCGATTTTTGTTATTCACAATTTTCGGTTCTGCCAATTTTTGTTCTGACGATTTTTAATATTCGATTTTTGTTTGCGAATTATGACTTACGATTTTTCTTTTTTGGATTTTTTTTTTTGCGATATTTGTTTTTTGCGATTTGGCGATTTTGATTTTTTTTAGCGGTTATTGATTTTTGAGATGTCTGGCTTCAGCGATTTTTGTTTTTTGCGATTTTTGATATTCGAAATTTTCGGTTTGGTGATTATCAACCTTGCCTTTTTTTGTTTCTTTTTCGTGGTTTTTGTTTTTTGGGGATTTTTGCTTTTGGCGATTTTTGATTTTCCACTACTTCTCACATATTTAATTGCTTTACTTGCAAAAGTTTGAAGACTGTGATTTTCATAGTACTTCATATTATCATATATAGAAGGTTCCACGCCAATTAGTCCGATCCCGCCCATTTTTGTCCGACTACTCACATTAATAAGTTATGAACTCAGACAAAATCACAAGGCTTTTTTTAATTATAGTACTTTAGTTATATGATATTAAATATTTGCTTTGTACAGTGGGTGCCATTCCCATTGGTCCGATCCCGCCCATTTTTCCGCGACTCTTTAAATTAGTACATAGTTTCAGAACTCTTGCTTTCGTAGAACTCCACATATTATATGTTAAAATTAGACGTTAAAATTTCACTTTATACGGGAGGTGCCACGCCCACATGAGAAATCCAACGAAGTACAACCTAGCCTCCTATAAACAACAAACCAACTTACAAACATACAAAGCTCCATTTTTATATATAAGATGGTACTTTTTTATGAAAATTTACCTTTTACGAGAATTGACATTTTAAGAAAAGATAGTTTTTAAGATACTTTTTAAGAAAATTTACTTTTATAAATTATAAAAAGTTTTATAAATTAGAAAATTTTTTTCAGACAAGCTACATTTAAAAAATGGTATTTTTTTAGAAAAATGTAAGAAAATGTACTTTAATTAAGAAATTGTACTTTCTAAAGTTACTTTTATTTTAAGAAAAAAAAAAATTTTTTTTTAGAAAAAGTTCTTTTACATTTTTAATAAAAAATACTTTTCTTTTTATATGACACTTCTTGAGAAAAGTTGATTTTTTTTATAGAAAAGTCACTCTTTTAGAAAAACAGCTTTTTAAGGAAGTATCTCTTTTTAAGGAAGTATCTCTTTTTAAGAAAGAACGGCGATAACAAGTAGATGTTTGATTGGTGATGCTTCCAAAAATTTTAAATTCCTTTAAGAATAATGGGTCAACATTCAATTACTTAACATTATGTACTCTTGTGTATTTACAGTCACTTCAACCTATAGTAACATCTATGGTGATGAAATCAGAAATCCACAGCTATTTTCAACAGTCAAAAATTTAAGAACCTCGACACCTACAAGATATTTCGATTTGGAAGAACGATGTATAAAGTTGTGTCAACTACATGATGGTCTGTGCAATGTCGGCAAACTTTTAAATGATGTTTGGGCTTTTCCAAATTTCGTATTGATGGGTTATGGCTTTTGCATTACAATTGCTCAATTGTATTTTCTCTATTGTTCAAGTTCTCAGCAGGTAGTTTCGGAATATCAGATTAGTTTTTATACAGTTAATGCAAAAAATTGCTTCGGTTTAATTTCAGTCTATACCTTCATTGTTTCGTCCTGCTCAAAATATGGCCATTACAGCCATTTATCTTTTTAATATATCATCGAAATGTGTTTCTATTTTATTGCTAAGTTGGCGAACAAATTTGGAATGTAAGAAAACGGGAACATGTATACATCGTTGTGCTTTGGCAGCTGACAAGGATGAAATTTATGAAATGGTATTTGAAAATAATATTCTCGAACCATTTTTTTAATACTTTCCTTTCAGATTAATCATCTTTCGTTGAAACTATTCAATCATTTGCTTGACTTTAATGTTTGCGGTTATTTCCCATTGAATATGACAACCTTATTTGCTGTAAGTACTTTAAGCTGACAAATCAGAGATGGCTCTTTGCAAATATTTTGTTTCATATTAATTTCAGTTCTGCGGTGGCATAACAACGTATTTGATTATATTGATACAGTTCAATCTGGAACAACAACAGGGAGCTAAGATAAATATCGTGAAACTAAATGCCAGTAATGAAATTATTGTGGCTAATATAACCAACGCAACACTTTACGGTAATTCAACATCATTATTGTACGGCTTGTATCAGTACTGGAGTGATTCGTTCAAACATTTTTACTAAACGTAAATTGAACTTAATAAATACCCTAACATTTGATCCGTTTGACAAATTAAATTGTTTATATTCTCATGTAGGACTTTAATGTCGGAAAACGCCTACGATTTAGGAGATAATATTTTTATAAATTGGTTTCAAACAACTGTCAAATAACTGTCTTTTTCATAGTACTCGAGATATATAATATTGAATAATTCCCTTTTATGGGAGGTGCTGTACCCACTGATCCGATCCCGCCAATTTTCGGCATGGATACGCTCTCCCTATCTAGTACTCAATATATATGATATTAGGAGCTCACTTTGTGAGGTGCCACGCAAACAAAAAATATCACAAAAATTTTAAACTATGCTCAGCAAGACTCTGAAACAATTTCAGGAAGATCAGTCCAGTGCGCTAGCCTCCTGTAAGCTGTAAAAAAACAAACATTCATATTTTCGTTTTACCTATTGTATATTGGTAAATACCACAAAGATACGAAAATTCGGGTGGGGTAAATTTTTATGTTTTTGTAAACAATCACGTCAGTGGCAGAGGGTATATAGAGTATAGGTTTGTCATTCCGTTTGTAACGCATCGAAAAACTAATTTCCGACCCCATAAAGTATATATATTCGTGATCCTTATCGCAGCTCGAGTCGGTATAGCGATGTCCGTCTGTCCGTCTGTTTGTCTGTCTGTTGAAATCACGCTCATTCACAAAAAATTTATCTAACTGGATAAGGTTACAATAATATCATTTGCCATAATTACCAGCAGGTTGGCGTTGAAAATGGGCTAAATCGGGCATCATTGTGATTAGATACGAACAAAAACATAAAACCCAGTGTGTTTTTTGCAACAGTTTAGTGGTTGAACATAATAATTGTACAACAACATAAAAAAATGCCGCAAAAAAAATATGCATATATTAACAATACCAAGAACACAATAACACAGTAGTATTGCCACATATTTTTTTATCGTTATCACGATATAATAAAAAAAAAATCGCCAATATGAAAGAAAAAATGAAAATGGTAAAATGGAGAATGAAAAATAAAAACGAAAAATGGAAAATGAAAAACGGAAAATGGAAAATGTAAAACAGAAAATGAAAAATGGAGAATAGAAAATGGAAAATGAAAAATGGAAAATGAAAAAAGAAAATTAAAAAATGAAAAATGGAAAATGAAAAATGGAAAATAGAAAATGAAACATTGAGAATAGAAAATCGAAAATGAAAAAAGAAAACTGAAAAATGGAGAATAGAAAATGGAAAATGAAAGATAAAAAATGGAAAATAGAAAACGAAAAATGGAGATTGGAAAATGGAAAATGAAAAACGGAAAATGAAAAACGGAAAATGAAAAATGTATAATGGGAAATAGAAAATGAAAAATGGAGAATAGAAAATAGAAAATGAAAAATGGAAAATGAAAAAAGAAAAATGAAAAATGCAAAATTGAAAATGAAGTTGAAAAATGAAATATGAAAATTGATAAATGAAAAATGGAAAATGGCAAACGCAAACTGGAAAATGAAAAATGGAAAATGAAAAATGGAAAATGGAAAATGAAAATTGAAAAATGAAAAATGGGAAATGGAAAACGCAAAATGGAAAATGAAAAATGGGAAATGGAAAATGAAAATTGAAAAATGGAAAATGGAAAATGAATAATGGAAAATGAAAATGTAAAATGGAGAATGAAAAATAAAAACGAAAAATGGAAATTGAAAAACGGAAAATGGAAAATGGAAAACAGAAAATGAAATATAGAGAAAAGAAAATGGATAATGAAAAATGGAAAATGAAAAATGAAAAATGAAAAATGGAAAATAGAAAATGAAAAATTGAGATTGGAAAATGGAAAATGGAAAATGAAAAATGGAAAATGGAAAATGGAAAATGGCAAATGAAAAATGGAAAATGAAAAATGGAAAATGAAAAAAGAAAATTGAGAAATGAAAAATGGAAAATGAAAAATGGAAAATGAAATTGAAAAAAGGAAAATGAAAAATGAAAATGGAAAACGGGGAATGGAAAATGCAAATTGGAAAAGGAAAAACGTAAAATCGAAAATGTAAAATAGAAAATGAAAAATGGAGAATAGAAAATCACAAGTGAAAAATGGAAAATGGAAAACGAAAAAAGAAAATTGAAAAATGAAAAATAAAAATGGAAAATGAAAAATGAAAAATGGAAAATAGAAAACGAAAACTTGAGATTGGAAAATGGAAAATGAAAAATGGAAAATGAAAAACGGAAAATGAAAAATGTAAAATGGAAAATAGAAAATGAAAAATGGAGAATAGAAAATATAAAATGAAAAATGGAAAATGAAAAAAGAAAAATTAAATATGCAAAATGCAAAATGGAAAATGGAAAATGCAATTGAAAAATGGAAAATGAAAATTGGTATATGAAAAATGGAAAATGGAAATTGGCAAACGAAAAATGGAAAATGAAAAATGGAAAATGAAAAATGGAAAAGGAAAAATGGAAAATGAAAATTGAAAAATGGGAAATGGAAAACGCAAAATGGAAAATGGAAAATGAAAAATGAAAAATTAATAATGTAAAATTGAAAATGAAAATTGTAAAATGGAAAAGGGAAAATGAAAATTAAAAAATTGAATATGGAAAATGCAAAATGGAAAATGAGAATTGGAATATGGAAAATGGAAAAATGAAGAATGGAAAATGGAAAATGGAAAATGAAAATTGAAAATTGAAAATTGAAAAACGGAAAATGGAAAATGAAAATTGAAAAATGAAAAATGAAAAACGAAAAATGAAATATGGAAAATGGAAAATGAAAATTTAAAAATGAAAAACGGAAAATGGAAAATGCGATATGGAAAATGAAAAATGAAATATGAAAAGTGGAAAATGAAAACTAAAAAATTAAAAATGGAAAATGGAAATTGAAAAATGAAAAATGAAAATTGAAAAATGAAAAATGAATAATGAAAAATGAAAATTGAAAAATGAAAAATGAAATATGAAAAGTGGAAAATGGAAAATGAAAACTGAAAAATGGAAAATGAAAATTGAAAAATGAAATTAGAAAAATGAAATATGAAAATTGAAAAATGAAAAATGGAAAATGAATAATAATAATTTTTAGCCAAGAATCATTTAAATTTTGGTATTCGGATTTAATGTTTCGGATTTAATGTGGTAGCCGTACTCAACATTGGGTGTAATATAGAGTTTAAGACTCAGGTGGAGGGTATCAAAAAATTCGGCTCATCCCAATTTAACACTCTTACTTGTTTTTATTTTGATTATTTTTTCAAAATAAATTTGGTTCAAACAGTTGTTGTCGTCATTATAGGGGTGTATCATACTTCTCCGATCGCGAGTGTCAGTTATTAATGTAACTCTTTTTTTTAATTAACGAATTTAATATTATTCAAATTCAGTTAGATTAACCACAAACCATAAAAAACCACAAACATCTATTTTCAACTTGATCAATAACCGAGTAAAAGTTTTGCTAATGCAATTTATACTCTTGCCCACACTAACGAATAAAATTCCAAAATAATTTAAATTATAAAACACTTTTATTTCATTTAGTTTACGTATTTGAATGAACTTACACTCATAAAATAAATTAAAATTTACTTATTCGTATGTAAAATATTACGTCGCCAGTTTTAAAGAATTTTTTTTGGCAAATATTAAAAAAATTATTTGAATTTTGAGTCGGACTCAGTCAAGAGTTTTATAGCGACTCCGACTCCGATTCCGTTATAAACACCGCGACGGCGACCCTACAAATCCGACTCCGACTCCACAGCCCTGGTAAGAGGATCTCGGCATATATCAGTTTATCATTCCTTTTGTAAAGAACATATATTAACGTAATAATTTGGAAACCTAGAGCTTTGATTTTTTATTTTACAAAGAAAGAAAAAAAAATTAAAATTATTCTAGTTCTATTCACTACTTTTGAACTTCTGGACTTTGCGGAAACCCTTCCATTAGGTTAGCCCATCCCCGTTTAAAATATTGTATATTTTGGGACACCTGTATGGTGCTCTTCCAATCCCTTTTGACAGAAGTATAATATCTTACCACTGGCCTAGGCTCTAGATAGTTTGAAGAATTTCCTTGCCTTGGTACCAAAACCAACTTATTGCTCTTCTACCATTCAAGAGCTTTTTTACCGTAGTTTGAGGATGTCAAATAGTGCCAGATAGGTGTAAGCATATTGTGTCGGATTTTGCTAGGGAGGAATCTTTTTTTGTTAAAAGTCCTTAATATAAATTTTGGTATTTATAGATCCCGTTACAATAAACAACTTGCTTCTTTTTAGCTGCGACGGCATATTTCCTTCAATATCAGACGGTGTTTTAGAATTTTTTTACCCGGAAGCTGCGAAAAATCTGCTTCGTACTCCACTGTGCAACATGTGCTATTAATAGCCAAATTCTCCTAATAGTTTCCAATAACATTAGAAACAGTTTGACGGCAAACCTTTGACCCATCATCCATTTTTAGTTTTTTTAAGCATTTATACTTCTAATTTTAACTTCGTAATTTTTACTTCGTAATCGTTGCCAAATTGCATTTTTTGTATATATTGGAGATGTTTCTAAATGGAACATTTCTATACCATGTAGTCAGGGTATAGAATTTTCTAAAATTTTGTGTGTATATGTTTTTGAAAAAATAAGTTACTTTACCAAATATAGTCACGATCGGTCCATTTTTTTGACCTGTCCCCATATATATATATAGCATGCGATATGAATGTTTTCATATCCGAAGTTAAAAAAAAATTAACAAAAAATACACTAAAATTATTTTCTAAATCTAATTAATTTGACCTAAGAGATTGGGATGGTATAGTGTATCGTATAGTCGGTCCATATAATTTTCGTGCTATAACGCAATATTTCAGACAACTTTAAATTATTTAATACTATAGTTAGTGCGCAAGTTAATTTTTTCCCAATAGTGCGTGATACCTTATTGCCTTCGTAAATTTTATAGTGCTAACTAACAAGAATGATGAAAAAAATGTATTGCATTGAAGGGGTGGAATTGAAGGCTATGAAATTAATTTGGAGGAATAACTGGAGAGGTTTAATTTTAAAAAATTTACATTTTATTTTGTAGGCAAATGTCGTTTCCAGAATATTGTTATTTTTCTTTCCTAGTTCTTTCTTTTTTATTATTTTCTAATATATTCAAGGCTTTTTTACACTCGGTTATTTATATTTGACTATTGTTTAGCGCAATTGATGGATGACGGATGCCAAAATTTATTTCCCAACCAATTTTAGTTTTGCAGTGGCGCTCAATTCAATACTGAAGAACGGCAAACAGCGACAGACTAAATAGATTTTTAAAACCAAAAGTTAAATTTATCAATTGTGTACAATTAATACTAAGAGCTTATATATTTTTAACAACAATTCAATTAACAATTATTCTGTAGTGATTTTTACCACTTAAATTGAACTTTCTTTTGTTTAAAACTACCTAGTTATCAGTAATTATTTAAGTTTTTCTGCTACACTGTATTAATTAACTTAACTGTATTAATTACTTTACTCGATTTCTTGTAGAAATTATTGTAATTTTAAATCGGCTCTTAAAAAACGTATTTTTCCCTAAAGGCATCTGTGCAAATCATTTGAGAAGTCTTATTGAAAGTCTTAAACATTTGTGTCAAGCCTGTAGTATGATTTTTAGTGATTAAGAATCAACTAACATCACAAAAATATCATAGCATTGAGTTTAAGATAAAAAATTGTTTGTGTTTGTTTTTAATTTTCTAACAACACATAATGACATACAATCGCTCAACAACACCCACCTCCTCATAAAATCATTTGTCTGTCTTAGTCAGACAGAAAAAAACAAATTCCAGAGCAATAATAAGGCACTTAAAGGGCTGGTATAAGTTGGGTGAACATTAACTGTATTTATTAGCGCTTTGCCAACACCAAAAGATTTACACCGACCTGCGGTTAACCTCATGCATTTCTAAACGTTGGCAAATCACTGGAGTGTAGCCAAAGTACTTTGCCAGTACTATAAGGACTCACTAATGTTGAAAAATCATTCAAAGTAAGTGCTTTGCCAATACCGAATATTTAAAATCAGTTTTTTGTACCCGGTGTTGCACAGGTTGCTCGAAGAGATTATTTGAATGTCTGCTAAAACTCCATAAATCAAATGATATAACTATTTGTGACTTGGTGGAAGTAAGACGTGAAATCTAATATATCCAAATATGTAACGATAATGTCCAGCATTTGACCTTACTATTTGTTAATGTAACTAGAATTTAGCTGAAATGAGTGAAATAAAAATAACTTCTTCTTTCGGTTATCCTCCACTAAGAATTCTGGCAACTTGTCTCATTCTCACTCGCCTCATTGCTAAGTTTAAGACTTTTAGTATTCCGCATGAATTTTATAAATAATCGAACTCTGAGTTTGATTTCGTCTGAGCTAAGAAATTCGATTGGTTGTGTACAGCAAAATAGTCACTGACTTTTATATGGTGGACTTTTTTCTAGATCAGTGAATTATCGCAAAATTATATCCACCTTGTGCAACGGACATTAATACACACAGACAACAACATTCATATTAGAATATACAATGCTCGTATCAAACTTGTGCTATCTAAAGGGTGATTTTTTAAGAGCTATAGGAAAGTTTTCAAAAAAAAAAAAACACATAAAATTCAGAAAAATGAATGAAATCTTTATTCGAATCGATAGTACGGTCCATATAATTTAATGTTTGGAGATTATTTTATGCAAATGTTGACCGTGACTGCGCCTCAAATGGTCCATCCGCTTAGTCCAATTTTGGCATACTCTTTCCAACATTTCGGCCGGTATCTCACGAATATATGCTTCAATGTTGTCTTCCAATGCGTCAATTGAAGCGGGATTGTCTGTATAGACATGAGCTTTAACATAGCCCCACAACAAATAGTCTAAAGGCGTTAAATAGGACGATCTAGGCGGCCAATTGACCGGAACGTGAAATAAAATGTTCACCGAACTCGCCTCTCAATAAGTCCATTGTTGCGCGTGCTGTGGGCATGTGGCACCGTCTTGTTGAATCCACATATCATGCAAGTTAAGCTCTTGCATTTTGGGCCAAAAAAAAGTTGGATATCATCTCTCGGTAGCGCTCACAGTTACGTTACGATTCGCATCATCTTTGAAGAAGTACGGTCCAATGATGCCACCAGCCCATAAACCGCACCAAACTGTGACTTTTTCTGGATGCATTGGTAGCTCTTCCAATGCTTCTGGCTGATGTTCACTCCAAAATCGACAATTCTGCTTATTTACGTACCCATTGAGCCAAAAATGAGCTTCGTCGCTGAACACAATTTTTCGGTAAAAAAGTGGATCTTCGGCCAACTTTCCAAGAGCCCATTCACCAAAAATTCTACGTTGCGGTAGGTCGTTCGGCTTCAATTCTTGCACCAGATGCATTTTGAAAGGCTTCACACCTAAATCCTTCTGCAAAATTTTCCACGTTGTTGAGCAACAGAGGCCCAATTGCTGTGAACCGCGACGAAACGATAATTGATGGTCATCATTAACACTGGCCGATATTTTCTTCAGTTCGCACTGTACGTAAGCGTGTTGGTGGTTTAATGTTCAACAATGTAAATTTGATGCGAAATTTAGTCACAATAGCCCGAATAGCCGCTTCAGTGGGTCTATTAAATCAATAACCCAGCGGCTTCGGCTGCCTGCTCTTGCTATTCCAGCGGCTGCTGCTGAATGTTCTCGCTAATGCAGCAGTCTCGGATGACTGATCTCGGTATTTCTTAATCACCGAGGTGCCACGTTACAATTTCATGCTCAATACCGTGGGCTCATACGCTGCTGAACTATCAGCTAAGCAGAATTCCTGGTTGTCGTTCTCTAACGAATGACCAACGATGATACTCCTCTCGGTTATTTCTATTTACTGATGATTCCTGATTCGTGATATTTACCATCTCTTAACATTTGCCGGTTCTTGATTAACCGATTTCAACTTTTGGTAGGCGATTACCATAATCCGAGTAGAGTTGAGTTGCCGATCAAAAATTTTAATAAAACCCAAACAAAAGGTAATTCAATCGTTTTACCATTGCATAAGGTTTGAGGGTCCTTAAGTAGATCTTGGCTATGACTGATCTACTTCTGCCGAAGATATAACCCAAGCTCCATCATCTGGAACATCTACAATTAAAATAAATTCACCCTATATCTTAAAAATATCTGCTTGATTAGGATCGAATTGGGCATTATCTCCACGACACGTGCATTTACTGTTCGAAGATCGTAATTCATTTTATTCGACAACTTATCAGCTTGACTTTCCATTCTATGTAGCCTTGGAATACTGAACTAGACCAAATTTTTTTCGGTCCATTGCGCTCAGTTACTTAAATAAATTTTTCAAATTGAAAAAAAAAAAATTAAATTTCTCAAATAACAATTGAATAAAAGAAGTTAGGTTAGGTTAGAAGTGGCTGCTAATCCCACCGTAGAACCAATTTGAGCTCCTGTTGAAGCCCCTAATATATTAAATTTCCACATTTGAGAGATCAGAGAGATCTTGAAGACGAACCCAATATTCGAAGTCTCGTTCTGTAGAGCGCTGGGCAATAGCAAAGGAAGTATTCTATAATCTCCACCTCCTCCATATCCATGCACCTACGACAGAAATCATTTGACGAGACCCTGAGGTGTTCAGCGTGTCTTCCTATGAGGCAGTGCCCAGTGATAACAGTAACTACCGTCAAAATCTCCCCACGGGGGAGAGATAGTAGCTTACTAGAGCGCTCACGATTCAAAACCGGCCAGATTTGTCTCGTAATCCTACACGTTAATCCATTAGCCCATCCGTTATCCGGTATGCCAGTGGTGCGAAGCCCAAGTTCCAGCTTGCACGATTCAATGGTTGTAGCAACACAGTCGATATCTGCTGGAACACGTAAGGTGGTACCCTGTCTTGTCAGCTCATCAGCTTTGCAGTTCCCGGTATATTCCTATGCCGTGGGACCGATATGAGCCTGATATCAACTGGTTGGCCATCTCGTTTAAAGACGTGCCGCAGTAAAGGGCGGTTCTCTTTTTCAGGAACATTGATTCCAAGGAGTTTACCGCGGCTTGACTATCAGCGTAGATGTTTACCGCGGTTGTAGACAGAATATTCCGACCCAACCAATCAGCAATTTCCTTTATTGCCAGTATCTCCGCCTGTTATATAGTACAGTGGTCTGACAATCTTCTAGCCAGATTTAGTTCAAGCTCCCTTGAAGAGGTTCCGAAACCAACTTGACCACACAATTTCGATCCATTAGTGTAGAAATTTATGGAACGTCTATAACCTGAGGTCCTCCCAAACTAAGATTTTCTGGTCGGTATTAGAGTATTGTAGTGTCCTTCGAATACGCTCCTTGGGTAGTGTAATCCATGTTCAATGGTAAGTTCCTGTCACTCAGGATCACTCCATGGCCACAATCATAGCCACGCCATTGCAGTGTGCTCCTTTGTCGAATGGCTTATGAGGCCGCCGAATGCTTCCCTAGTATGTCCACCGGTATTAGGTGTAAGAGGATGTTCAAGGCACACTTCAAAGAAGGTTGATATGGGAGCCCTAATTTAAAGCAGGCCACCAAACGATGACCCCGTACAACAGTTTGGGCAAACCACCGCTTTGTAGATCCAGTGAGCAGTTTTCGGGCTGAAGCCCCATCGCTTACCAATGGCCTTTTTGCAGGAATATAAAACTATACTCGCCTTCTTCGCCCTCTCCTCCAAGTTCCGTATGAAGTTCAGCCTCCTATCTAGGAATACGTCAAGATAATTGGCTCCATCAGAGAATGCGAGATCAATGCCGTCAAGAAAAATAGGATCGAAAGTCGTTATCTTATACTTCCTCGTGGAAAGAACAAGTTCCGCTTTGGTTGGATTAACCCCAGGCCGCAACTACTTGCCCCATAAGAGCTCTCTGCAGAATATCTCTAATTGAAACTTTCCATTTACGGCTGTGGCTATGTCACCCGCATAGGCAATAACATTGCGGCCATGTCTCTCCAACGAAACTAGCATTTAGTTCAGCGCTAAGTTCCAGAGAAGTGGTGACAGAACGCCTCCTTGTGGTGTTCGCTTGTTAACAAATCGAGATATTAGAGACGTTCCCAATTTAAACTTTATCCGCTTGTTGGCAAGCAGATTGCCAATAAATGAGCTGATCACAGAGTTCAATCCTAGACTAGATAGTGCCGCTTTTATTGAGTCCGGTGTGATATTATGAAAAACCCCTTCCCTTACTGTAATAAAACAATTAAGAGTGTTAAATTCGGCTGTGCCGAATCTTTGATACAATAATATAACAATAAAAAAATAAAGGTCGTCTGCTCTTAGAGACATGAAAGGCTAGATTTCAAGTTATATTTTCCGGATTTTTACAATGAGGTATTTGATGTATTTGTGTGCTTTTTTAATTGAACGCAACTATTAAATCAATAACCATTAATGTAAACACATAAAATTGCATTTGGTTTGTTTGTTTGTTAGCGATGAGAACACACGATTTACTTGTTTTTATTTTTTTTATGTACAAAAACATCAATCGAATAAGATGTGTATTAGGCCGGGTCGATTTGTGGGGAGTCAAAAAAATCGCCCATTGCTCAGTGAAAATCGTATTCTAGGGATCAAAATAAGAAACTTTGCCGAAGGAACCATACCTCTAAAACGAATTCTGATGTCCCAACATTTGGGTAGGGGCAAATTTTGAAAAATCCCACTTTGACCCATTTAGAGTGCTCCAATCGAGTCCAAATGTACGACCTACCCCCACTAACCTTGGAGACCCGACCCACTCATGCCAGTGGCACACACCCTGGAACTCCCCTGGGGGTTCCCCATACAAAGATTTCAAAAAATCGCCAGTTTTGTCACTTTACATGAAAAAATCAGCGAAATGCCTATGTTTTTCTTTTTGGAGTATATTTTTCTCTTTAGAAATTTATTTAGTCAGAACATATGTAAATGAAAAAATGAATTTAGCTTAGTAATAGAAAAGAAATTAAAAAAATTTATTAGAAATTAGCGCTCTTTACAACCCCTTAAAAACCATGGCATCACTGTGATGCATTTGCATGTCGTAAACTTAGTTGTGTGGGTTTTTTATTCAACCCTTTTAAAAAAATGAACGTATCACTGTAACACAATTGCAGGTCATAAAATTGCTTGTGTGGGTTTTTTAAGCCACCACACGACACGCATGTCGTAAACTTACTTGTGTAGTTTTTTTATAGCACCTACTTAAGAAATGAAGGTTTTTTTTACAACCATTTTTATGGGTTTTTTTATGGCACCTTCTTAAGAAATGCGAGTTTTTTGCAACCATTTTAACAATTAAGGTATCACTGTAATGTACCGCAACCCTTTTAAAAAATTAACGTATCACTGTGACACAATTGCATGTCGTAAAATTGCTTGTGTGGGTTTTTGAGCCACCACAAGACACAGCAGGTAGAATTGAAATTACCATTTCATTCTTATTACCTCGTTTCGTAGACACACAACAGTTTTTGTGAATGCATTAAGTCGTTGTGAAGAACTCAAAGTGTGAAATGCTAATTTCAGATAAAAAAAATATTTTAAAAAAAATAATAAGTGAAGTAACCATTCTAAATCAAAAAGTTTACAATGAATCCACCATCATCTACACCGCAAGATGAAGCAACAACAACAAATAACAACTATCGAAAACCCAATGAGTCATATACCCAAGCATGATGATACTGTTTTTGGTGTGTCTACTTATTTGACTGATCTTAATTTACCAACCCATCTGGATATCTTGAGATATTATTTTTACTTAAGTGAACGTGCTAAAACAGAACAAAGAAAGTTTTCCTATAAATAATTCACTATTGAAGTACAAGATAAGTTGATTGGAATTTGGGAAAAACTTGGTATGGAAATAATGCTGAAAAAAGTGTATAGGTTGAATAGATTGCTTGACAAATATCAAGACCAAATCAAGAGAAGAAACAAAACCAAACAATTTACAGAGTATGTAAAATCTCTGGAAACAATTTTTTACATTGGAACATGTAAATGCGATTTGAAGGCAGCTCCATGTGCATGCGGCTTGGTTCCCGAACGCCTCAAAGAGTTTATGCACGATCAACATAATCAGAGAAGACTAACAATGGATGCATTTGTGATGGAAATTGAAGAGCAAGGAGCAACGTGTATGTCATCAATGCGAACATACCAAGATCCCGATGATTCAACATACGCACCGCCACCGGTTCAAGAAGATATGGATAGAAACACAAGTTCACAATACACAGAGAGATACGATTGTTTTAACTTTGCCTTGGTATGTGACAGATTTGGTGTGCCTGATAGAGTAGCATCAGCATTGGGAACCACTCTTTTTCAAGATTTTAAAATTAAAGATAAGTATGGGAAAACTCTCATCATGGATAAATCGAAATTTCGCAGAGAAAAAGAGAAATGCAACAAGAAGTGCTTCGCAAACGGTTAGATGATACCAATTTGTTAGCGTTTTCATTCGATGGCAGAAAAGATGATACTTTAACGATAGATAAAATTGATGAGAAGTATCATAATAGGATGGTAAAAGAACCTCATCTTGTTATTTTGAGAGAACCCAATTCTGAATTGATTGGTTACGTAAGACTGGAACATGAAACCGCTGAATACAAAACAACCAAATTAAATGATTTTTTCAACGATAAAAATATATCAATGAATGCATTAACTGGAATATGCACTGACGTTGAGCCAACAAACACTGGCCCACACGGTGGAATTATACGACGATTCGAATTGCTGGTTCGTTTGTCTTCTACACTTCAACGAACTTCCGTTTCGGCATTTGTTTGGAGCTTTGGATAAATCAACCAGCACTGGACCGAGATCGCCAACCGGAAAACTGAGCCATCAAATCGAAACTTGTGAAACTCTTCCGGTAAGTTATTGCTATTATTCATTTATTATAATTGTCAACCATTATTAATTATTTTATTATTATATATTTTCAGGTGGTGGACGGCTTCCAGAAAATTGAGTTGCAAAATATGCCCCCTGCTCCAGACAAAAATTGAATTTTCCCCCGATTCGAAGTACTTATACGACATGCCCCATGCAATTTCTAGCGGCGTGGTTTCGGTGGATCTGGCTAACATCAAACCAGGGAAAATTGTACATTCTCGGTGGCTCACCAAGGCCGCTAGATTATTACGATTATATGTGACAACGGAAAATCCAGATGCAAATTTAAGAATTCTGGTTGAATTCATAATTAAATGTTATGTGCCAATGTACTTCAATATCAAGTATTACAGCTCTGTCGTGTACGGCAGTGCATTATTTTTCAAGTTCATTGGTTGGTCACGATTTCTAGAACCTCGTTTACGCAAAATTGTCAATCAAGTAATTAAAGATAATTCATATTATGCGCATTCGGAAAATATCTTATTATCAATGTTGTTTGATGATAGCAAAGAAAAGCGCGACTGTGCTCTCATGAAAATTCTACGCTATCGAACCGATGTTGACGACCCATCGCAACTTAGAGCTTATAAAAAACCAGATATAAACTTTAATTGCACAAGTTACACGGAAATGATCAATAGGAATGACATAAGTAACGTATTTGAAACACCATTCACGCGAAGCATTCCGTACGATACATTGAAAGAATATTTAAATCAAGATGATCCACCGTTTAATGATCCAAAAATTCCATCACACATACAAGGAACGGAATGACATGTTCAATTGCTAGCTAGCGTTTCCAAACGGGTTATACCGGAAAATGTAGAAGCTGTTATGGCGACGACATTAAGGTGCCGTGAGAAATTGCCCAGACTTGAAAGTAAAAAAAGACTTCAAACAATAATTTGTTTTAGTTTCTTTTCTATAACTAAATTTAATTAATTTTTTCATTTACATATGTTCTGACTAAATAAATTTCTTAAGAGAAAAAATAGATATTATTATAAATAAATAATAAATATTATTATAAATAAATAAATAAAAATAAAGAAAAAAAAACATAGGCATTTCGCTGATTTTTTCATGTAAAGTGCCATCACTGGCGATTTTTTGAAATGTTTGTATGGGGAACCCCACAGGGGAGTTCCAGGGGGTGTGCCACTGGCAAAAGTTCGACCCAAATTTTGGGACATCAGAATTCGTTTTAGAAGTATGGTTCCTTCGGCAAAGTTTCTTATTTTGATCCCTAGAATACGATTTTCACTGAGCAATGGACGATTTTTAAATCGACCCGACCTAATGTGTATGAATCGCTGAGAAATATCTACGCTGACACCTATCTCTATATTTTCGTACATCGCTCCTTTCTTGTTTGTTCAAGAGGAGCCAAGTTCAATATTAAACTGCTGCAGATTGTGGCAAATATTTTAAATCTAAGTGGTGCGGACCACTCGACTTAGTGCGGACAGAAGAATGTTTTAAACAGACAGATGGACATTACGGTGGCCATTAATAAAAAAAAAGTAGTTTGAACACTCGCTCCCAATCCCTAGAAATTTGCGAATAGCAAAAAAGCTGAAAAAGTGCTGGGTCAATTAAAAAACATTAAGACGTCCCTCAACGCGACTGAAAATTTCAAGTGTGTGTATATGAGGAAAATATGACTTTTTTTAAAATTTTATGAAAATTTCGTTCTAAAGTTTAATTTTTCTGACAAGTTGTTGTATAATTTGGGATCAGTATTAAATTGCCTTTTCAAAAAGATGTAAAGCTTCAAAATCGACTAAAAACTCGGCAAGAGATAGCAAATGCCCCAGACCACTTTTGTGCAAAAAAAAAACTATGACATGAAATTTGATGGCTCTTTTTTTCAAAGCCATAATTTTTTTTATCTCTCTACTTACGAGTACTTAAATACTCAAGTACTCAAGTTTTAAAAAATTTTCTTAAACAAAATTTTAAAAAGTGGATCTGGTGCTTTAGGATTTTATGTATATGTCAGACATTAACTGTGTGAATTTTTAGGTAAATCCCTATGCCAGAATTTTTTTGACAAGTATTTAATTTTTGCGGATTTCGAGTAAAATGGGATTTTTGTGAAACATTCTGTAAATGTATTCTTTCTAAATACTTTGCATCAAAAATTCATAATTTTTCTACTTTTAAATGTCATGTTTTATTTTAATAGCCTAGGGTTTCGAAAAAAAATATGACTCCATTAAACCTTTTGGAATTGGGGTCACATATGAGCCCAAGCTAACAAAAGACAGTTTATTCAAAAAATTCTAATATTTTGCAAACACTGTTGAATTTTTAAAAATTTAAAAATAGCATGAAAAATGAGACACATTTGATTTTTAAAAATAATCACATTACTTCCATAAGAGCAAAGCGTTTTTATTTACTGTAATAATTTTGATAGAATTAAACCATAACGTAAGCAAAATAACAATAAATATTATTTTTCAATAAGTGAGGATTTAGTAGCAGTTGGGTATTTTTTACGCTCTCCGGCAACAATCTGTACTATAAATTGTTTCTCAGTTTCATCTTTTGTAAGAATATTATTATAATCTTGAATGAGTTTGACACCTCTTTCTGCAACATCATTCACAACAATGATGGTCTGAAGTTTTTCTATTCCACTCTTGTAACCAACATAATCTTTCCTTGTTGAAGGAAAAATCTGTATTGGAGTTGGTTCTAAAAATGCTCCAATTTGTTTTATTCAAATATCATGCTTGGTTTGTTATGGACAGAAAGACAGATGGGCGAATGTAATGGGTTGACTCATTTTTCATTACATTTCAATCAAAAGTGCAGGAGAATGTGCATTTCTTCATGTATCCTCTTTTTTGCTGGGTTACATCATGTTACCAGCTTAACGTCTTTGAAAGAAATATTTATTCATTTAATTTTTTAAACTTTCTAAAAAACCCTAAAAAGATAAAAACCAAAAAAAACAACATCACAATTTTAGATGCAGGTGACACCAAATTGAAACTGATTAATTGAATTTTATCGAAACAATTCCTAATGTACGATAATACGGTCATAAGAACAGAAATATTTTTCTTATTATATATATATTAGGGTGGGTCAAATTGTAAGAGCCCGAAAAAATCTCCATGGGTTTATCGCGATTCTGTTACTATGGGTCATAACGAGTATAGTTGACCCAGGAACCATACCTCTAAAATCAGTTTCGAGCCTGTCAAAATTTCGATGAAGATATTTTCATGATATTTTCCATAATACTCATTCAAATGTAAAAAAAATTATGTGTATACCGGGGTTTTTTTTAGGTCGGGAAATCCATTTTTCATATAATTTTAATTTCGTGTATTTTTGCGGATTTTTTCATCTTTTTGGAAAAAAATTTACGAAATTATTGCACAAATCGACGAGTATTTGACTTTCCCATAAAATAGCCCAAAATATTTAGCGCTGTAAAAAACCGTTTTTTATATTTCTTCATTCAAAGAGTAAATAAAAAAAACGAAACGACGGGTCAAAAGTCGGGACATCAGAATTCGTTTTAGAGGTATGGTTCCTCGGGCAAAGTTTCTTATTTTAATCCCTAGAATACGATTTTCCTTGTCACTTGGGCGATTTTTAATTCGAATCGCCCTAATATATATATATTGCTTTAAACTTGTAATCAAAGCCCGTAGTTGAAATTGTAACATTGTAACTAACTAGCTTAGTCATTATATTGTATTTCCCTTTTGGTTTAGCTGAATCCAGCAATTTAATATGTTTTGTTTGAGCTGCTAAAGCAATTTGTCATTTGAGTTTTTTGCCTTAAATTTTGTTTTCTAATTTTACTTTGGTTTTCTTCTTTTGCGGTAAAGTGGTAGTGGTGGTTGTTGTGGTGGTGGCAATTGTTGTTTATTGTTCGAAATATCCTTTAGAGAAAAAATGCGACAAAAAATTTGCATGATGTCTTCTAATAACAGGAAAGACCGTGAGAAATTCACAACAACTAGAGGTGTAGCCTGTCAATGAATAAACACAAAAACTTTTTTATTATTTCATGCTTCATTTAGTGGTTTCAAATACCAAGCCAGGAAGAAGGAGGTAGACAATACCTTTTATTGTAACTTCCCACAATTTGTTGACTTTTACCTTGAAATTTAAAAAAAAAATAACAAAAAATTTCCATACTCTTTTATGTAACTCTAAGTCACATTGTAAATTGTGATACCCCCCTGCTGTATTTTGGGATAATGGTAGGTTGTAAGTATAAATTATTTTGAATAACAAGACAATAAATTATATCAACATGAGGTTTTTGTTTGGACCCATAAAGCAATAAAAGTTTCCTATCAACGTATTAGAGAATTGATATCAAATTAATTAATGTGAGTATCAGATGTAAAAGTACGGGACATGGACATGATGTTTTAACTTATTTAAAACCATGTCTTGCATCTGGTATTGAGCAATGGTTCTGAAGTTGTTCGAAATTAATATATGGCTTAGAGTAAGTATCGTGCCTCTGTCTAGTATAAAATTAAAAATTAAAAATAAATAGAATAACTCGTTATTAAATAGTATTAAATATCACATATTTAATTGTTACACGTCTTTAATCAGGATATTAAAGAACATATGTGACCTTCTCCGAGAAAAGGGACCTAGTGTGTGAAAATTAAGTTTTGAGAAAAAAAAACGCATTTAATGTATATACACCCTTTTAGGTACCAGAATCCACCGTTTTTGACACAACCCGTTTTTTGACTCACTCGGTCCCTTTTCTCGGAGAAGGTCACATATACGTATCTGTATTTCAAAAGTGGAAAAAGAGAAATAAATTTAAATAAATAAAAAATAAATAAGGAAAAAAGTTAAAGTCGGTCCAGACCGACTATGCGATACCCTATAGCATGCGTTTAGAGACCTTATCTCTTATTTTATTTATTTATTTATTTAATTCCATTTCCAGTACAACAAGATAGAGTCTTAATTTAAAGTACAGGAACGTATTGCGTTACAAAGAAAACATTTTCCAATATAATTAATTATTAACATAACATTTTTAGTATAACATAAAAAAATTTATAAAAAATAGACTATTTAAAAAAGTCAAATAAAAAAGTTTTGAAACTTTTAGCATTGCTGTTTTGTTGTTGACTTATTGGAAGATTGTTCCAAAGACGAGCGGCATGTACATAAAACTGCAATTCAGACACTAGGTATTGATGCCTTGGAATTACTGTATTTCGGTTTCTTGGCGATTGGAAAAAACGGATTTTGCTAAATATATATTTGGGTGTTTGTCTGTTTATTATTTTATGCAAAAATGTTAGAGTGCCAATTTTCAACAGATTATCAAGAGAGACCCCGTAAAGATTACTGGAAACAGAGGAAACATGGTCAAATCTTCTCAATCCATACACATGTCTTATAACATTATTAAACAAGACATTTAGTTTCCTATTACTAACTGCATCACAGCTTCCAAATAGCTCACACCCATACAACAGGGAAGGAAGCAGATACGTCTTGGCAAGTTAGGTCCTTATTCTTAAAGAGATGAAATACTATGTGGACCAGACAGCTCGTACTTTTGCATAGGTTTGACCAACCAATGAATTTATATGATCAGTCCATGTCAAATTGCTACGAAAGTTATCCCTAGATTTTTCGCCGTATTAACAATTTCAATTTTCTGGCCATTTAAGCAATGTCTTCAGAAATGGTTGGGATTTAAATTTTTTTTTCCGTATAACAATGCATTTAGATCTCTATGGATTCAAACAGAGTCCGTGAGCATTAGCCCAAAGGTAGATTCTGTTTAAGTCGTCATTTTGAAGGGTTACGCCTGAAGCAATATTCTGAACTGGGCTACTTAAAGTGAGTTGCACGTCATCTGCCTATAAATGTATCTTTAAAGACTTTACCAACAAAAAACTTATTCGTTTGACATCCATTAAGACCTGGTCGGCAAAAAATGATCCTACCGTACAATCAAAACATACGGCGGTAATATAGAAATGAATCCCTTACAATCTGGCCCACAGCCTATTCAACTAAGCAAAGTGAAGTATTTGCAAGCACTAAAGCTTGTTATTCTGCAAGAATATCCTAATTTTTATGATAATTTAAAACAAGCGGGTAAAGATTAATTTTTTGTTGCATTTCTGTATGGCTTAATGTAAAATTAATTAACTCTTATTTCAAATTCTTTTAATATAATAATGTGTTTCTTGATATTTTTCTTATCCATAATAAATTAATATAGTGTTGTTAATAAAAATAACTCATTATTTTATTAAAAACTCGTGTTACTTATAAAACAGTCTCAATTAGTTTTCATTACAACTCATTTTCTTTTTTTTTCAAATTGTGCTATATGCTTATTTCACTGTTAGAATCGATGAAACTTCAACTTGTTAATATAGCTATCTAATAGCTATATAGGCGCGAATATCAGGAATTAATAAAAAAATAACATATTTAGGATCTGGACCTTGTTTTTAAATAATATTGTACAATAAAGTTTATTTATACTCTTAGCGTTAACGAAAAGAACAGTTTTTTTGCTATTCTGTAAAATTGCGATTTTGCAGATAGCACTTTTTGAATATAAACCCTAAAAATTAAAATTTTCAATATTCCGCTTATATTAAATAAAGCCCATAAGAATAGCTTTCTCGAACATTGTATGTCTTCAGACTAACGTCTGAAGTTATGCAAACTTTTTCCATATAAAAATTATTATACTATAAAATATGGAAGTAAAAACATTCAAGCTGGAAAATATTTGAGTCGTAATTTAAAAAATGCCAAAACTACAAGACAATAGTGATACACAGGCAGCAAAACGAAAGTTCGAAGAACTTTCAGCAAGTAAACGTGATGATGGAAATTTTGTTGGCACGTTGGCGGTAAAGGACTCGATGAGTATGAAGTCATCTCTTATGGAATGAAAAACTATTGAATGTGAACGAGATGTTGATGAGCTTAAAACGCGTTTTAGTGATCTTTCGTATAAAATGGACAAGTTTAAATCGGAAAATGAATCACTGAAGAGAGAAGTTCGACAGCTAAGAAATGACAAACATTAAGATCATCAACAAATTATGTAGCTTCAGGAACAACTTAAGCGGAGTTACACTATTTTCCAGGGCTTTCCAACCAAAGGCACATTTTAAGATACTTTAAAAAACATAAACAAAAAAATTTGAAACTTTAGCAAGAAATACGAATATTATCAACGAGAATACTGGTGCCGTGGCGGGATTTAGCTATGGCGACATTGTGAGAAAAATTTTTAAACGTACTTGAAATTTAGCTGGCTCAAAAGCAATTTTGGAACATGATCTGTGCAGTGACAAACAAGAAGATAATCATGCGATATTAGAGCCAAAAAAAGGACTTAAAGAAAAAATAAGGGGAACATCATGCTTTTGTACGTAATGAAAAAATTAAAAATGGTGAAAAATCATTCTGGTGGAATAAAAACCAATAATTTTTATGGGAAACCAAAATGCAAATGTTGTTCTTTAAGGACTATATAGGCGTGGCATAAAGTCTGTTAATTTAAATTGTTATGAAATTTTATTTAACCTTTTTTCAAAAAATTAGTTAAAAAATCTGAAAGAAATAAATTAATTAAAAATGCATTATTAAAACAAAATAATAAATCATAAAAAATAAACTAAAAAAATATAGAACTAAAAACATATACTATATATAGAAAGAAAGCAAAATATAATATCTTTAAAAATTTTATCTTACAGCAAACATGGCTTAGAAAACAAAGTCTTATATAATAATTTTTTTCAATTTATTGAAACTTATGATACATTTGTAATCTTTATATTTTATTATATTATATAGAGCGGTTTAAGAGGTATTTCGATGGTTAATAAAACATTTTCGAAGTTTGAATTAAAAAGTAGTAGATTTGGAAGGAGAACTGCAGGTTATAGTATTAAGAAAGATCTACGACAAAAGAACATCTAATATGAGTTCAGAATAATAGAGGAAATTGAAGCAATTATAATCAAAACGTCCCATAAATCAATTAACAAAATTCCTTTATGTCTTAGAGCAGCCACTTGATATAATATTTTTTATGATGTGAGGAGATTTGAGATTTTTATGATGATGATACAGAAAACCCCATATTCTAATGATTTTGCAAAAACCACTTTAAAAGCTGTTTTTGATGGAAGAACGTGAAAACATCTGAGTATAAATACAAAACTCAAGTTATTCCTTGAGTTATGCCAATACCTCTGTTGGCATATAATAAATGGGTGTACAAAAGATGATGAAATAAGTATTTTCACTTTAATAAGCGGAGTTGGTGAATCAGCCAATAATATTTGTGCTTCGGCTTGTGATTATATTAATAGCATTGAAAGTTTTAAAATAGAAAAAAGATATGGTCTGATCATATGCCACTAACTCTGAAGATAAATATAAATGGAATAAATTTAGAACTTCCAATGAAATTGCTACCAAGACCGAATTGGAATGAGAGGAAAAATTAAAATTATAAAAGAATACTCAACCAACATAAGCTACATAAAGATATACTGAACTTGCCAGATCTTATAGTAGTTATAAATGTCTCAAATCCAACTACAAACAACAATGAAATCCTATTTACAAAAGAAAATAAATGTTTTAATTTTAGGCGTTACAACGAAGGCAAAACCCATAGAAAAACAAGGAAGAATATATAGTGGAAAACAAACAATACAAGGATATATACGAAAAAAGTAAAGCAGAACATTACCGAAGAACAGGAATGCAAATCAATCTGGTAAAAAAAAAAAAAAAACAATAAAGATTGGTTGAATCTAATGAAATACATTAAAAACAAAGAATTTTATTTATTTTTTTACAACATTTTAATTATAATTAAAATTGTAACTAAGAAATTAAAACACTGAGGCTATCGGTTTTAGTTTAAAATTATATAATACTATTTACATTTAAATATATTATGTTTTATATATTATTTGCTAAATTTATATATGCAAGAAATTTAGTTGTAGCTCAATATTTATTTTTGATGGAATCTGTAAAATTTCTGTAGTACAGGTAGACCTCGCTTAACACGTGCTTCTTATAACACGGCCTCGCTCTAACACGGTTTACGTTTTGTGACAATTTTTCGTTTAACACGCGAAATGGCCCCGTTCTAACATGGTTCCGGAAAAAATTTTTGTTTTAAGTCATTAGTAAAATATTATATACAAAAATATTTGATATTAAGACGCACTTGTTGTGTGTGCGTTAAAAACATATATTAAAAAAAAAAAAACATTCATATTTTAACTGATATTTTTTAGTTCTAAGTCGAAATTCGAACGCCATCTACTGCTAAATGGTATAACTTATTTTGCTGGAGGAAAAGCAGACCTCTTTTAGCGACAAAGATTATGAATTTATATAAATTGTTGTGAGAGAGAGCGAGATGACATGAGTTACATAATTGTTGAATTGTTCAATGCTGTTTTTCTATATCTTTTGTGTTTGAATATGCAATTATATCAATTCCCCGAATTTAGTCTAGCAACGCGATGTTACAAACAAATTTGGCAGGTTTGCTCAGTATGTAAGTGTCTTCTGTAGATATAACTCAACACGTGCTCATTCATTTGATTAAGTGAGATAAGTAAATAATTTCAATTCAATAGGTATGCAGGATATGCTTCATAATTCCTTGTTTAAATTTGAAGTCTTAATATATAAATTGGTTTTCCAGTTTCTGATCATGTCGGAAAAGATGCCGCTTAAGAGGAAACCTCCAACCTCCATTGAAGCAAAACGGCTACTCAAACTCTGATGGAAAAACTACAAAAAGGTAAGTTACATGTCGTTCTAGTACAGGAACATTGGACGGAAAATGACAAGGTTACTGGACTAAATGATCCTAATTACCAAATTTTCTATGCTCATACAGGAACTCGACCGAGAACTTGTATTATTTGTCACAAAAACCTAAACTATCTCTTTTCCCCAGACTTGTCCACCGCAGATGCCACCGTCCTGCAACACGGAAGCCAACCAATGCTCTTAGCATCGGTTTATCTCCCGTCGGACTCACCGACACCTCCACCGACGTCGGAACTTGAAGAGATGGTAAAAACGGCCAGTGACTAATATACGTTATAATTTTAGGCAATTACTAAATATTTATTTGATTACTGGGGACACATGTGGGACACAATCGGGCATTATGAGGGTACTTACATGTTTATTGGGGAATAAATGTAGACCGGTATATAGATGCTGAAAATAACTTTATTGGATAATAAAGTTCACAATAATCGTGTTGACGATGGTGTAGATAAGCCGGAAAATGGTGTTGTATAACGCTGGTAAGTTGATAAAACGATGTCGGAGGATGTGTCAAGCTGTGCTGATGACGTCTATAACCTTCAAATTCGAAAAGAATAATGCCGTATCAAACGGAAAAGGCATGTTTAATACCATTGGCCGGCTTTACACCAAAGTCAGATAAAAAACAAGTAAGAAAATTTTAGTCGGTCTGGACCGACTATACGATACCCTATACCATGCGTTTAGAGACCCTATCTCTTAGCCCCAACTAACTGGACATAGAAAATAAGCAAAAACCAAACTTGAGTGGGATTTTTATTAATTTTTTTGGCTGCAGATATGAAAAAGTTCATATCGGATGCTATATCCATATAGGGACTTGGTCCAAAAATGGACCAATCCTGAGCATGTTTGGTAAAGTCTCTTGTATTTTGCAAAAATATATACAAACAAAATTTGAGAAGAATCAGTGAAATATTTTTGTTTTTTAATAGATTTAAGTGAAGATCGGGAAGCAGCTCTATATGGGGTCAAAGGGATCATTTTTGGACTATTCATTAATGGATGTAATGAACGCATACAAACCCAATTTGAGTAAGATCTATATGACAATTTGGAATTTATGTCGATTTCATATGGGTAATTTGTATGGGGGCTAGGTCTGAACATGGACCGATTCTCACCAATTTCAACAGCGTTCATCCCATGGCCGATAGAAGCTTATATACCAAATCTCATCAAAATATATTCATATTTGCGACCTGCAGTTTGATTACAAGCTTTACATGGACACACAGACGGACGGACGGACGGACGGACGAACGGACATTGTTAAATCAACTCAGAAAGTGATTCTGATTCGATCGGTATAATTAAAGATGGGTCTAGGTCAAATAGTTTTGGTTGTTACAAACAGCAGCACAAAGTCATTATACCCAAACCACATAGTGGTATAGGGTATAAAAACTATTTATGTAAAGATACTGTAAAGTTAATTGCAACGCAGGGTTGTATATAAATTACTACATATTACAATTTTTTACAATAGCGAAATCTCAATAAAAATACAAATTCATTAATTTAAGGGATAACTCTAACGCATTATTAACATTAGTGAAATTTTAATATAAATTCAAATTCAATTATATAAAAAAGCAGGACTCCAGCATAATTACGTTAAACAGCCAGGATAACAGGTAAGGAAATGCTCATAGGGTGCGATGCGAATTCTCACCATATAGCTTGGGGAAGTTCGAACTGTAACCAAAGGGGGGACGCTTTACTTGAATTCCTTAACGAAAATGACCTTTTTACCCTTAATGTTGGGAACACGGCAACCTTTGTTAACAAATTAAGGGAAGAGGTTCTAGATATTTCAATTTGTTCGAAAAATTTAGTGGATGATATCCAAGATTGGCATGTCTCTAGCGAACATTCCTTCTCGGATCATCGATACATTTTATTTAAACTGACACACCCACCACCTGAACCCATCAAGTTCAGGAATAAGGCTAAGACAAGCCCGTCTAACTACTCCTCGCACAGACTTAAAGTATGTCGAAGAGGTTGACGAGGATGTGGACAAAATAACGAGGAGCCTATTTGAGTCCTTCAAGGAATGCTGTACACTCCGGGAAAGGAGATCTCCCCGAGATAAACCCTGGCTAACAGGGAACTGGTAAATCTTGGGAAGGACGCCCGAAGACTTTTCAATAGGGCTCGTCGTAAAAAACATGCTATATACTGGGACGACTACCATGTTAAGCTCAGGGATTACAACAAAAAGATTCGAATAGCCAAACGCAACTCCTGGAGACACTTCTGTGAACAGGTTGATAGCGTTAATGACGTCTCAAAAATAAAGAAATTCTATTCGCAGCCCGAAACTCTTGTGAATAGGGACGGTATTCGGGCGGAATCGATGGAACAGTCCTTAAGAATATTGATGGAAACACACTTTCTTACCGAAGAATATGGGCCGAATAGGGAACATGAAATTGGTACCAATGTGTCCCGACGAACTGGAACCAACGTGGAACAGTAGACGGGACCCGAAGGGGAACAATATGAAGGGCCTAATGAGGAACAATATCGAGAGGAAAGATATGATAGAATAACCGAAAATATGGTAATTAAGGCAATACAAAGCTTTGCCCCCTTTAAGGCAGCAGGCCCAGATGAAATCTTTCCTGCTCTATTACAACAGAGCGGGGACTTGATTGGCAGTAGTCTGGCTGGCATATTCTCTGCTTGCCTAAAACTTGCGTATACCCCCAGAGCATGGCAGGAGGCCAAAGTGGTCTTCATACCAAAGCCGGGAAAGGAAAGCTACGCGAACCCTAAGGCCTATCGACCGATAAGTCTTACATCCTTCCAACTGAAAACCATGGAGCGAATAGTCGATAACATGGTTAAATCTCAAATCCCAAATGAGCTGTTGAAGTTCAAACAACACGCTCATTTAAAGGGACGCTCAGTAGAAACTGCGCTTCATGAAGTAGTTCACCACATAGAAAGATCTTTCGATCTTTCGAAAATCTTCACTCTAGCCATATTCATTGATATAGAAGGAGCTTTTAACAATGTATCAACAAATACGATACTCCACTCCCTAGAACGATTCGACATCGACCGGGATATCAAAGCCTGGATCAGTGACATGCTAGGGAATAGATGGATAAGTTGCGAGGTTGGTGGCATTAAAATAAGAGACAAGGTTTGCTGTGGGACACCTCAAGGGGGAATTCTATCCCCCCTTCTCTGGGTGACCACTATAAACAGTCTTCTAAGGATTCTAACCGATAAGGGGGAAAGATCCTAGAAATTTATTTTAATTATATTTTGTTGTATGTTTTTGAGACAATTCCTTTTTTGCAGTATTTTTCAGGGCTTGGAATAAGACTTTTTTGTCAGTTGCAATTATATATTTGCCTCTATTTGCTTTAATTATTTACAGGCTTTCATAAAAATCGTACGCTTCAGCTTCTTTTTGTAGACTTCAGAGTGGAGTTTGGTAAATTATCAAAAAATTTTCATATCTGTAAACTTAATAAAAATGATAGAAACTTTTTATAGTAACACTAAATTTAAGGTCTGGAATGGTCAAGAAATATTTGACGATCTAGAGTAAAACGTGGAAGTTTACTTTCTCTAACTCTTTTCCCTATATATATTAATGATTTGCACTCATTTATACTAGGCGGTGTAATCGTCAGTATAATTACTGATGAACACTGATGATACTCTGATCTTAGCTGATGATGTTGTAAAATGTAATCTGGAATTAAATATGAGTAAGTCAGGAATATAATTTTTTCGATGTGAACGTAGAATCCCTGCATGTGAAAAATTTATATTTAATGGCGACCTTAAAATCACAAATTAGTATACATATTGGAGCATTAGGAGTATATTGTCACCAAAAATGCCTTTTAAAAAGTTTAGATAGAAGAAATTTGTTCACAAAAAATTGCATATAAGCAACGTGGAAAGACTTTTTGGGGATTCACCCTTTTTGAAGACGTAGATAAGCTACAACGATATTTTGTTAAACAAATTTTTAAACTACTACCATTTACTCCCATATATTCATTGATGCTGGAAACTGGTATGAAAAAGTATTATATATATGCACTTCATTTGAATCTACGATATATCATTACAACTACATATATATGAATACAATGATAACCGACTACCCAAGCAGCTTACAAAACTTGTAATACAACAAAACTAATAATACAACTCTCTAGACAGAGTCGTTGTCTAGACAGCTTGGCTCAATTCGAAATGCTAAACAAGCAGAGTTGAATACTTTTACAAATAAATATTATAACCAGTTTAAAAATCAAAAAAAAAAAAAAGAGTTGTACCTAGATAGGGTAACTAATATAGACCATTTTTATATAAAACCAAATTATGGGGAGCCACAATACAATTTTGAAACAATAATATAATAGCATTAAGTTAAATAGTCAACGCCATACGTGACTTAATTGAGCTTAATGATACAAGATTCCAATCGAACTGGTATATTCTCGATATGCTTAATGATACTTGGTTCCAATAGAACCAATAGAACCAATAGAACCGGTATATTCTCAATATGCAATTTTAACGAAATTGAAATTATCCTGCAGAATAAACCAAAACTTTAAAAAACCTAACTTAAACGCTAAAGAAAATTTATGACGCTATATTACAAAAGCGATAGGTTACAGGAAGATGTTAATAATTGAATTTATTATTAGCTTAAATGCACCATAAAACATAATTTGCTATCCACTATGTATTATATTTTTCCAACTGATAACATTATCTCACAGTCTAATATTCTATAATTTGTATTTTATAACGTTGTAATACAGAAAAATAACAAGTAAGAAATTATAGTCGGTCTAGACTGACTACACGATGCCCTACACCATATCTGCAGAGAAATAATTGGATATATAAAATAAGCATTTACCAAATTTGAGTGGAACGGTTATTTACTTTTTTGCGTTTGAATACGAAAAGTTCATATCGGATGCTTCATTTATATGCGGACTAGGTAGAGAAATGTACCGATCCTGACCATATTTCGTAAGGTCACTTATTTTTGCGGAAACGTATGCAATAAATCTGTGCTATGTATTTTATTAATAGATTTAATTTAATATCGGGAAACAGCTTCATATGGGGCTATGACTAAGAATTGTACTATTGGGTTTATTTTTGTACTACTGATTAATGAATGTAATAAATAAACACAAACCCAATTTGACCGACATCTATATTATAATTTTGATCTTATGGCAATTTAAGTCATTTATATGGGGCCTAGTTCTGCACATGTACCGATTTTCACCAATTTTATTAGCGTCAATTCTATAGCCGCTAGAAGCTTATTTACAATATTTCATGTTTGCAACCTGTAGTTTTATTTCCAGGTTTAAATGAACACAACGAATCACGGATAAGGCTAATTCGAACGGACAATGCTAATTCGACTCAGAAAGTAATTCAGTGTCGATCGGTATAATTAAAGATGGGTCCAGGTCAAATATTTCCGGCTGTTACAAACATCAGCACAAAGCCTTTATACCGTGAAGTCGAATGGAGTGGCTCTTATGCATAATATTTAATAACCCCATGAGAAACAAGTAAGAAAATCACATTCGGTCTTGACTGACTATTCGATACCCTATACCATGCGCTTAGAGACCCTATCTCTTAGGTCGAACTAATTGGATATAGGAAATAGGTATAAACCAAATTTGAGTGGCATTTTTATTAATTTTTTTGTGGCTGCAGATATGAAAAAGTTCATCCGGATACTATTTTTATATGGGGACTAGGTCGAAAAAAGGACCGATCCCGACCATATTTGGTAAAGTCAAAAAAAAAAATATATACTAACCAAATTTGAGAAAAATCTGTGCAATATTTTATGTTTTTTGATAGATTTAAGTAAAGATCGGGAATGGGGCCTATGACTAAGAATTTTCCTATAGGAATTATTTTTGGACTACTGATTTATGGATGTAATAAACACATACAGACCCGATTTGACTAAGATCTATATGATAATTTGGATCATATGATAATTTACGTCGATTTCATAGTGGTCATTTGTATGGGGACTAGGTCTGAACATGGACTTATTCTCACCAATTTCAATAGCGTTTATCCCCTGCCCGATAAAGGCTTATAGACCAAGTTTCATCAAAATATATTCATTTTTGCGACCTGTAGTTTGATTAAAAGGTTTACATGGACACACAGACGGACGGACGGACGGACTCTGCTAAATCGACTCAGACAGTGATTCTGAGTCGATCGGTATAATAAAAGATGGGTCTAGGTCAAATATCTTTGGTAGTTACAAACATCAGCACAAAGACATTATACCCAAACCACATATTGATATAGGGTATAAAAATTAAGATCTGGTGTGAACTTTTATATATCTTGAGGATTAAAGCTCATGCAAATTTTATTAAAATATATTTGGTTCTTAATAGCTAGGGACGTTTACCAAAACTACTTCTCCTAATACGATTGGGCTTTGAAATCCTCATGTAGATTTGTTTTTATTAACACTCGTGAAATAGTAAATTGGGACTTTTTTTTTACCAATTAAGTTGACAATAAAAGAAAACCTAATTTAATACACTTAATAATGCGAATATATTCACGTTTTCCACGCACATTTGCAAAACATGAATGGCCACATGTTTATTTATTTCCTCCATCCACAGCACATAGAGATTCTTATTAAAATAACATATTCGTGAATGGATATGAATGATAACAAAACATCTCTTTGAGTGAAATGGAATTATAACAACAAACATTGCACGTACATATATTGAAAGCGGCCACTGAGGATGCTCATGATTGTTGTTGTTGTTGCTATTATTATTCTTATAATTTTTTTACTTATTGTTAAGTCCTTCTCTATCCAATTGTCCTTATGTACACAGCACAAGCATCTTAAGTAAAATTGTTTATGAGTTGCCATTGTATGTGAGTGAGTTTGTGTGTGTGTGTGCATTTGTTCTGCATGTATTACGTATGTGGTTGGTGTGATGTGGGGTGATGAAATGAAAATAAGATTATTTATTAGGCATGTTTGTCTGTTCGTTGTTCGCTATTTGTATTATTTGTTGGTTCTTCATGAATTTGAAGCCCATCATAAATTATTATTGGTTGACATTGTTGTCGTAAATAACGCAACAAATAATAATTTATCATAAACAACAACAAATATTGTCTAGAAAGAAAGCTAAGGAGAATAAAAATAATAAAACAGATCGTTAAAGAGTATATTCTAAGAGCATAAGCTACGGACAAACAAAGCTCAATTTCTAGATATAAATATTTGAGGAATTACTTCTTATATGTTTTCCGCTCTTTCAATTTGTCCTTTATGCAAATAATTAATATTAAATAATTTATTATTTAAGTGAAAAAAGTATAAACTCTTTGAATATTCTGCTTGTAATTTAGCATCACTATAGTATTTCTGAAATTGATTTTTATATTGTTTTCTTCAACAAACAAAATACTGGTTTGGACAATATTGTGCAAATGTTTATTTTTATTAATATTAATAAATGATTAGAAAATGCAAAATAAATATTTGTCGCATGCTCTAGTGATTGCCCTTAAAAATCATAGAAAATCTTAAGAAGTTGAGATAAACCAATGCTTAGTTGGAAATTTCGAAGGCGAGCAACTGTATTTTCGACTGTACAAAAATAAATTTAGTAGCATCTCCCAATTTTCTTTTACGATAAAATATTTACTGTTAAGACAACAGAACTGTAATCATAGTGAACTCGGAAATCGGTTATAAGCACCATCGCAATTCGGTTGGCAACAAATTCGGTAACCACAATGAATCTGTTTTCTGTGAATACTAGTGGCTATTTAAGGCTGCATATCACTTTTATCTGATCAATTGAAACTGATAAAAAATTTTATAAAGTAGAAAAAAAATTAATGTTCTAAAAGCAATTTGTAATGCGAAGAGCAGCAAATATGCTAAAAAGATGTGCATGTCTTTGCAATTTTAAAAACAAATCCATTAGATACTTTAGATCGGGGATCTATTTGTTGGGTGAAACCTAATGCTACTAAAATATTTTAATCTTGGTTGTAGATATTAAATACAAATGCAGAGTTAAACAAAACAAGTAAGAGGGTTAAATTCGGCTGTGCTGAATCTTTGATACCCTCCACGTGGGTCTTACGTTTACATTAATATGTGGACGTATTGCACCATTTAAAACAGATGTAAAAAAATATTTGAAAAAGTAAACAATTTTATAAATTTAATACTAATTTAACTAATTCTTTAATATTTTTGGACATAGCTTGGCACAGTGATGTCCGATTTACCCGATTTTCAATAGCAACCTGCTCGAAATAATGACAAACAATACCATCGTAACTTCACCCAGAAAAGTGGGTTTTTTGTGAATGAGCGTGATTTTAACGGACAGACCGACATCGCTATATCGACTCGAGTTGTTATACGGGTCAAGAATATATATACTTTATGGGGTCATATTTTTCGATGCTTTAAGTACCCTCTGCACACTGGTGTAGAGGATATAAAGAGTAGTAAAGTTATAATCGCTTGAGATGAACTATTCTATGAGTTCAAAGAAAAGTTGTTAAACTCATCTATACTACGGTCATAAAGACATATACACCCTAGGCATAAAAACTTCCTTCTTCCGCACCACAACTCTGTCTTTCATGCTGAATGGTCGCGATAACGGACTTGGAATCCCGAGTCGCGGAGACATGAAATTATTTACGGACAGTATAACAGCGGCAATCATAACGATATCTTCCGACAAAACTAAATCAAGGACCCTCCTCAAGTGTAACGTGGAGATTACAGGCTTCTCCAAAAGGGCAGACTTAAAATAGTTGAGATTCCAGGACACAGTGTTATAATGGGCAACGAGCTTGCTGACAAACTGGCGAGGAAGGGTTCTTTCCTGGAAAGTGTCAATTTAGAAAACAAAATACCATTCAAGTCTATCGAATTGGAACTGTCAGTCTGGGCGACCAATTCGCATGATAAATTTGGGAGGAAATTGTCGTAAGTAAAGTTACGAAGATATTATGAGGCACTCCCAATACTCCAAAAACTGGGGGAATCTTTAATCTGAGTAGAAGTGAACTAAGTAGAAACACTAGAACACTACCAGCGCTAACACTACCTTTGTTACTGTCCTCTATTTGCAAAAACAAGGGTCAGACATCTATACAACGACATATTTCAAATCAACCGAATTTTTAAGTTAATATAGAGGTAGATAGAGCGCACAAAAAGCCGACTTTCTGGCTTAAGTTTATATCCGAGTAAAACGGCTATGAGCTGTGTGTATACATACCTCCTCTATTCTACCTGTCCTAATCTAACCCAAGCATATAATGAGAAGGCATTGTTTTAAATTTATGGCTTGAATTTAAGTAAAAAATTAGTTTGTTTTATTTACTCTTTGCACGAGCAAATATAAAAAACGAATTTTTTAACTTAAATTGAACGAAATTGATATAGGTCCTATATGGGTACCCCACATAATTTTCAGCGCTGAATATTTTGGGCTATTTGAAATATGGGAAAGTCAAAGATTCGTCAATTTGTGGAATAATTTCGTCTTTTTGTGGAATAGTTACTCCAAAAAGATGAAAAAAATCAACAAAAATGTAAGAAAATTTCCCATGGCGGCTGTTAAAATAAAAATAAATATGAAAACTGGATTTCTCGACACAAAAATCCCCAGCATACACATTTTCAATTACTTTTTTATATTTGAATAAGTATTATGGAAGATATCATGAAAATATCTTTATCGAAATTTTGGCATGCTCAAAATGATTTTATATACCTATATAGCTCATAGTACCAGAAGCGCGACGAACCCATGGAGATTTTTTCGTGCCCATACAATTTGACCAACCCTAATGGTTAGGCACGTCCTATGGACGTTAAACATATTGTATAGCAGTATAGGTATCTGGAAAATAGGAACGGTGAAGCGAGGAAGGCAGTGAAAAGTGGAATTTTATATTCTCTTTTATGAGGGCGTTATATATTATTATGAACCATTAAAAAATTAAAAATCCCCCAATTCTTTGACGAAACAGGCACATAGGTGGCACTCTATGACAACAACACTGTGTTTCTGGTCTGGGGTAAAGTTTTTATCAATGATTAGTGCCCTCATGAAATGGGCATTAAAGAGTCCTGAAATTGGAGGAGGAAAACACTCTGAGTTTGTGTATAAGATACCATAGCTTCAGCTTCCAAAGTGAATTGGAAGGACTTTGGGCTCTCGAAAGAGACGAGATATTTGGGGGTTATTCTGCAAGAAACTTTTGGCATGAATTCTGAACTTAGACCGGAAACCATCCACTGGATGTAGTAGGCCTATTCTGTCTAATGGTACTGCGATATCATGGAAGGCTATGGACGTAAAATTTTTGATTTTCATACTCATGGAAACCACTGCTGACATTTCGATTGCACTACAGGTGGGGCTGGAGGTTGCGCTGAAAGAGATCCCTGATTGAGGCAGCCGTGTGATATGAAAAAATGCTCTTGGGTATAGAGCATAATTTTTCGTGAAGTGGGCGGAACACAGGTTGAAATACAAACTGATTATTTGTCACAGGTAATGATATTTGGGCACTTGTTACAATAATAATTCTTTCAAGGAAAGACTGCGCATTACACTCTGTCACAGACAGGGCTATGATCGCAGTTGATCTCAGACAACTAGTTGTAGAACGGGATATGGATCCATCAACTATTAGTATTTTCGTGGACAGTCTTGTTAGTCTTAAACTCAAGAACAGTGCGTTCAATATGTGTAAGGATATCCCAGATCCAATTGGCCTTAACGATCCAAACGTAATTCAATTACTCCTGAGTTTTGGTATGGAGACAATCACTGGAGAAGACACTGTATAATAGAGCGCATGGCCCAAAGTATAAAAGCCTAACGACTCCACTTCTGTTGAAGGTGTGTGGATGTCAGCGAACTACGTGAGTGCCCAGAACTTAAGGAGAAATACTTTGGTAAAGATTAAAAACTGGGTTATAAAGTAGATGTTTCACTGCGCGATCTTTCATACGGAGATCCGCATATGAACATAGCGAACAAAACTCTCTTCTACACTTTCATTTCCTTTTCAAAATCATTCATTTCTACCAAAGATTACTACAAGGTCGCCAACTACACTCAATCGGTATACCCATACATGCTTATATACAATAAATTTTTCATAGTTTTGCAGATGCCTAATGAAAAGATTTTTCGTAGCTTACTTTCCTATGAGCAGGTATTAAGTGATAACAAATTATAAAGCAGCATCATTGTGATAAATAATTATCAATAACCATAAAAAGTTTCTCAGGCTTAAAACAACTGACACAGTCTCCTGAATTTAATTTGCAAATAAACCGTATAGAGTGTTTTTCCTTATAGAAACATTTCTTTCACCACTCTTGTGTTATAGAGCACGAAGCAAGAGTAATTTAGTGTATTTTAGTTTGCTCCCAAAAATAGGCTAGATAATTTTTTAATAAATATAATTTAAAAGTATGAATTCATCAGAATAGCACTTATCCTATAATAAGTCATCCCATGGCAAATTCATTGCATTATATCAAATTTAATACATCATTCGTTTCACAAGTAACACGAATGTAGATGTCCTTTTTTGTATATAAACAAGTAAGAGTGTTAAATTCGGCTGTGCCGAATCTTTGATACCCTCCACCTCGGTTTGTGGCAATACTATTAACATAGCTCATGGTAGTTGTGTTCTTGTTATTGTTAATATGTATGAATCACATTTTTTTTGTGGCTTTTTTTATGTTGTTGTATGTTCAACCACTAAACTATTACAAGAAAACACTAGGTTTCATGTTTTTTTTAGAGGTATCTATAAACTTTTGTTCATTTCTCAGCGCAGAGGCCCCCGATTTACTCCGATTTCAATACCAACCTGGTGGGAATTATGGCAAATAATTTTTTCGTAACCTGACCTAAGTAAATGCTTTTTTTTTTGAATGAGCGTGATTTCAACAGACACACGGACAGACGGACAGACGGACAGACGGACAGACGGACAGACGGACAGACGGACATCGCTATATCGACTCGAGCTGTGATAAGGATCAAGAATATATATACTTTATTGGGTCGGAAATTAGTTTTTCGATGCGTTACAAACGGAATGACAAACCTATATATACCCTCTGCCACTGAGATGTGGAGGGTATAAAAATGTTAATTACAATCATCATCAACAGCAACAATTATTTGTGTCACGTTTACAAAATGCAACACAAATTGACATTCCACACATACATGTTATTTAAAAGACAAGGAACGAGAAACAAATTAATAGTAGGACCATAGCGATCCTGTAAACACCTATATTAAGATCTATCATAAAAAATGTATCTAATTAAAAATATCGCCACATGAGTGTCAAAATACCGATACAAGGAAATGATCGACTTTAATAAATAGTGTGAGTATAACTCTGAGGAATCCAGAATGGTAAAACACCAGTGTCACAATGAATATTATAGGTTACCGAAATCAAGAAACAAAATGAAAAATTATTCTATATAAGTATGACTGTGTCTGTGGCAGTATGCAGATTACCTCTGGGATATTTGTTTAAAACAAAATTACCACTTTTTATGTGCGTTAAATGAAACGCACAAAAAAACCGCTGAAAACGTGTGTTGATTTTAATAAAAACCCAATGAATGTGAAACAAGAGAAATAAATGATTACAGAGGAAGAGAATAATAATTACATGCGAACTTCA